>OY720023.1:20518733-20992229 GCA_963082485.1 Eudonia mercurella | reverse complement strand
CGAGATTAAATTATATGGACGTAATGACAATATAATTATCAATATGCCTAAAATACTTTTATAATATTGGTGGTCCAGTTTAAAAACACTAAAACCTTACATAATAGCATTATTAAGTATAATTTTACGAGCTTAGCAAATACGACAATATCATGCCGTGTGTATGTTTTTATAAGTTATTTTGAACCACTAGTAAGTTACCTATATATTCTGTGGACTTAACGTTTTCCACGTTTTAAAGTAAAATATTTTATAATACACACTCAGGACGGAGTAAAATATTAACAATAACATTTTGATAGCTAATAACTTCTACCTCAAATTACTATTTTAAGAGTCTATATAACTCTAGTAGGAAAATATTTAACTTTTTTATATACTTATAGCTACAGCATTCTTATCTAATTCAATTAAAAGAAGGTATCGATTCTCTGTATTCAGATACTCCGAATACATATTAGGATGTATTGGATATTATAGTCGTTAACTCTTTACAATCAACTCAAGCTTATAGTCCTCAACATATGTCTACTACAAAAGTATGTAGAACCCACTCAGCCTTCTACGGCGAAAACTATTTGAAGAGTTCGATTTCGTATTGTATGCCGGGTTATGAGCTGGGTGATATCTTGATAACTATCACACATAGGCTTTGTTTTCTTAGACTCAACAGTAATTAAGTAGCAGAGAACACTTGTTCCAGATACTCTGCATCCTAGTACTGACAATAACTGTAAAATGTATCCAAGCTAATCTTGGGACGGCATTTGTTGCAGCAGGCCTGTGCAGCTGCTGCTGCTACCTCTGATCACCTTAAGACTTATGGTTATCAAATACCCAGAGTATTGTCCCTGGCTTTAGACATACGTGGTTCTTACCGTGATCTAGAGTCATCATCATCATCATCATGAGCTCATTTTTTTGTCCCCACTGCTGGGGCACGAGCCTTCCTTATGGATGGATAAGGAGAACGGGCCGTAAACCACCACGCGGGCCCAGTGCGGATTGGTGGTTGTTAACGACTGCTAATGCAGCCGGGACCAACGGCTTTACGTGTCTTCCGAAGCACGGAGGAGCTGAAGATGATAAATTGTTGGTCACCCATCCGATGACCGGCCTTTGCGAAAGTTGCTTAACCTCAGCACTTGGAGATCGGGCGCGTTAACCACTGCGCCATCGAGCTCCTCTGATCTAGATCGAGATCTAGTGTATCTACCTTAAAAGCCTCTTCTTGTCTCTAAATTATTAGTTGTAAAAAACTCCCATACAAATTTGGGGTCGGCGTTTGTTATAAGAGGCCTGTTTCGAGCTGTTGCTATCTTGGGAGCTGTCAGACATCCAGGGGCTTTGTCCGGGGGAACTGCGGACTTTCCTCTTGCGCAGACTCTCGGTGGGTCCTAAGGTCGGCCGTAGTAATTGCTTGAACCGGAATGGTCCTTCGGTGTAGTCGTCGTCGGAGCTGAAGACCGGCGTGGCAAGGATCTCTGGGGAGTTGCGCAGGATCTTGCGCAGGTCCGACTCCGGGTCGTAGGCGGGGTTGAAGACGGGTCGGGGGGGCGCGCCGGACCTCTGCGCGTGCTTCACGAGCTCGTTGATTTTGTTGCTGCGTAAGAAAATTCAATATTAACAAAGTATTAATATGTGATAATAGTAACAGATGAAATAGAATATGAAACTTAACGATGGCTCATTGGAAGAAGGTCGTGTTATTTGCTCTCGTAAGATATTGATGCATGTTTCAGTTTGCTGGTCAAGATTTTTTATGGTTACCAATTGTGGTTGGATAACTTTTTGACCAATTCTGAGCTGGGCCTTTTTTTAACGCGTCCGGGGAAAGGCACTTAAGTACATGTACTTGATGATGAATGTACTGGGCCTGCGTACTTGACACTATCTTTGACCTATATTAATTTTGAGTGTGAAGTGGCTATGGGAGAATCGGGAGGTGTTATTGTTACTATATAGTAATGTTATAGTCAATACTTTTTAATACTATATGAACAAAACATTAAACGAATTAATACACCAAGTTATGGATTAGTGAGATCATGGTCAAATAAAAAATAAGACTGAATATATGCCATACAATTACACGGTCGCTTCAAAAAAAGAGCAATTTGCATTAGCGCCCTCTTTTTTTCGCTACTATGTTTTTTACAAGTGTAACATTATTTTGTCTTTGAACGAAACACTTTTTGCAGGTCAATCAGTTAGCTAACTGTGTCCCTTTACTTACACTAACCATAAGGCGAAGGGTAAGGCACACTAGCGCCGCTAATGGATTTAATTTGATAACTGCTAAACTGAATTTTTTTCAAACATTGCGGACCTTCCGACACTAGGCAAACATCTATTATTTAATTATTGTGCACTACTTTTAGGTTTATTTTTGTATTCATTCGCTAACACCAAAAGTGGCCATTGTTTGTGAATAAATGCGATAGCTCGTTTTGTGAATAAACCACGCAACAAAAAGTAGTGCACAATTATTTACTATGGATGCTTTCCTGTTATCGGACGGTACGCAATGTTTAAAAAAAGATCCGGTCCGTTAGTAATTGTCAAATTATCAATTGGTGGCGCTAGTGTGCCTTAATGTAGAAACCCTTATTTTCGTAAAGTATTGAGATTCCGCGACTTAGAGCGACATCTAGTGGAATAAAGCGTTACTTAAAAGTACATACGCCATGCGTACGCCCTTTTGTATGGCGATTGCCATATTAGTTACAATTATCATCTAGTTTCGACTCGTAAGTAGTTAATAAGTAGTGATAACCTGTAAAAAGTGTTTAATTCAAAGACAAGCATGTAAGACATGTCTTTAGGAACAACGACAGATGATAATGAGACTCTTCATAATGAAAAATAAATAAACAGGTAGGTACTTAAATTGGTGTAGCAATTCATAAAATCTATCGAAATCTACAATGATTTGTTTTTTCAGTTAAGCAAATGGATCTAGGTATCTTCTAAAGACCATTACAGTTACGAGTCTACCAAAATACCTTTTTCTCATACCTATTTCTCCTATTCCAAAGGCAAAGCATGCGTCAGAAGAGACGTGCATTAGTAAGTTAAGGCCAGAATCGCTGGTAGTCGCTTTGTCGGTCATACCTGACAAGGCCGCCGCACTGTCTGCTGCATGGTAAGCGCTGCCGACTTTGGACCGGTGGGGGGCGATCATCGGAGTCGCTGCTCTGATACCTAGAATTGAAAAACATGAACCGACGGTGAAGTGGTTAACGCGCCCGGTTTGCGATTGCTGAGGTCAAGCAACTTTCGCAAAGGACTGTCATCGGACGGGTGACCAAAAATGTATCATATCGAACTCCTCCGTGCCTCGGAAGACACGAAACTAATTGTTGAAACGTCCCGGCTGATCGAGAGATCGAGTAGCGAGTTTGCAAGTTAAGCAATTTTCGCAATATCAGACCACCAGCCAAATCTTCTTTGTGGCCTAGCAATTTCAAGTTATGACCTGATCTTTCAATGCGATATTTTGTCTCCACTTGTCCTCGCTATGTTTATAACTGCTCCTAAGGAGGCAATAATATTAACTTATTTTAAAGCTGCTTAATTGGTAGATAAGAGAGTTTTACCACCAGTGGATGTTAACCTGGCTGGCTGGTGGCTGACATGATGATTGAAAACGTTCAAGAGTATACGAGTAGGATAAGGGGATTGGAACTAAAAAAATTCAAAATTTGACCTAGTACCTACTTATTTCTACTTTCCAGCTAGCTTATGTATTCATAACAATTATCACACAAACCTGGGATTCTTAATAATGATGTCCTTCTTATTCAACAACGGTTCATCCCAAGGCCGAGCGGGACTTTCCAAAAACTCAGGTGATGGACTATAAAAGTGATCCAAAAATCCATAGCGAAAGCATGCGTGAAAATAAATAAACGTTATTAACTAGTCGTTAATAAAGTTAGTAACGAGTGAGTATACATTTCAATAAAGTATATTGAGTACATTTACATCTCTACTCAACGTAAAAGTATTTAGGTACGTAAAGGAATAGCCTACCAGCCTCCAATTTTCCTTTTCTCTATGACATAGGGTCCTTCAAACGAGGCGTGAAGAGGCACCTTGTGGGCCGGTAGGATGAGCGTGACTGATGCGGCGATGTTTCCACGCTGCACCAGTTGTTTTCGCGTCTGGACTTCTTACGTCAGGTGGCGTGGAGTAATTTGCCGAGTTATGTATAAAATAAAGTCTATTTCCGTGTGATTGGGTATGGTATTACCCAGAGTCTGCTAGTATCTAGCTCCAGCTGAAGAGTGTGAAGCCTAGCGGCGTGCGGTACTCTGCCGGCAGCCGCTGCACGTCCTGCACGTGTATACCCGGCTTGTTGCGCCGAAGGTTCTTGTGCACTTGATCTTTATTACACTTAAAAGCAATTCGGTGAAGCTTTACCTTGAGAGTCTGCTGGCGTCTTGCTCCAGCTGCGAGGGCTGACCCCTCACTATGGCGGGCACGAGCGTGAAGCCGGGCGGCGCGCGGTACTCGGCTGGCAGCCGCTGCACGTCCTGCACGTGTATACCCGGCTTGTTGCGCCGAAGGTTCTTGTGCACTTCTTGGTTTTTGTCGTGGACCTGGTAGAAAACAGGAAAACTTAGAAATAAAAGTTCTGTATAAAATGTGTGTGTTTTGTAGCGGTAGCGCTTTTACAGCGTTTCTCCAGTGTAACAGTGCAGCGATAAACGTATGCCGTAAGGTGTTTACGCGAAGTATGCGTTGTTTTGTTGCGGCGTCTGCACTGTGCATATGTTTATCAAACACATACGCTAGAGAAACGCAGAGAAGAGAAGCTCTGAGCTAAGCGAAGCTTTGCTGCTTTCGTTTAACGGAAGGCACTTAAAGCCATAGTCCCGGCTGCATTAGCAGTCGTTAACAACTATCAATCTGCACTTGGCCCCTGTAGTGGTTTAGGTGTGGTGTTTCCATTAATAGGGAAGGCACGTGCCCCAGCTGTAGGGTCATGTCATATGAGCCGGTGATAAATCATCATTACCTGATAGGTGAAGGTCTGCAGTTGGGCCGCTCACTCCTGAACCGAGTACTGCTGCATGAGTTGCTGCGACGTTGGCGGCGGCGGTGCGTGCTGCTTAGTATGTCGCGCGACCCTTACATTTTTAGAGTCGTGTCGCGTAACCTTCCAGTTATCCGGCAATAGCTACTTAATTTGCAAGAACGCTAGCCGCTGTGCCATCAAGTTGTATCACACATTAATGATCATTAACTGGTAGGCGAAGGTCTGCAGTTGGGCCGCTTGCTCCTGCATTGAGTACTGCCGCATGAGTTGCTGCGATGTTGGCGGCGGCGGTGCTTGCTGCTTTGGGGGAGGTGTTGCGCGACGCTTAGCCTATTAGCGCCGTGTCACGTGACCTTCCGGTTGACCGGCATTGCAATAGCTACTTAACTTGAAAGGTCAAAACCCGAGTAAGCTAGCCGTTGCGCTATCAAGTTAGTATCTAACAGTTATGATTATTACCTGGTCGGCGAAGGGCTGCAGTTGGGCCGCTCGCTTCTGTACTTAGTACTGCCGCATGAGTTGCTGCAATGTTGGCGGCGGCGGTGCTTGCTGCTTAAGGGGAGATGTTGCGCGACCCTTAGCCTATTAGCGCCGTGTCTCGTAACATTCCGATTAACCGGCATTGCAATAGCTACTTAACTTGAAAGTTCGCAACCCGAGTACGCTTGCCGCTGCGTTATTAAGTTAGTATCTAACAGTAATGATCATTACCTGGTCAGCGAAGGTCTGCAGCTGGGCCGCGCGCTCCTGCACTGAGAACTGCTGCATGAGTTGCTGCGACGTCGGCGGCGGCGGTGCTTGCTGCTTAGGGGGAGGTGGTGCGCGACCTTTGGCCCACTTGCGCCGCGCCGTGTAACCTCGAAAGTCTGGAAGTTAGGTACAAAGAGTATTTAGTTGTACATTCGGACATTTTAACAGTAGCGTAGATGAAACACACAAGTGCGTACAGCATTTATGTACAGTATGTATCGTAGCATGTTTTCCAAAAAAAAATAAAATACAATGGTCTCCAAGCTCGTTAACTATACAAGGTGTACATAGAAAGGTTGATACTCAAATATTTTAACATAATATCTTGCTTTATTTGATACTACCATAAAAAAACAATCATATTGTTATACATGCCATATACGTTATAATATAATACGCACACACATTATATCATAATTGAAATAAAAAAATTGGAAAGTCATGTAATGCCATGCCAGTAGAGTAATCATTAAAGCGGATCACATTGTGTAGTTGTCATTACCAGTGTAGTAATCATTACCAGCTTAATATCGAACGCACTAACAGCATTGTGTACTCACGGCTCTGTATAACGACCGCAGCTTTGTTAGTGTCGATGTTCTCTTTGTTGCCGTAATTGGTTTCGTTGCCGTCGCTGTCGTCCGACGTCATTCTGCGTAACACTTTCGCCTTCAACATCGCTTTATTTTTATTTGGTACACCTGAAAGAGCACGATAAATCAAATAAGTTGACGGTTTGCAGTTTTTTTTAAGTACTTTTTTGAGTATTGTCAAAAATAAATATTTTATTCATTTTCGAACAAGATTATCACCCACGAAAAGTAAGCTTTATGTTACTCTGCACCCGTTCTCCATGCATTGTTAGAGCTGAATTAGAACGTCTAACACAGGTTTTTCATCTCGTCTTGATAAGATACTACGTACGTGTAATACACACATGTAGAATGGTCATCTGCTCCTTCAGCTGCTGGATGTAAGCTACCCGGGCACATGCCGCTGCAGTGTGAGGAGTGCTCACACTGCAGCGGCATGTGCGCGGGTATGTGAGGACTGATATGGCCATCTGCGCTTACAGTCGCTGGATGTAAGCCAGTAGCAAACTAGGGGGGATTTTAATTGAATAAAATGTTTATTGGTATTTACCGGACTTCTGATGTCTTCTTTGGTTCTCAGTTTCCATCTGCTCCCGTTGGAACTCCCTGGCGAGCTGCCGCTGCCGCTCCTGCAGTTGCTTGCGCGTGAGCCAGCCGCGCACGTGCCGCTGCAGTGTGAGGACTGATATGGCCATCTGCGCCTTCAGCCGCTGCATGTAGCGGCGGGCTAGCCAGCCGCGACCGCACGCTTGCACGAGCACCACTTTTCTTATCTGTGACATTAAAATCCATAATAGTTAAAGCTAATAAATAAACATATTATCACACATTAATTATTACGTCGAACTATAGTCGCGGATTATAAAAAATATGATAGATAAATATAAAGAGAATATTATAAAATTGATAACAGGGATACCCGTTATTAAACAGGTACTATTTTTTGGTATTTTTTTTAAATAATAAAAACAAAGAGAATTAAAAATAAATCTTTGAAATTTTACAATATAAATCTAGAAACCGATTAAGTTTAGGTTAACTTGTCGAGACTTAAAAACATCATGTTACTTAAAAAAACTGATTCTAGTATATAAAAAAAACAGGAACTATACCTGCTCTTCATATATTCTCGCCAGAACCTCGACATGGTAGTACTTTAGGAAGACTTTGGACTTGCCAAGCGCCCAGCCGTCCATCTTGAGCCTGACCAGCAGCATGCGACACGTATCACGATTCGGTTTCACTTCTTCACGGTAATTGAATGCTAAGAAACTGTACCTGTAAAGCAGCAAAACCTTTATAAGTACCAGCATTACATTTAATTCTTATAAAGCAAAAGTACTCTATTAAACAAACCTCTTTAAAAACTCTTCAAAGGAGAGTCGATGAGAGAATCCGTTTTGTCTTATTCTAATAGTCTCTAAGACTCCTGTATATCTAAGTTGTTTCAGTATTTTCGTCAAGTCGAAATGTTTGGGAGATCGTGAATCGTTCGGCTTGAGGCATCGAACGAACTGTGGGGTGCCGCTCACCATCTTCTGAAGCAGTTCCATCAAGGAGTATCGGAAATATGTGGCAACAGTTTGCTGAGCTCGAGACTGGGAGGCTAGACCTCTACTATTAAAACGTTCCTAGAATTAATAAACAAACATTAACAAGTGGCTCATAAAAAAATATATATTAAACTTAACGATAAGGATATTTTACCCCAATGTCTCCACCTAATGGGCTTTCTAATGTTCTTGAATCCAAGTCACCTTGAAGTGGAGAATACAGGTTTCCTGTTTTTGTTATAGGGCACTGAAATAGGAATCTGATGATGTCGTACTGACTCTGTCTCATCAGCTGAACTACTTCTGGAGGTAAGAAGTTCCTGTTTTTCTCTAAGAAACCCTCAGCTTGATACACCACTCGACCAGCGAAGTGGTGAACTGCGAAGCATATTGCGTCAGACTTTGGCCGCACATAATATTTGCTCTTGACGTTGTTATGAAACTTCTCTGTAAACAGTATAGCAGCAATAAATATTTCATGTTCTAATTAGTAAAGTGCAACAAGCTAAAAGGTAGTAATTTGTATGCGCGTAAATTAAATTACATAGCATTGTTAGCGCATTGTAAAATCGCATTGTTTATTAATTAGTATTACATGCAACGAGTTAAAGTATTCTGACCAATGAGACTTCGATCCGATGCCCTTGGGAATCTGCTTTCTTCGTCAAGTAGAGCTAGCAAGCCCATGGGTCTTGACAATAACATGTCCAGAACAGGCCTATTATCCGAAAACTCGACGAGATCCACGGGAACTCCTTCTGCCATGTACTCTTGCTGTTCCCACGTGAATATGTGTTGATTAAAGTAATACTGAATTTGTTCGTTCGCCACGTTTATACATAACTGTTCGAATGAGTTTCTTGTGAAGTTTTCGAACCCGAAAATGTCTAATATACCAACGGAGAGCTGTTCTTTGCTGTAAAAATATAAATGCTGTTGAGTTTTTTGTTGAGTTGAGTTAATATAATTAATTTACCTATGAATATTAGCGATTTAATTCCAATACATTTAAATTATGCAATAAATATTGTTTTGAACTCGCATCCTCTGACAAGCCGTGCCAGGCGATAGTTAATTTCAATATTTTTGAGGCCGTCACATTGTATGAAAGGCTTCGGTGTTGACTCATGCCTGTGTTTATATACAAATTAGTCATGAAACTTTCTCTCGCCGATAATAATTAATAAAGGCGAACATATTAACGAATATTGCAAGATTATTATAGTTCTATTAATACCCATGTGGTCGGTTCTGGCATAGCAAAGCGTTGATCCTCTCCACTATCCTATCGAAGGCTCTGGCGTACAATCCTCTTGCTGTGGCATCCCTTGCTACAGCAGCTTCGGTAGGGGAGCTGTGCCTAGAGATGGTCTCTCCTCTGGCCACCACACTACTGCTAGTCAGACATTCGCGGAGATCTGCAGTTTCTACACCCAAGAGACAAGATGCTGTCGACAATACAACAACAAAACAAGTCAGAATTATAGCATAATTTTATTATTCTTTCTGTTGGATGCTTATGAAATAATATTATCAAAGATAATATAAAATATATAAAACATAACATCGTACATTACTTTTACTATTCTAGACTTATGAATTAAATAAGAATATAAAAATATTTGACATTTTATTGCGAATAAAAAAAGTAAATTTGATTTGGTGTTTATTTTAAACTTGTCTTTTTTGATTAATACATGTGCAAAATTACCTCTATGAAGTGGGGCAGTATCAATTATAGTAGCTCTATTATCAGTATTGTCTTCGCCGGCTGCCTCTCCAAACTCTATATCACCAAGATGTAATATCGCGGCAAGCATTTTAAATATTATTTGGACCTCGTCTTCTTGAAACCCAACCACCTGGAACGGCATCAACTCATTAGAATATTCATTTACTTAAGTCATTAATCTCATTTGCATAAGAATTTTTGAATTAATTATAAAGTAGGTTTTACGGTTTTAAATTGGATTTTTATTGAGTTAACATCTCTATTAGTTAAATTAATGTCTTATTTATATATATTCTGTTTAAGCTATAGAGTCGATGTTATAATTAAGATATTTGCAAAAGTCAACCTTTTAAATTTCACTTATCAATGTGCAAAATATAACGTGTGGTTACTGAGTTTGATATTTTTCGTTAGAGCGCTTGAGGAATGGTTGAGGAATAATTTGTTCAAAATTATTAATTGCTGAGAGCGCTTGAACGAGGTGAATTGCATTTTTTATCTATAAATGTTTGCTTTACAAACGAATATCACTAAGAAGGCGCTGCTTCAATGCCATACATTCTATTTATTGCATTTATTCTATACATTCTACGCGTAACAAAATCAATCTCGATCTCGTTAACGTGATCAAATGGTATAAAAAAACAAAATATTTAGACTAACCGATTTTTAAGTAAATATTTACCCTCGTATTAATAAACAAAGTGTAAGCTTGGAGTAGTTACTCCGTGTTTTGTTCCCGTCATGTAAACTTCTTTTCATATTAGAGTAAAAGAGACAAAACACGGAGTAACTACTCCAAGCTTACACTTTGTTTATTAATAAGCCCCTTAGGGTTTGTAAGACCGAAGATAAACGAAGAAAAAGCTTCAAATAATTATTCCGTGTTTTGTTTCTTTTACTCTAATTTGGAATGACGTTTACATGACAGGAATAAAACACGGAATAACTAATCGCAGCTTATTCTCTGTTTATTTGTAAGGCCCATAACGTTTTGACCAATTTAAGAAGGTACTAAATATAATATTTAAGTTTGCTGTCTGCTTTCAAACTTATAGAATAAATAAATAAATGTAACACCAGCACGACAAAAGATTAAAGAAGTTGAAAGCAGGTCCTTTCGTACCTTAAAAGCTTGATTGAGCTGTCTCCAGCGGTGCACGTTATGCTCCCTATGGACCACCGACAGTGGCTGCAAGTACCGGTGTCGAGACTTCAACTGCTCGTCCAGGTAGAACTTCCTCCAACGTCCTTCACTTTCTAAACCATCGTAGAGATAGTAGAATACGTGGAAATTGCTTTCACCTCTGAAATTATACTTATGTAATTAGTTATATATTTTATTCAACTGTCGATGCACAGACGATACATCATTGTCATGTCATTAAAATAAGACTTGTTTGACACCTTATTAGCGTCTAGTTTCATAAGAAACCACTGCTATTTCGGAGTAATAAGAATTTAAGTATTTTTTCGTTTTCAATATTAAATTTTAATAATTAGTCACCGCAAGTGAGTAAGAGTCACCACAAATTAGGTATGTATTGCTTACAATGCTTGATGTACCACTCTTGATTGCTCCAGCAAATACACAGATATTCTGGCGCCCGATATCCTGCCTACCCTCATCATGGATAAATCCAGATACTTCCCGAATCGAGAGCTGTTCGCGTTTATTCCCGTGCGGGCATTTCCAAAAGCCTCCATGATTGGATTCACTTGTAGAATTTTTTCTTCTAAATTACGGTTTTGCGTCTGAAAAATGTAACAGAAGAAGATAATTAATGGGAGAAAATATAATAATTGTAGTACAAAATATCGTTTATGTTTTATTCCAGAAGATAAGGGGACTGTAAGGTCTTCTAATTAGGATTCTTCAAATATGTCTTGATCGGAAAACAAAAGAGGTAAAAAACTGTTTTGCGCTAGAAAGAAAATAGTGAAAACATAAGGGCATGCCGCTAAGGTGAAGGAAGTTGTGGAATGGGGTTAGAAATACGAGACCTGTCACCAGTGAAAATGACACCGTGAAATTAGAAAGTAAACTCCCGTACAGGCTCTGTAACGAGGAGTTTCCGTAGTATCTTCACTGTGTTTACTTGATCTTTGAGACATTTTTGTTTTCATTTCAATGAATATTCATAGCGCATACGATTAGCCGTTAAGCCGTCAACCGGAGTGTTACGTAAAGGCTAGCTACAAGTCAATGTCAATTCCAATGACCACTTTGCAAACATTCTGACCATTTCTACAATAACACATCGTTCGATGGAATGTTTGAGATAACGAGAGGCAATCAAAAATATTCGCAATCACAAAAGATGACTGTGAAATGTAGGATCTATTCTTTACACGCCTAATGATCTTTATCAATCCAACAATAGCTAATTTGTACGAAGTTTTATATTCAAATGACCGCTATACGTATTGAAATTATTAAAATACGCTGATCCCTACGGGAACAAACGAACCAAAAGTGCAAAACAAGTCATTTCTCTTCTTTTTGTTACCTTAAGATTATTTTGCTTAAACTTGCTTTGCCAGCTACGCTTTTGCTTTATTAATATGGCATTGCAGCTATCGGGCTTTTTGTATCTAGTTTTAAAGTGCACAGTGTTGGCATCACATAACAGGGCACATGTAAATTGTTACTATTTTTTATTATTTTTGTTACATGTTGTATATTTAATTGTGTGTTTTGTTATGTGATACCAATAAATGTCTTTTATTCTTATTCTATTCTTAAATAAACTTCTTATTTCGTTACTATAACATGGTTGCCACCACCCGTTGTTATGAAACTATCTAACAAATTTCAAACTACTTTTACAATTATACCTAATACCGATGAATAATTTGCCATTAAAATTACAGGTTTATTAAAAAACTAGTATCTACTTCTCGTATAAAAAACTAAAAGAGAAGAACCAGTAAAAAAATAAAAAGGAAAGTTAATTGTCAATTTGCTATATACCTAATGTTGTTAATTATATTTATATTTGTTTTGTTTTGCATTTACACAATGATTATTAAAAGATTGATGGCATTTATTTCGTTTTATTTATGTCAGCTGGTTTGAAATCTTGTTTGATAGTTTAATAATACCTAAGCTTCGATTAATCGATTGAAGGACTTGGGAAACACGTAAGCACTCAGTCAATTTTGATCATAACATGCTGTTTTAATTTCCCTACCTTTGATAAGAACACTAGATGCTTTAACAAAAGATTCGCTGATTCAGTCTTGCCAGCACCACTTTCTCCTGAGATGACGATGGCTTGGTGGATCTTCTGATGCAGCAAGGCTTGGTGTGCTGCATCAGCCACGGCGTAAATATGGGGAGGGTTGTCAGATCGGCAACGACCTTGGTAGATCTGCTGACTCTGAAATAACACAGGACTCGATTATGCAAAGTTATCAACTTCCCTGTCCCATGAGTCACATGTCATCATCATCATCATCATCACATCATCATCATCAGCTCAGTTTGTCCACGTGTCCTCACTGCTGAGGCATAAGCCTTCCTTATAGATGGATAGGGAAAACGGGCCATAGACAACCACGCGGGCCCAGTGCAGTTTGGTGGTTGTAAACGACTGCTAATGCAGCCGGGACCAACGACTTTACGTGCCTTCCGATTCACGGAGGAGCTCGACATTATACATTATTGGTTACCCATCCGATGAACGGCCTTTGCGAAAGTTGCTTGACCTCAAAAATCGCTGACCACTGCGCCATCGAGCTCATGTGATACTTAACAAATGATTTTTTCTATTGTTTTAATTTTTGGACAACAAAGTTGTTAAAATATACAAATGTTGATGTGGGAGTGAGGAATTAGGTTGTATCTTAGATTGCACCAAGGAAAAGGTTCTTCTTCAAGGAGGCGTCTCCATAAGGTGCTAATAACTAATAAGTGGTTGAGTAATTTAATGCGCCTTTGCTGGAAGTCAGTTTACGAAGCCACTCAAATATAACTATGGTAATTTGAACCCGAAAATTCTAAAAAGTACCCGGCTTAACGGAGCCGTAGCCGTTTAGGTACCGACATCTACGATCCGGTGTATTTGTATACCAATTTCATAATTAATACAATACATTATACAATTTAGGATAAAAAAACCTTTCTCTTTTGCTAGTGTTTTTATGGGTAATTAATTTGATAAACGAAATAGAGTCTTAATTTAAACGTTTGACATCAAACAGCTCGTTTTAATCTTGATGTCTTAGACTGTCACAGTCACAACAGAGACAGGTTAGCTGTCCAAGAATTAAAACTGTCATATATGTATTGAAAAGCAATTGTTATATACAACGTGTAACAGAAAGGTGCGATCAAAATTAAAAGATCTAAAATGTATCCGATCTAAATCTTGTATGCAGAGTTACTAAGGCAATAACATTAACTTGCTATGCAATTTTTAATTAAACAGTTCTGTTGTGACGACACATCAAAATAAACAAGTCACAGCCCTAGTGGTTTAGTAACCTCTGTGTTCTTTCATTTATGATCACTGTTACTTGTTTATGCGCGCCTGACGCGCCTGACTTCACTAATATAAATTATTAATTTAAAATTGCATGACAAATTAAAGTTACAATTATGTCTCAGTAACTACACATACAAGACCTAGATCGGATACATTTTGGATCTTTTCATTTTGACCACACCTTTCTGTTACACGTTGTATGTACATGTATTTCATGAGAGGGTTAAGCAATAAAAATGCAAAATAATTGCGCTATTCACCTTGGTAGTATATATTCCGATGTCAGTAAAAGGGTTGACTGCAACCAGAATGTCACCTATGTACGTGTATATCTGGTTTTGGTTGTATCTCTTCTTCAGCTGCTCGACTATAGCATCTTCGGTAAGTACTTCGAGCGTCGCCAGGTCGTCTGTGTACATTTTCTCGGGCTTCGCTTTCCTGTGCGACTTTAATTTCCCCCGTTTGGTGGTAGCTTCGGGGGCGCGGCTATTGCGACCTTCCGCCCTTTGCCTTTTAATCTCAGCATGAAGTTCTTTGCGAATCTAAAATGATTGTTATTTTTGTAATAAAGAAACGAAAGTAAAAGATAAGCGTTTTAATAAGAAAACATAACGGCAGCAAAAATTCCGATGTACTATAATTTGAGCAGATTAATTGATCAAACATAAGACGAAGAAAGTGTTAAACAATTTTTCAACTGTATACAAAAAGTACTATTATTTTAATTACCTTATCTTCGAAAGTAGCGACAGCAAGCAAAAGTGGATGCTCTAATAGCTCCCTCGCAAAAGGTCTTTGATTCATATCTTTTATGAGACAATCAGCAATGAAATCAACAAGATGAGATGAATACATTTCGGTATGAGTTAAGGATGGTGGAGGGTTTCGAGGGATCTGGAACAGCGCCCTCATTGGATGCAACCCTGACAATGGAGGCTCGCCTTCCGCCAACTCGATGGCTGTAATACCAACTGACCATACATCACATCTGCAGTCGTATGATTGATCCAATTGCTGCTCGCATGCTATTACCTGAAACGTCAGTATTACATCAGTTATACTGTTGCAATATTGTAGCACACCACTGAATCTCCAAGTCCAGGTGTATAGAAAACATAGAATAAAAATAGTAAGAAAACGTTAAATTTTGTGCATATTACCATGCTGTTAACGAAGAGGATATTGGGTTTAGTTTAAATTCAGTTATTTATATACATGCACAATTGCACAGTATGCATACCCATGATATTGCTACTTAAGTAATGTTTATCAATTAAAAGCGGTTGTGCAAATAAGCCTTACCTCTGGAGCCATCCAATAAGGAGTCCCAACGGAGGTGTTCCTTCTCGCAGCCGTAGCAGCGAGGTGGGAGGAAACTCCAAAATCCACGAGCTTTACCTCACCATCCTCAGTAAGCAGTATATTGTGACCTTTGACGTCACGGTGCATGCACCGGTGCGCGTGCAGATGCGTGAGAGCGCGCAGGGTTCCTCGCAAAACGTATGCCAGTTGCGGTTCAGTGAGACTGCTTCCGCGAGCTCTTAATCCCGAACATAAATCTGTCACTGAACCACCGGTACATAACTGCGGAATAACAATCATAAGATGTTATGTAGAAAAAAAAGACGGTATCGTAAATTAAAAGTAATTTAATTCCCGACCGTTTTGTAAGAAATGCAATCCTTAACGATAGGTGCTTATGGTCGGTTTTTAACTCAAATTCCTATGTGGAAAGTCTAGGTAGTCTAGTCTAGGCACAGCTAACAGTGGGCGTGAGTGGTAATAAACTCATAATACTTTTACTTTCTTTGATTCAAAGATGCGGAAATCAGAAAAGAAGCTTTCATCGAATACAAAATTTTGTTTAATCAGTAAACATTTATTCTAGTGTCGAAATTGAGTATTGCTTGAACATGAATCGTGACTTAGCATTAATAATAACTTAAACGATTGCAGGCAACGTCTCCTGAATATATTTAATCATTATGAACAATCAACTTACTTCCATAACGAACCATATTTGATCGTCATCGGAACTTAAACCTCTTTTCAGAAACAACCCAAAAAATTCTGGTATGTTTGGGTGACTGGACAAATCCCGAAAAACTAGGAACTCCTCTTCGATTTCTTCTATATTTTCGGTAATATTTTCAAGAATCTGCAAACAGACAAATTTAATTTCATAATTAATTTGCTAAAATTACGCTGCTAAGCGTCATACATAATAGGCGGCTAACATTACAAACATTGGCACTAGGCAGAATAAAGCAGTAAACCGACAAACCCATGTATTGTTATTCGGCCTTGACACCAATACTGAGTTTTGAGATAACATCTACACAATCAATTTTAGGTGCTATGCTAACAATACCCTGTTTTATTTCTCTTCTTGCGGACCTCCATTCACCTGGTCGTTTAATAGTACGCCATTTTCTACTGCACAATTATTTATGAAGCAGCCGATTTGGTCATTAGCATAAACGTCTTCATAGATATTGCGGCTGTTTATACGAATACTGTTGTTTCTACGAATAGGAGAAAATCTAACCTAGGGCTCCAACGATCTTAAATTAAATTTCTCTCACGTAGAATTTCTCTTTTGTTGGCAACTGTTGTTATTGTTGCCTAAACAGGTTTCCTATCTACAGTAGATATTTTAGATAGAAAACCTGTTGGAGTTGTACTAAATAATATAAAGGATTTGATTTTGTATTAACAACACGTTTATACTAAATAAAAAAGTCTTGCCAGAATTTCGATCTGCTACAAAAATCTTTATCACTTACTCCCGGAAACAAGTATTAACTGGGATAAAATAGGTAGACTGAAACTCTATTTTGACCTAAAGAAGGTAGAATAAACAAAAAGACTTTCGCATTTTTATGTTAGTTAGAATAAAAAAAGTGTCCCAGTATAAAAGCGTCATAAAAAAGTTGGTGATTTCGCTTAAACTGTTAACGGTTTTAGTACTTAGCGTAAGTACTTAATTTTTTTTTCTTACGTTGCGTGACAACGGAAATCACACTTAATCGTCAAAATTATTACGTGACGCATTTAAAGGAATTATAAGACGGCGACGCAGATTGGCGCTGTAAAATGTTCACAGTTTTGGTTCCACTGCGAGATAAACTTTTGCATTGCAAATTGGTCACAAGGCTGCCTAACCTTTTCTTCCTGTAACAGCTGCTTGCTCATAGCAGCTATTACTTACAGGACGACTTAAATAAGGGCTCTTCTGTCGGTGATGTCTCCGGTGCGGTAAATCTGTCTGAATAGAGTAGAGAGTTGTATCATTTGCGGTTACAAATACAAGTTGATGGTAACTCATAACTCTTACTACGAGTATCTATTCGATCATCTTATGTCTAGCGTAGAAGACTTAACTGTAAGTGTGACATCAATAAGCTCTTGAAAGGTGAATAAGGGGTAGGGGAGGGTCATCTATCTTATCTTATCATAGTGGGGCCTGCCGAGGTTTCCCTCTCGCAGCAACACTTCGACGCATCGGGATCGTTTGTGCAACCCCATCCTCCACTCTTCCTCCTCTTTAAAGATAGATGCCATAAGCTTGGTAACGTCTTTAAGAGCGAAGAGCCTAAAGTCCTCCGCTTTCGGATAGGCCGCCCCAGAAGTCCCATCCTTTTCCTAGCCAGAGAGTGGCAGTCACACAGTAGGTGCTGCATTGACTCCGTTTCCTCCCCACATGCTATTTGTTGATAGATGCATTCTGTGGAGCATTTGTTTTGTGGTATAGTGCCCTGTCAAGGCACCAATGGTTAATCGGGCCTCCCTTCTACTGCCTCCGCATATGAACTTACTCCGTCCTAAGGTGTTTTCGCCTAGGAAGGATTTATACCCGGCTGCTCTTTCCATTCGATGCTGTGCCTGTTTACGATGTGATCTTTTAAAGCCTTGTTAATGGTACTTGGTGCAAGTGCCACGAACGGCTCAGGACCCAATGAGCTGGGTCTCCGAGCCTTCCCTGGCAAGTGTATCCGCCATCTCGTTGCCTTGGATTCCCATATGGCCTGGGACCCAGATCAATCTCACCTTGTTATGTTCACCTAGCTTGTTTAGAGCTTTGGTGGTTTCTATAACAAGGCCAGAGTCGATCCGGGGCGATATGAGTGACTTGAGCGCAGCTTGACTGTCACTTAGAATGAATCATCAGGAGGGTCATCTAACCAAATCATGTGTAGTTTATATGCACAGGTTGTGACGTAAGAAATATAACATGGTAGTTACTTTAACAGCGACTCTTTTGCCGGTCTTCTTGTCTCTGGCGCAGTAGACCTCGCCGTAAGTGCCCTCGCCGATGAGCTGTTGAAGCGTGAACCGGTCCCGTGGGTCGGCAGCTCTGTCCAGCTCCACGTGCTGCGACAGACCCCGGTATGCCATGTCGCTGCGCATGGCTTACGCTTCGTCTAGACGCATCTGCAACAAAAATAAGTGCTTTTAGCTGTTATGAAACACAGACACATTATTGTAACTAGCACTCAACGTAGTACAACGTCTGTTCCCACGAGTTTGAATAGAAGTAGGTAAATAATACAAACAACTGCCTTTTTTGTGGATACATGATACTAATTAAAATAAACGTATGTATCCATTAAAATGTTAACTAAGAATCTACTCAACAAAATAAACCGGTTTTGAAGTTTATAATATTGCCTCTTGAAATTAAAAAACAACTTAAAATACTTTTCTAGTTGGGACTGAGAGTATCATTAATGTTTATCTGTACTACAAATAAAAATAAAGACGTTCTAGCGGAATATTGCGAGGTGATTGAACGTCAATTTCACGTCACGCTTTAGAAACTAGTTTGACTATGACAAAACGTTTCTTTACGGTAATTTGTAGTTAATTATTTTATCATCTACTACCTTACGTCACATAGTTGCTATAAAATTTTAGATTTATGCAGAAGAATCTATCTTTTTGCAGGACTCCATTTTAAAAGTGTCACATTTGCATAAAGTACGCTCTTAGTATTTAATATTTTATTTCACCTATACTAACAATATTTCACTTATATTTAACATGTTTACAGGATTAAGATTTGTATGATATTTATAATAATCAACACAGTCAACACAGCATTCACAAAAACTCACAAAAACGCACAAAAAAATGTAATTCATATCTTCCAAAAACAGTGGCTAAGTTTGGCGACTGCTTCACCTAACTTTACGAGTATCGTGTTTGAATCATTTAGAATTTTGTATGCATAAAATGTAGGATCTTCCTGTCGAATGTCAATATAAATGGAAATGTATTGAATTTATGGATAAGTGTTTACCATTGCATGTACATTTATGATGACAATGCGTCGAAATTGAGGATGCGTTTGATTTGCGTACGTCTTTGGAAACGTTGGAAACACACTTTTCTTGGAACTGACAGTTGAATTTAAATATTATGAATAATATTTATGGCCAGTTAGCTATTTCGATGTGTTGCAGTTTTAGGGTTTTGCATTTGTTGCAGAAAGTTTAAATTCAAATTAAATTTATTGCTAAGAACTAGATCGTTTACCATTCACTAATTGATGCATAAGTGAAACAATTGATATAGACTTTTATTTATGTCATTTATAGTCGTAAATTATTTAAGCTGCATGTTAAAAACAAAGAAAACATTTGAAAAAGTTATCCTTTTTAAAGTAAAAAATAAGAATTTTATCTTTTAAGAAAGTAGCAATTCTTTACAAATTCAGTGTATTTTTTTCTTGGACGGACAATTAATGTTAATGATTTCTTAAACGTTTTAATTCGCTTAACTCTGTATGTGCATTATAGATAACATCTTGATATATCATTCTCATAAAGTGTGTGACGTATGAGACAAGTGGCAGTTAACACTTTCAAATATAGTGTTTTGTATCATTAGACTGATGTTATATTATTTTCTATGATATTTAGTAACAAATATACCTATTATAAAATTACTGTAACATTTCTAGACTTAGCCAAGGTTTTTGATACGGTTTCTCAGTTCCACTCTTTATAAATAAAATAAAGGCTTGATGTAAGGAAATAACAACTTAACTTTTCACTGGCTATCAGAAGTTCAGATATCAGAGGGCTCAAATAGCCGATCATTACAGTAATGATTCTACGTAAGTCATGGGGTGCCACAAGTAAGTGTAATGGGGCCATCGCTATTACTCACCTGTACAAATGAACTGTGTGACCTTGAAATGCGTAATGAAAAAGTTATTGCTTTTGCTGTTGACACGGCTCTATTTTTTAACGGATACTCGGTTTAAAGTATTCAGTCATGCACAATTAGTATTTAATTTAGTAAAATGACTTCCGCTTACGGCTTAACTCGTGTGTAACTGTCAAAAATAATAATAGTGTGCCCTCCGGAATATTGTTGCGAGTTGAGATAACTTGATCCTGGATAGCGAGCATGAATGCCTCAGTCTCAGGAAAGAGCTCACCTTGTCTGAACCAGGCGTTCGACGCATCTTTGTCGACATAATATGGTTGGTTCAGATCACTCGTGTGTTTACTGTGGAGGGCTTTTTGCGTCCAGCTAGCTTTTTTATCTTCTATTGTGATTATATCTTCATTCTGCTGTCTGTTTTTATTGCTTAAGTTTAGAGGAGTGTATCTGGAGTCTAAATGTGTGATAATATTGTGTAAAGGTGATGTTTCGGTTTTTGTGTGAAAGAATTTTCTAAGTGTTACCATTTGGTTGTTGTGTAAGTTGGAAGAGTTAAACGTTGTGTGCAAGATTTTGGGTGGTGTTTACGCTGTTTTATTATTATTATTATTATTCTCTTTATTTATTATTATCTCCTTTATTAAAACTAGATTTTTACAATATTTTAATATAAAAACAATAAAACAATATAAAAACCTAATCCTAGAGTACCACCAGCAGCGGCCCAAGCTACCAGTGGTCAGGGCTGCAGAGTGAGTCCTATTATTATTATTACACGGTGCTGCTCGTTAATTCTGTTAGCTTAAACTTGGCTTGACACGCCACCGCGTGTCTAGATATGAATATGAATATCTATTTAAGTTTAATGATATGTATAATGATGTCATAATGTAATATAAATTTGATCTTTTAAAGAGATAGATACATTAGGTATTTAATTGCTTTATGGTTAACATTTATTATATGATTAACTACACTTTTATTATGAGTGTAATACGAAACCAAAGAAAAAAATAACCCTTGCCAAATTTCATGCGGCTTCGTTTCGTTACAAGGTGTCTGCTGTAGGGTTAGCCAAGCCGTTGTTTAAATTTTTATGCAACTGAACAATGCCTTTCTTTTTACAAACATATAGGAGAAAATGCTTTAGACATACACTACGCCCGGAGAGATACAGATGGTTATGTGGGACTTTCCCCGAAACGACACCCCTAAGAAGAGAGGGCATACCCACTAAAACCATCTGTACTTTCCCTTACATGTCGCAAGGGGTGATCCCTGCCATAAGCCATGACGAGGGGTTTATCCAAGCAGATTGTACAATACCTACCTAATGTAGCTACCAACCAACATGACACAAAAGACACAATTAACCGCACGTGGTCAGCTATAATGATGTCGCAATAGCTACAGCTACCGTATTCACCTCTCTATTGAACGCACCTCCATTGAATGCGGTGCCAAATTGGTGTCGAACTTGTATGCGCAGCAATACCACTATTTGTTGGACTGTGGTAATATAGTGATTTGCCAATATTTGAGCGGAACGAAAAAGGCGGTGTTATGTCAAACTGGTAGGCACATGATTCAGCAGAAGTTTCAATTACTAATTGCTTTTATTATTGTATTTTTGACCGGTCATTGGAACACTAGGTCAAATTACTGATAGATCTGTTGCAAGTAACTGTTATTCAATCCGTTTTTTAGATAATGTTATTTTTTGTATTTTACTCCTGAAACCTGGTGACTTGAGTGTTGGTAACCCTGCCAGACCACAGTGGTAGGTAATGGCCCGATCTTGTCACTATTCACGTGAGAAGGTTCATGCTTATATAAAACCTTTTGGTCAAAAGATCCCGATGAGTAGAAGTGCTACTAAGAGAGGGAAACCTCAGCAGGCTCCAATAAGATAAGATATATAAAACCTAAGTCGTAAATAGGTTGAGGATTTGAAGTATGATTAGATCCTAGGTACCTATATAGTCAGCACAAAATGATAAAAGCATGTAAATTGGTCATCAATATTCGACATTTCATTCCCTGTGTGGTGCCGGGGGTAAAGAATTGCACCACCCCATTTCTTCCCGTGGGTGTCGTAGAAGGCGACTATGACTATATACCATTCCAGAGGATGGGCAGCAGCGTCTCTCTGTGATTATTCTCACCTTACTGCGATCGCCAACCCGCCTGCCAAGCATGGTGATTATGGCAAATTCCCCTCAAAATTATTTATCTTTGAGGGAGGCCTTTGTCCAGCAGTGGACGTCTTTTTGGCTGAGATGATGATGATGATGATGAACGTTTTATACATATGAGGGCGAAAATAGAATCAATATTTATTCTTTGAATGCCATGGCAGTCTCTGGTGACGACAAAAGGTTAAATTCCCACTGTGTCAGGTTTCGAAGTCACCAACATAATAAATGACTAATCTCACTTCAATGCGTAGATATCTTTGGCCACTACCAGGATGCTTCAGTAAATTTGATTCAGACTGTATAAGTAGGTTTGATGCCCTAATCGGACCGATTTCTATCTTGTTACAGTTGAAGGCTATTGACGTAACAGATATCTGTAACACAATGTTACCCGCAAAAAGACGACAACCACAAATTAGATCGCTACAAAGCTTTCTGAGAATCAGGGCCGTCTTTGTCGCAAGCTGTTCTTAGTTGTATGTATGTGCGCCGGCATTTTTTCCTTCCACAATTAAACAATGCGATCGACTCAAAAAACCGTAACCGCAGAGACATTGAACTTAATGCTTTAATCCGTTATTAGGTGACGTCGAACAATTAGTGCACACGACGACCAGTGGCGTAACTATACCATCTGAGGCCCGTGGCAAACCCATTAGATGGGCCCCTCAGTAAAAAAAATAAGATATACCATCTTTTGATACTAAAAAAAAAAAAAAAATTTGTTGACTGCTTAAAAAAAATTCCATATCAGTAACCTCTCTAACTGCATCAATAAGTACTAGATTTAAGTTATGAGCAGCACAGTGAACATATACTGCATTTGGCTCCATATCTTTCATGAGTTTTTGAACTCCACCTTAAGTGCCTTTCATTGTTAGCACCATCATATCCTTGTCCTCGACACTTATTTAGAGGAATATTTTTGTCATTTATGCATTTATCAATATTCTACAATAGCCCCTTCCCCACTTTTCAATGAAATATCTTTTGATGAGCTAAAATTTTCCGTAGGTCACTCAGGTATATAAGTTATCTTAAAATAGTAATAAATAAGCATCTACGCATATAACTTACAGAAGATCCTACAACTTTCTCAAAATATTGTAGATGTCTTGTTAAATATTGCAAAATTTTTCATTGCTTCTCCACTCTTATTTATTAGTCATATGATGTAATATAGCCTAAAGCCTTCCTCAATAAATTGACTATTGAACACAAAAATAATTTCAACCAAACAAACAAACTCTTCAGCTTTATCTAATATATAAAATTCTCGCGTCACAGTTTTCGTTGCCATACTCCTCCGAAACGGCTTGACCGATTTTGATGAAATTTTTTGTGCTTATCCGGTATCTATGAGAATCGGCCAACATCTATTTTTCATCCCCCTAAATGTTAGGGGTAGTCCACCCCTAAATTTTTATTTTATTTTTTATGGCAAAACAACGTTTGCCGGGTCATCCGGTATCTATGAGAATCGGCCAACATCTATTTTTCATCCCCCTAAATGTTAGGGGTAGTCCACCCCTAAATTTTTTTTTATTTTTTATGGCAAAGCAACGTTTGCCGGGTCATCCGGTATCTATGAGAATCGGTAAACATCTATTTTTCATCCCCCTAAATGTTAGGGGTAGTCCACCCCTAAAAATTTTTTAATTTTTTATGGCAAAACGACGTTTGCCGGGTCAGCTAGTAATATTAGTATAGATAACTTTTGCATTCTCTGAGAACTTTACCATAGTAATGTATATATATTTTTTACACCATCAGAAAGTAGAGATTTCAACGAACAAAACGCTCACCGACCGACTTATTAAAAAAAACCGTTCCGTACTTTACCGTACTTTTCCGTACTTTATGACGTATTTTAAAAAAAACTACTTACTAGATCTCGTTCAAACCAATTTTCGGTGGAAGTTTGCATGGTAATGTACATCATATATTTTTTTTAGTTTTATTGTTCTCTTATTTTAGAAGTTACAAGGGGGAGACACACATTTTACCACTTTGGAAGTGGCTCTCGCGTAAACTATTCAGTTTAGAAAAAAATGATATTAGAAACATCAATATCATTTTTGAAGATCTATCCATAAATACCCAACCCATATGGGTTTGAGTTTCAGTTCTAAGTATATGTTATTGTTTTTTTTCTATTTTTGTGTGAATACATCTACTTACCAAGTTTCAACAGTATAGTTCTTATAGTTTCGGAAAAAAGTGGCTGTGACATACGGACAGACAGACGGACAGACAGACAGACAGACAGACAGACAGACAGACATGACGAATCTATAAGGGTTCCGTTTTTTGCCATTTGGCTACGGAACCCTAAAAAGCAGATATTTGGACGCGAGAATTTTTGATTGAAAATTTGGGTGCTTTTTCGATATTAAGTCAAAATAAGGTGAAAACATAAATATTTTAAATAAAAAAATTACAGTGTGGTTGGGACATAAAAAGGCTAGTTTTCACCAAATTTGGTTAAAAAAAAATGTATTTGTAAAAGATAAGGATAAAGATATGAAGAGCTCGATGGCGCAGTGGTTAACGCGCCCGGTCTGCGAGTGCCGAGGTTAAGCAACTTTCGTCAACGTCATCTCGGCTGCATTAGCAGTCGTTAACAACCACCAATCCGTACTGGGCCCGCGTGGTGGTATATGGCCCATTCTCCCTATCCATCCCAGGGGACATAAAATGAGCTGCTGATGATGATGATGATGAAAAGATTAAAAAAAAACAAAAACTTGGTTATTTGAATTTTTTACATAAATTTTGAGGTTATGTGAAAAAAGTGTAAATACAAAAGTTGTAGATCTTTTAATTACCTACAACTTTGCCGTTTAATTTTTTTCCATAGGACTTGAAGTTTTGCCGGAAATTGAGATAAACTGTTTTTTACAGTTAAACCCCCCACCCCTTCCACTTCCCGACCTCAGATCGCCCGTAATTATTTTTCCTTTCATTTTTGTTATATTCTCTTCCATTTCCAATGGGTTTCATCCTACTATGATTTTGTTTCTTTTTTTACCATTTTCATTTCTGGTCTAATAGGGATAACTCTGACACTTCATAATTTCGTTAAAAATGACAGTTTTCCGTACAAATTTCCTCCCCTATTACATCTATCTAGGGAATGTTTTTGAAAAATGCTAAAACACGTCATTCTTTATTTTTATTGAGAAATCTAATTATCGATATCGAAAATAACTCATTTTATAGTTCTTACTTTAAAAATAACGTTTTCTCCAAAAAAAACTTCTTCCCTTTTTTACTAATTTAAAGAAAAATAAACGAAATTCCTGAGACGCGTCATTCTTTATTTCTTTTCAAAAAGCCAAATACCAATTTTCAAGTATTTTACTTTAAAACGGACGGATTTTCGTACAAACTTTCTCCCCTATTTGACCCCTTTAAGGGATGATTTCCGTAAAATCTTTTCTTAGTGATGGGTAACTTTCGATGATTTTAAGTTCTTGTATAAATTTATAATATTTACTACATTTTGTTAAAAATGTTAGGTTACTTCTGAGCTCGCGGCCTCTCGGGCTGGGGGCCCCCTAAGGCCCGGGGCCCGTGGCATTTTGCCAGCTCTGCCACCCTATAGTTACGCCACTGACGACGACGTAGCGTAATGTTTAAATGTTTGACGTAAAAACGCGTCGTGATGCGACGCGACGCCCCGCGGCGATCGACAACGACGATGGACGAAAAGCGCGACACTTTCACTGATTGTTTTAGTCACGGCACGAATACTGTCGCCTCGCTTAACAGAAATATTGAAAAGTTTTAAGTTTGAGCCGTGAACACAAAAAGTATTTAACTGGGGACAGTTGAAGAAAGTCTTACTTGTGCTCTTTAAAATTATTATTACGGTGGTGAGGTTACGAGATTCGTTCCGCGTTGTATGAGCTTCAATTTTTCATTTCACTATGGGAAAGCTGCTTTTATCTCACTTTATCGGAACTAATACTAAAATGTCCGGTGACGCTGTAAAGGCAATAGGCGGCCACAGCAATCATCTCCAAAACCCTGCTAAAACTATGCTACTAGCATAGTTGTTTTGGTGCCAGACTTAGATAGAAAACAAAGCCTACTGCCAACCTAACCGAGTGCAAAATTAAGTAATACGACTTTTTAAACTATCATTCATGGTCACACAACAAAAAACATGGTAATAATCCCGTCAATAATATTTATTCTAAGTAATACGAATTAATACAGTGTCTTGTTGTGGTGTGAACGTGTTTTGAGGTTAACCGCTGAAATGTATCACTTACATTATTAATAGAAAAGCGTGTTAATTTATATAATGATTAATTCCCTCCCCTCCCCCCTCCCCCCTCTTTCAACCAAGTATCGAAAAAGACAAGGGGGACCAAGGATGGCAAAACGTAATCTCGCGCAGAGCTGGCTGGGCCGGGCACCTGTCACATCAAGCGGCGAGGTAGCTGGGCCGTTGCTGGTTTATTAAAGAATGGGCAAATGATTCCCCTCTACGTGATTTAAGGCAGAAGTAGAGTCCAGAAGCGAAGACAGCTAGTGCAGCAATGCATGCAGTGCATGGTATAGGGGATATATGAAATAATGTCGGGAAACATTTACGGATTTTCTGTATACAAAATGTGTCGAATGAGACCTCGTTGGCTCGGTCATGATACCGTTCATCATCATCATCAGCATTTCTATATCCCTACTGCTGTGGCACGAGCCTTCCCTATGGATAGATAGGGAGAACGGGCCATAAACCACCACGCGGGCCCAGTACGGATTGGTGGTTGTTAACGACTGCTAATGCAGCTGGGACCAACGGCTTTACGTGCCTTCCGAAGCACGGAAGAGCTCAAGATGATACATTTTTGGTCACCCCGGTCATCGGATGACCGGCCTTTGCGAAAGTGGCTTAACCTCAGCACTCGCAGACCGGGCGCGTTATCCACTGCGCCATCGAGCTCCTCATACGGCATTGTATAATAAATTGTTAAATAATAGTATTGTTAGTCTTTGTTCTTACAATGACAGGGCAAAAGTAGAAGATATGTCCGGAAAATTATGACATCACTGTGATGAACATCTACACTTTGATACCCATTTATGAACGTATTTTAGAACTGTCTGACTAATTTAAAATGGCAATCATTCTAAGGTATCAGCTGTTACGCAATACTTAAAGGAGTGACTGAATTTGCTACACTTACGATGTTTACATTGGCTAAGAGAAAATAAGGTCACACAGAAACCGATCGGACGCTTGATAAAACCAGACGCCGAACTGGCCTTGTTTACTCAAGCACTTGGGTGATTCAATATTTCCTCATCATCGAATTTGCGGATATGTAAAATGAGCAAGCGACGACTCAATTAGGAAAATAAACATTGACAGTTGACACTTCCCTAGTGGCTCGTTGCATAGCCAGCGCGACATACATAAGGCTATTGTTTTCCACAGTTCCTAAGAGCTAACAATAACAATTATACTCCCAATCTCATTTCGAATCTAGTCCATGACTTTTAATTGTGATTCTGAACGAGCGATAATTAATTAAATGAATTTTTGAATGGAGATTTAAAGACTTATACCGGGCAGTCTTTCACATGACTGTTGGTTTATTCAGAACCGTTCCCAGACAATTATAAAGGTGCATTGTACGCCACGATTTCCTGTTAATATGGATAATTAACGTTTAGTTTATTATTTGATGGAACTAAAAGCAGTGGTTCCCTCCCAACCGTTTGGTCGGGGAGAGTTTCGGTAAAGGCACGCGCGGGACCTAACATAATTATGTCCACTCTGAGATTTTAACAATTAAAACCTAGTCCAGGAATCGATTAAAGGAAGTTATGATAAGTAGATTTAAGCAACTAAAGCCCAAGGAATAACCAAACATATTAAAAGAAGATACAAGTTAAAAAGTCGCATTCTTGCAAACTGAATTTGTTTCTAGATTAAAAATATTTTATTTTAGGTTAAACATATTCTCTTAATTTGTGTTGTTGTTAAGTTTAACTTATATGATGTTTTGAATAAAGTTTGTTTCCAGTTTTTGTACAGTTTATTTATTCTTATGTAAAGTTTAATTTATATGATGTTTTGAATAGTTTTTTCTTTTTGTACAGTTTATTTTTCTTCTTTTTTAGTGAAGTAGTATAGGCTGTTGATGATGATGATGGTGATAATTATTCTTTTAAGTAGTGGTCCTTGTTAACAACAAAAGAAGCAAAGTGGTTCTTAGTCCGACACGGGTTGGGAGCCAATGCGTTAAAGAATGTGTCTTGAAGGTCAGCCTTCATTACAGATAATTAGATTTAGGGCCAGTAAAGATAAGAAGATATCGTGTAGTGTTAATTTAATGACGCATCAAGCCAATATAATGACTGTTATTATCTGGTGGTGAACCACAAAGCCGAGCCACACTTTGGTCGGGCGCGTATTGCGTGATAGACAATTTATATCATCGCTGCCCATAAGCGAAATTGCGAGGCTATTGGTGAACCACCATTTCTTTTATAGTGCCAGTAATCAATTTTACACTCATTAAGGAGAAATCGGGAAAGCGTTGAGCAGCTAATATTTGTTAATAGTCGTTTCAAAAACGTAATATACGAATCTTTGAAGTAAAAGTTGTGAAGTGTGCTTCTGTCTAGTTTATTTTTTATATTTAACAGCCTACGATGATAACATAATCTGTAACATAATTTGGCTTACAATACCTACGCTAAGTGTAAAGTGATAATCACTTATTATTTAAATATATTATACATTTTCATAAATTTTTACTAGCTTATACAGACCTAAAAATAAAAGAAATAAACGCCCAAGAAGTTCAAGAAACATTTACGAGTCTATAATACCTAGCAACCTACCTTTTAGTCGTTAATTATTAAAAGGAACTTAAACTAACGTAAACAATAATAATAGTACCTATACTTAAGTTACACTATGAAGCCAATTAGTACACAGTCACAAGACCGACTCGCACTTGGTCGGTTTCTTTTGTTACCACATTTAAATTTGACAGGATTATAATTCATAAGTTAAACAACAAAAAATCTTCGTTAGTATTGACAGAGTAACCTAAGTAGTAGTAGTATAAGTCTGCAGTATGCGAACATGCCCTAGAAGGGCCCAACCATTACATCAGATTTGATAAACCACAAATACTCGCTTGAGAACAACGATACAACCCTAGGATGATACGCGAGGCTATTGAAATTAAAAAACATCCTAATTTCAATAGAGAAGATGGTTGGAATCTACCACCAGCATTGTATCCCATCATATAAAACATTAAATCCCTGCACCAACACCATACTGCCAGACCAAAAGATACTGTAAGCTCTTTCTGCGTAAAACGGAACGCACCTGATTAAATTTAAATGAGGGTATACAAGCTACTAACTAATTATGAGACGACCAACACCTCAGTCTCCCTGTGATCACGGGCCCTGCAAAGGGTTCGAAACGTAAGGATAAAGTGTAAATAAACGCGAGTAGATCCGTAAAATTGTTTGATTCAATATATGTATTGAGTCTTTACCTATGAAATTGACGTTTTTTTCTTCTAAAACTCAATACCGGTTGTTAATATTATTATACACATTTAATAAGGTCTATGTTACTTAGGCTTCAGTAATAACAATGATTTTTAATTCTGTGTTTTTATGGCCCAATATTTTTTTTAAATTGACTTCTTTTTTTGTTAGCGGAATTGACCTTTGGTTTCATTGTAGCTAAAAAAGAAAATAAAAACAACCCTGCAAGGGTTGTTTTTATTTTCTTTTTAAGGGCTGTAATATTTAGCTAGAGAAACCAACACACTGCCCTACATTTTTTATAGTGTATACATATTATTGATATAAATATATGTAAATAGATGTAATAGATATAAATAGATGTTAAGAAAATTGAAAATGTGTTAGTATACAAATTTAATGTTATAAAAAATCTTCATATAAAACGTCAATTTCATAGGTAAAGACCTAATATGGCATATAGTTAAACATTTTATTGATTCAATTTGACAGTTTTGGATATGTTAATGTGCAGGCGTCTGTCCAATGCATCTGTAATCGAAGTAATAAGTAAGTGGCAGAGAAGCAAGGTGGTCGGCCCGATAACCGAAGATCCTGGGTTCAGATCCTATAGGTCAGACAAAGCGTGTTTCGAATTAACTGGGTTTGTGATTACCAACTCGCATATGGCAAGCGTGAATAGTTAAACCAAAACCCATCAATTGTAGCGATGACTTGAATTCAGTGAAAGCCTTTGCGTAGCTGTGGGACAGTGGATGGTCTATTATTTTTTCACTTTTATTAAACACATTGCTACGTGTAAGACAATGGACTTACACGCTTTGCTGATACGATGCGTAGGTAAGCAGAAACCCTAGGCGTGCGGAATGCAATCCTTTCATAGCATTAGAGTGTCGGTAATGCCGGCCCACGGTCGGTCGGCTCGGCCGGGCAGACGGCATCACCCGGCCTTGTCTACCTAGCTATCCAAGCCGGTTAAGTGATGACTTTAGCGAAACAGCTCGTGCAAACCTCAAGCACGGAGACGTGATATTATTTCCATTCTTTATTCATTATAGTTGTTTTAAAAACATTGATTCATACACACGAAGTAAAATTCGTCAGCGTCGAATTGATTAATGCAACAAAAACGTTCAAACATGTATTGGCATTACAAAAGTTATTGTTATAAGAGTAAAAGGTGTAAATCCCATTCTTTATTCTTATTAATTGTTTTGATAACAGTTTTTCATAAACAAAAGATAAGTTAGTCAGCTTCTAGTAGATCAATACAACACAAGCGGTCAAAAATATATCGTCAGTCATCTTTCAAAGTAAGTCACATTCTTCATTCTTTTGACATTGGAAATGTCTTTTCGTTCGCTCCAGTGTAGGCTCCGATTTCACGAAAAAGCGCAATCCCCTTATATCTCAGAGAGTTGTGAAGATATGATATTCAAAAAAGCTCAAAAGACGCGTATTTACGAGAGCTGTAAGGTGTAAAAACAATTATTTGAAAAAGTCAAAAACAAAAAAATTATGGCCGAAATAGTGGATAAAAATTAATTTTTTTCTGAAATTTTGATTTTGGCGCTCGATATTTTGGAAACGAAGAATAAAATCAAAAATTTGAGAAAAACTCCTCTGGAAAATTTAGTCAGCTACAATTTGAACCTAAAACAAAGACGATCGGGTTAAGGGTTTGCAACGCAACTTATGCGATCAAAAATATCTTGGCATTTATGGGAAATAACACTTTATATTATGTAGTATGTATGTATCAAAATTACATTTAATACATCACTTAATCTTTTAAGATTGTCTCTTACCTTTCTTTTTGTATTGCATCTATTATGCTTCGATAAATGTAACGTTTACTAAACGTGTTGCTGAATCAAATCGTCATGATACCGATTTATTAATGCTGTCATCTGTTTGTGTCGTTTACGATCACAGAGAAGAGAATTTTATGACTGCCATTTGACGACACAAACCGGTATCAACAGTTTAAAGTGTCTTCCAATGCACGACGATAGGTCGAGATATTTTTAAATGTTGTCATTATACATTGACCAGACTGCGAAAGGAGCTTTACTTGCACGATGCAACCAAAACGCCCTGGGCTATGCGCCAACGTAGACTTTATATAGCATATTTTTACCATTGAAAATGGTTATCAGATGCAAATCGCCTGAGACGTATTTTTGGCCATAGCTTCGAGGATTTTGGGAGGATCGAGATGGAAATAGTACCAAGAGTTGAGGAATTTATCGAGACACGTGTGAGCTTTAAATTTTGAAAATCAGCTAGAAACTTTTTTTGGAATTTTGAAAAATTTTAGGCTTTTTTGGGGTGTTTGTATACTAAATTGTAAATATTTAAAAAAAAAACGACTTAAGAAAAAATGAAAAAAAGGGTCCTAGGGTATTAGACTAGCTACAAAATTGCGAAAAATTTTGAAAATCGGTTAATAATTGTGACCTGTATGTAGGTGGTCCCTTTAGATTTGGTATTGTAGAAAAACGGGTATTTCCGTATATAAAAAGTGATGTAGCTTCTTTGATTATTGACCGATCGTCATGATGTTGTTAAAAGATGCGGATGCAGGCAGAAGTGCATTCAAGTTGGTTATTTGAAATAAAATGTTTTTTTTTTCGTAAATTATTGTATTCATTTTCAATGCTCCGATTCTTGCGGGGACTGCGAAATCTGAGGTTTTTTTTATTAACTGTCTAGATCTTTGTAGCTCTCTTAAGCATATAAAGTTTGAAATGGTGGAGCACCATGGCGCAGTAGTTAAAGGGCCCAGTCTGTGATTGCCATTAGATAAGTAACCAAAATTTTATCATCTCGAGCTTCTCCGTTCAGAAGGCACGTAAAGACGTTGGACCCGGCTGCATTAGCAGTCGTTAACAACCACTAATTCGCTCTAGGTCCGCGTGGTGGTTTATGGCCTGTTCTCTTTATCCATCCACAGGGAAGGCTCTTGCCCCAGCATTGCGGACATAAAATGAGGCGGTGATAGTGATAATGATAGAAAGTTTCATGAAAATTGGCATTTGGTTATAAATAATTAGAACTTTGTATGGGATACCGAAATGTAAAATGGCTCTTTACATCAGGTGGAGCGGAGTCATTTGTATTTCTCTACTTCAATAAAAAATAAAAAATCTCTGTATATTAAGGCACTTAATACTATTTATAGGATATCATCATCATCAGCTCATTTTTGTCCCTACTGCTGGGGCACGAGCCTTCCCTATGGATGGATAGGGAGAACGGGCCATAAACCACCACGCGGGCCCAGTGCGGGTTGGTGGTTGTTAACGTCTGCTAATGCAGCCGGGACTCACGGCTTTACGTGCCTTCCGAAGCACGGAGGAGCTCGAGATGATAAATTTTTGGTCACCCATCCGATGACCAGCCTTTGCGAAAGTTACTTAACCTCAGCACTCGCAGACCGGGCGCGTTAACCACTGCGCCATCGAGCTCCTCACGGCTCCTCACTTTATAGGATATAAGCAGTATTAAACAGTATTAAATACTGTATATCGCACCTTTGGGAACAAAGGGTCACTTCTGCATGTTTTCCAACTTTACAGGAGGAGCAAAATAATATTTTTTTTTCACGTATTTCTTAAATAACTCATTACTGTTTTAGAGTATTAACGCGATTCTTACAGTTTTACATTGATAAATTCTCCACAGATAATCGTCACTATTTTAAAAAAAATATTCAGGAAGACGATTTTGAGAAATAAGCCATAAACTGAGGGGAGGGTACCAAAAGTGTCGTTTTGTTACAAATCTCTAATTGTAGTATTGCAGAAATGACCTTTTTAAAAAATAATAAATTCTTAAAAGTACGTATTAGAGTATGTTTAAAAATGATTTATCTTTATTATTAGTAAAGCTGTATTTTATTAAAAACCAATACAAACTAAATCAAGCAGAAAAATACGAAAAAAGTTTATTTAACTTGATTTGACGATAAAATGAAGGATTATTTAATAAAACAGGAGATATTATCAAGTTTTTTTATTTAAAATTCAAACAAAAGACATCCAAATGAAAAACTTAATAAACATTATGAAACAAATTACAAAATAATGGCTTTCAAGTTATTATTTAACTGATAAAACCTTAGTAACACTGAATTGTAATCAAAAATAAATCGTTATTAAATAATCAAAACAATATCTAAATGACATGTCTTGCGTGGCATGTAAAATCCGAACAAAATTAGGCATAGCCCACACATTTTAATTGAATCTTAAACTAAAATCAATCATTATCAGTCTTATTAGGTAAGTAAACCATCTTACAAAACGAGCATGGCGGACAAAATCTTATACGATATTCATTACTAAATTCTAAAATTGACATAACAATATAGTCTTTATTTTAAACAGTCTCAAAAATATGTTAAGTTCCTAAACATCTTTAATAATTAATTAGTTATACGAGTAGATACAAATCACATTCTCATAGCACTATTTTATGCAAATAGGAACTACAACTTTTGTAACAAAATTATAAAGAAAATCTGAAACAAATGCTCTCAAATATACAAAACATAGCATAAAAAGCATGAGTCTGACTCGCTTTTGTTTAAATGTAAAATAAATTAATATTAAAATATTGTGTCGTAAATACTTTCATAAACTTTGGGTATAATGTTGTTATCAATTAAGTTTTGTTATCAATTAAATTAAGCCTTCTTTCGAGCAGCTAAGGGAATTTTACTTTCATACGCCTGCTTTAATGTTACTTCGTGAGGTTGTTGGACTCTTGTGCTTCGTCTTATTGTTTGATTACGATTAACTTCAATCCAATCGCCTTCGTATGAAGTTTTAAAGTAATAAACATCGCTATCTTTAATATATTTCAGCTGACTTATTTCAGTTACCTATAGATAAATAACATTCTAACATAATAAAAATGATAATCATTACAAATAAAATGTCACTTGTAAACAGAAGTAACGTTTTGGTTCTAATGAAAAAAAAAGTTTGATGCTTCAATGTCACTTATAAACAGAAGTGCTGTTATATTTACAGCAGACAAATATCAAGATTTGGTAACAGAACGTGGTTTTTGTTTAGAAGTAACGTTAATATTTCAAGAAATATGTAAACAAATAAGTCATTACTTACCGTAGTACCGCTTCGTCACAAATACGCAAGGTCATGCTTTGGCCGTCAAGACACTACTGACCGGATGAGACGTTATATTTCAAGCAAACGGACCAATACCGCGAAATAATGTAACGTCCTCCCCGTCCTCAAAACGATGTTGTTCATGCGATTATCACCCTATTTACTGTGTATATAAAGTCGATTATCGCGGTTTTTTCTGCATATTTAAGTCGTTTTTTCAAAAAATTGCAGAAGTGACACTTTGTTCCCAAAGGTGCGATATACTTAATATCTGTTAATGAAAATATCATTAACTCTGTCACAAACATTAATGGCTTTGAAAATGTTGTAAAATTACGAGTTATATAAAGTATCGGTTGCTTCATCTGCTTGTAGGATGTATGTTTTAGATGTAACTTGGGACCGTAACAACAAAATTAATACTGAGTGTAAAAAACGTAAGACGTAAAGCATTTTCATGCCCCGCGTGCAAAAATAAAAATAAAGGCATAACAACTACTCTACAAGCAGTCAATAACAAATTTCAGACAGATTCGTTTTGGAAAGCGATCATAATCTCTGTTATCTCCTCTCGCGGGGGCACAAATGACTAAATGCCGGCACCACCAGCTTGCCGTAACGACTGCAATATGGGTGTTTATGCAAAACGATTCGTCAAAATAAACGTGAACTACGAATTATTGTTGCTTCCATCAAAAGTTAGAAAGTAACACTTTCTAGACGCAATCAAGGGTAGATAATCACTTTCAATTATCAATAAGTAACTATTGAGCGAATCAATTTTACAAATTAGGCAACTCATTTCGCTGCCTACAATATGTTGTTAGCTGCACGTAATAACTTCTTATTGTTTGAATAATTACGATAAACATGTGCATATTTTATTGATTTATGATGGATATTATAAAAATATTAATAATATAAAACACAATGTTTCGTTACAACAAACGTAATGACTAGATCTGCTTATCAAAACCAATTGAATTAATAAATTTTATATTTAAATAAGTTTATTGTATTCAAAAAGAAGCAAAAAAGGATACTTTTTTTTAAACATTCGTTGAGAAAGGGTTTAAACTGATTCTTTTATGAGCATCGATTCGATTTGGTTGTCCCTTTGGCCACGTCTGTTACTAAGGTGCCTCACACCCCGGGTGCTGGAAGGACGCCTCTACGCCTTGAGGAGTTTATGTGTGGCATGTGATGGTGTCCTCGAGTGACAAGCGCAGTGTGTGCAGGCCTCCAACAAGGTGGAACGACGATCTGGTAAAGGTCGCAGGAAGCCGTTGGATGCGAGCAGCACGAAGCCGGTCGTTGTGGAGATCCTTGGGGGAGGCCTTTGTCCAGCAGTGGACGTTTTTTGGCTGAGATGATGATGTGATGGTGGTATTTAGGTGTTCCGCACCCCCGCTGTACAGCTAGGACGGATAAGTAGACCGTGCAACATTGGGTGCACCTGCGTTCCGTCAATTCAGTCCTCTAACGGTGGGTGGTCGTACCCAGTATCAAGAAGGTCGCGCGCTGTGACCTCTCCTTTGTTTTTAATTAAACTTGTATTAGCTTGTCATTAACATAAGTGCCGAAGGTTTTTTGTAATTACTTTGTTGGAAATATAATGTTTGAATTGCAATTACTAGTTTTAACAACTAAGTACCTAAGTACATTTTAATTAAGTTAGTGATTCTACTTTGTCGCTTTTGATGTTTTAATTGTGTATAAATGCGAAAGTGTCCCATGTTTTTATTCATAGCACCAGAAGCATATAGCCAGAAAAGCGGGAAGTTGTAAAGTAATACACAGTAAGTCAGTAATCTACTTTTGCATAAAGATTTTTTTCACTTTTTTACATAATTAAAAATAATGTAATTTATTTTGTACTTGAATTGTAATCATATAAAAATATATTCAGGCAAGATTGAGGGAACTACCTACATTTTATAAATGCAATCCAGTGGTTCTATTTCCTTAATCCAACAGTGGGTTATGGCTTTTATACTTGGCTATATCTTTAGTCTATATGTTATATCTTATACCCGCCCATGTCATGTGTCATAAACTTAATGATAAACGCTACATAAAATCTTCTGAACGATACCTAATATTGGGTCCTTACCTGATGAAATTTACGTTTTTTTCTCACTTATTAATACTTAGGTGTATTACTTCTAAAAGTCAATACCGGTTGTTAATATTATTATACACCTTTAATTAGGACTAAGTATGTTACTTATGCTTCAGTAATAACAATGATTATTCTTTTTGAGTCTTTATCGCCCGATTTTTTTTAGACATGACTTCTTTTATGTTCGCGGAATTAACCTTTTGTTTCATTGTTGCTTTAAAGGGACTTGATTTTTTTTCTTTTTAATGTCTGCTAAATTTAGCTAGTGAAACAAACTCACTACACTACAAATTTTATAGTGTTAACATAAATAGATGCTATGAAAATTAAAAAAACGTTAGTATGAAATATATAATTTTATAAAAAATCGTTGAGATCGAAGGTAAGGTCCTAATATTTGCATACTCGTACATACATATATACTGGCTATGGACCAGCTTTATCGGCATATATATTACAGCTATGAGTTATTGTACAGGATAAGCTATTGGACGTACAATTAGACAAATATCTTGCTTTCAACGTTAATAAGGCAATTAAAAATCACGCGCGCATCGATTCGGCTTCAACAGCGCCCGTACGTAGCGTAGCGCAGGTTTTGGAATCCGCCGCAAACTCTGTACGCAATTTGGTCGATTTTTCTTATCGTGTGTGTATGATTGGCTAGTTATGCTTATTAATACGAGCATGGCCGTAGTGAATCGATCATTAGCAACGGTGTAATGTCACGGGCGGCGCGGCGTGCCCGCTAGCTGCAACATGCGATGCGCGAGAAACTCATTTGTTATGGATTTCCTTATAAGTTGGATGTGTGAGATCGACTTTTCTGAATCTATTGCTTTGTTGAGCGTCTGATGGAGACAGTGGCATAATAATGTTAGCTATATTCTCGCCATTTACTAACCTTAGCTCTCGCTAAGTAAGACCAAAAGTACGATCAATAGCCTTAATTAAAAAATATTAAATCTCATCAGTAATGACCAAGAAGAGCTTTAAATAAAACTTTAATCAAGAAAATATTATTTGTTTGATTTAGTTATGATATATCTCACCATTCACTGACATCACTCGCTAAGCAAGACCAAAAACATCTAATTATTTTTTCTTTGTTTTTTAGAAGTTATGTTCTGTATTTAAGTTTGTTTAGAATAATAATAATGTCTTGTTGTTTAATTAATAAAGAACACTTATATATACGACATAAGTTTCCTACTTAATCAAGTATTTTTTCATTTTGATTATTTCTAATCATTAAACACCAACTAGTCACTGTGTTAGTGCAAAAAATATAAGTACATATTTCGGATTTGATTTTGATATCTCAACTTTCGCTAATATTAGCTCTGGCTAAGAAGACCAAAAACACGGTCAGTAACAGCAAACGGATATGTTGTATCGCATTTACTTCCGGCAAACCATAAAAGTATCGCCCACTTACCTTATTGCAACTTGTTTTAAATTTAGGTAAGCCAAATATGTCGGTGGGTAATTGCAGACTTGGTAATGTAACGTAATAAATGAAGGACCAATTGCACCACTTAGTTCATTCTAGATTTATAGCTAATCTCCTTAAAACAACTGTACCACGTAATTATTTTAAGTTTAGAGCTAGAGAGATTGCGATTTGGCTAAATACTTCTTACAACGTCATTGTATCGTCGTAAATGTCAACTCAAGATAATGGTGCGAGTGACCCATGGTGTAGTGACCCTTGGAAATATACCAATATAAAGAAATAAGATAAAATAAGGATACACGTGTACCTAAATAAGAATTCCGTGTGGTGTCGTCACCCGCGCGGTGGCGGGTAAACCACGACTAGAATTCCCAAGGAGGGTTGGTGTCAGGCAGGCGGCTGGCCGTATATACATTGCCAAAACTTTTGCAATAATGAACGTGGAAGAAACGGACATTTTGCGCCGACTTCAAGTAACATGAGACCAGGGCAGGAAGAAGAGGATACCTAAATAAGAAAAAAACTATAGATACTCCTACTCAAGATAAAGATGACAGTATGTAAGCAGCTAAGGACCACAAAGAAAGTTTTTGGTTCACTTTAACGCTGCATAATGCTTTGCTTATTTGACCTGATTTGAAGACCTGTGTCAAAATATAACGTTTGTTTGTAGTCACTATAGCAATAAAAGAACTAGCCAATCATCGATCCGCGGAAATTGTCCGTTTGATAGATGATTTGCCAGTGTATTAAGCGAACAAAGCAAGTCCGGTGAAGCGCAGATCCCATGTTGCAGTAGTGCTTAATTATGCATACCACACGATTTGTGTTTGTGTATCTGAATGTCTATTGTTGCGCTTTTTGTGTACCCATAACCGGTAAATAGATGAGTTTTGTCCGTGACCCGATATAATATACTATATCTACAATCATCCGTGACGTAGAGATTTTTCAATTCAGTAATTATAAGGCTTGCTTATTACAGTGAATTTAACAATTATACATGGGTTCGGCCTTGCAATGGGACGTTTAAAGGTTTTGATGATGATTACACTACGATTTAAACAACGGACAATATATGACTATTTTATTTTGTCAAAACGCGATATAAATATGTAACTGCTGTGCTTTTAGGAGTCAGATGACGTTTTCAGACAAATAACCAACCTACTAATTTAACCAATCTGTGACGGGTTCTCGAAGTCCACCTGACCTATCTTGCCGATCAGTTACCGCAGCCCAAGTAGTTTTTTAAATTATAACATTATATAGCTAGCTTCAACGTGTATAAGCATAATATTCTGTCTGATTCTACGACTCTGGCGTTTAAGTATTTCACGAAAACGTTTTTTCAAATATTACACTAGGCATATCCAATTGATTAAAGCGCCTAAGTCGTCGTCTTAAGCAATTTCAGCAGCCTATTATTTGTAGTGTTTCGTAATGTCATAAGTTGATAACACTGCGTTGCAATTAGACATGCTGTAACTTTATAACTTGTTCAAATGCCATCGTTGCAAAATTACATTCCGAAAACATAATGGGAGGTAACAATCAAATTCAATATCTGCAATACAAGATGACGCGTCATCCAAAATTCAACAGCGACAGACAAATGACACAATTATGAAAGAATCTGATACCCATCATTCGTTATAGATCGTTTGTAAACTACAATTTGATGAGAATAACAATCTAGGCAGTAGCAGGAACTGCCTTCGCAAAGGTCAAGTCAAGACTAACAGCACAAAGCCAGCTAAGCTTGACATTTCAATAAATATTTGTTATTGTAAATTAAATTGTTATTTGATAGGTAATTTGAAAATTATTTTTTAGTGTTACCGTGTAATGGAATACAGGTCTCCAACGAAGTAGACCGACAACATGAAATACAAGAAGTCGCTGGACGCGAGCATGTGAGCTGCAGCAGATCGTTTTAAAGAAATCCTTGAGATTATTTTGATAATAAACGATTGTGTTACCATAAAATTTCGTGTATTAGTATAATTATTACTTAAAAATGTTGCATTGTCGAGAAATTCTTTTACCAGACAACTACAAAAGAAGTACAAACAAAAATAAAGCCACTTATCATCCAAGGATTACTGCCAAGTCAAATTAACAATACTGGAACTCTTTCAAGGCTTCGTAATAACATCCGTCACGTGGGACCGCCAATGTCACGAGCAAGGCTAATCCCTGGTCTTCACCTTCAGGTAGGGCACGTGCTACTCCAATTAAATGACGAACGACACGGTTATATTACCTAAAGAACAATTTTTTTGTATTCTTGGGACAAAAGCATGGAAAAATTATCTGATTGGCTATGGTCTATAACGTTCATTTTCGACAGATTGCAACCACTTGTTATCAAGTAGTTAACTGGTGATAGGGTTTCCAATTGTACGCGTTAGAATGATTTGGAAATGCCACTACGCTCCAAACCTTATTTATTTTTACTAGACCTACCTACGTTTCTACATTTCTAAGACTTAGTATAACTTAGTGTAATGTGTTTCTTCTAATATCTAAGATTTTTAAATCGATCGTTATGTAATAATTGTACACGTTAATCAGTGTCGTTTTAACATCAATAACTAGTGAGCTGTCAGAATTAACGTGCCCATAAGCGCACGAAGTATTTGCATCTCTAAAACTTTTCTATCAAAACCGATGATTACCAATATTTAAATATATTGTCAAATGATGTGAACGGAATAGCGCAATTAAAACAACAAGAATGAATAAGACAGCTAGTGTTTGAAATTTGGCCTTTTTTTATCGAAAACTTAATCTAATAATGGGATTTTGTAACTATTTCTACGAGAGCAACTGAGGCAAAAAGGATACGATTGCCTAATTTGATCGAAATGTCTTCAGGCGCTAGTGACGTAGGTATCTACTTTTTTTACTTTATATAATATCATTGATCAAAACTGAACTAATTCACTTGTGTAAATTCGCAATACGTATATGTTAATTGTCCACGGTTGAATATCTAGTACGGACGCAATCCGATAGATGAACTCATCCTGGTTAACGTGAATTTCGCAATGCGGACGAACGAGTGGCGTATCACGCACTGAATACTACCGCGGAACAATAACTGCCATCACAATCGAATGAAGTTTGACACATAAATACTGAACGCGAGTTATCACTAAGCGACTGATTTGATGTGATAGTAGGTATAATGATGTCATGATGATCCGGGTACCTACGGCTGGAGGAAAAGAAGAAAAAAAAACACAATAAATAAACCCAAAGAAAAACTGTCGTACGTGACGAGTCCCGGGCAAGGATCATCGACGATCCGGGGCACGAACCAGCTACGGCTGATAAAACCCAGCAAAACTGTGAGTTATAATGTTATTATGGTGATCGGTGAGCCTGGTTATCGCAGTACAAAATACACATTTGATTCGAAGGATATTGTAGGTCAGTGGTCACACTATAAACAACACTGATCCTAACTATGTATCGATGTTTTAGTATGAAGTCACTGTTTGTATTTACGAGTATTTTGAGACAAACTTATCTAACGTCTAATAAAAATGTTGTCTTTCTCAGATAAATTCGTTTGATACATGACTCAAGCATCAGTTATAGCTATTAAAGTAATAATTTGCATAATTTGAGATTTGTTTTTTTTTTATAAAAGTGGCGAAAAATATACACACGCAATTAAAAATTTTACTTTTGGAACGACCGGTTTGGAAACGGGTCTCACCTGTTAGTCTTTCACTTTATCAGCTCGTGAGTGCATAAGTTGCAGGTTCGAAATCATTGGGTGGCAAGTAGGTGAAGTGTCGATGTTAACATTGTATGGTTCATTTACGTTATGGCATCAATTTTGCTAGTAATGATCAAATAAACAAATCACACCAACTCGCACCTTAATCCGAGTGATACTTTTGAATTTAATTCAGATAATGTTAATTTTTATTATTGGTTATTGTTTATTCGTATTTTTTTAACAAAGAGGAATTCTGCAACTGAAATTCCTACAGAAAGTCCTACAGATATTTCATCTGCCTATCAACTTTTTTAGTACATATTCTTAGTAGAGTAAATTATAACTATCGAGAGCAAGGAACTTACAAAATGAGGAAAACATAACCGCAAAAATAAAACCATATAAATTAATTACATTTTTGTTATATGTATAGCTCGTATTTAATATATAAAGACATCGAACAATATAAATAGCATTGTTAATACAAAAACAGCTATTTAGACACTATGATGGAATGCATCTGTTAATGATGCAAACAATTATAATTTTCTCATTACTTATTGAAATTGGTAGCTATTGTTTCCCTGTGGGCAATGTATGACCTAACAACATTCCTGATTACCTCTGATGAGAACCGTAATATTAGAGTGATTCGATCGGAATGTAAAATATTTATGACTGCTCGATGTTACATTTCATGCATACATTTGATCTAATAACAATTGTTAGATAACTTCTTTGGGCAATAAAATACTTCCAATTTTCTACTACAAAGGTGGCAAACAATTTGCTTACAAAAGAAAGTAGCACATGAATAATTGCAAATCAACGGGGGGCGCATTGCTGGATTGTTATATCAGCTGAGCAAAAAAGTTTTAATACCCTTTATAACAATTAGTCCAAGCGAATAATTGATTGTAACATTAATAACAACCTCCAACAAATACTCTTTTGACATCTGATACAAATATTTGCTATGACACCATGTATTATTTTTGCTTCCATTTTGAAATGGTATTCGAATTACACTTGACCTTAGATCAGCCGATGTTAAGTGAATGTATAATTCGAAGGTTAATGAGCCAATGTTACAAAACGTCGATGTAAAATTATTGTTTTTATTTCATATCAGTTGAAACTTTAGTCTTGGTACTTTTCCTATTTTGCGATTCATCACCATCATCATCGGCCTAACTTCACACTGTTGTGCACCGGCATTCCCACAGGCATGAGCATATCGGGAAATCGGGCCATATCCCACTACAAAATCAAAGTCAAAATTTTAGTCAAAGGAATTTTTTTTTGTAGCTCGATGGCGCAGTGATTAACGCGCCCGGGCTGCGATCCCAAAGGCCGGTCATCACATCTGACCCATCGGTAACAAAAAATGTATCATCTCGAGCCCCTCCGTGCTTCGGAAGGCACGTAAAGCGTCGTTGGTCCCGGCTGCATTAGCAGTCGTTAATAACCACCAATCCGCACTGGGCCCGCGTGGTGGTTTATGGCCCGTTCTCCCTATCTCTTCATAAGAAAAACTCGTGTTCCAACAGTGGAGATATAATGAGCTGGAGATGAATTTATGTATATTCAAGTGAATCGTTGAATTGAATCGTCCGAAAATTTTATACCTACTACCCATTCAGGACGTCTCTTGTGGGAGTCTTTTTAGCTGTGGAGAAGAATGGGCGTAAGAAACTGCACAGCTTTTATAGAATTAACGAAATTTTCAAAAATACTTCGGCGGTCTAATATTGTTCAGTGGGTTTTGATTTCAATAGTGCTTTCGCCAACAACCGAGCACCGAGTGTCTTTTAAAGCACGGTTTTTTTAACAACCTACGTTCACCTTACTTAGAGATTTTGCTTTTTCTTTATGATGCGCCAATGCTGTTGTTGTGTATAAAATTGAATGGTTTTCTATTATTAAATTCCATTAGCGCGGTCAGTGCCGCTCCACGTGAAATGGCCGGCACGGATCGGATCGACCCGCCACAATGGGCTATAGGTCGTTTCCATGAATTAGAAACCATGACGGCTGCCGACGACTGACGAGTTGGAGACTAAGCCATCCATTTTGTTTTTGTTTCTACTTTTTCAATTTTTGTTTATCTTCGTCTTGCATACATAAAAAAACACTTCAACACTTAAGGAGGAGGTAATATTAGAACCCCGCGAAGCTGAATGTGATGGAAACATAGAAAAGCATAAGATAGTTTTTGATTTTGTGTGTGATGCTGGCTGGAGAAACAGTCTATAATAATAAATAATAATAAAAAATCTTTATTAGAACAATACAACATTACTATTCAAAAGATGGAAACGCCGAAGCCTGAGATAGTGTTAACTGTGCTACAATTCTATAAGCATACGCAGTAATGAGTACAAACGGGTCGTGGATGATGATGACGTAAATAATGAGGAAACATTCATCCATACGGATAAAAATGTTTATGTAAGCTTTTAGATTTTGTCACCATCACAGTGATGTTTTTAGCTTAAACGAGACTAAGGGTTTTTTATAAATTTCTCTTTCCCCTGATAGGTCATTTCATTTCAAGAAAAGGCCCTGAAGGCCTTTTCTTGATCTATATTTCTTAATATCTAAAGTATTAGTTGAATACCGATTTAAACTCCTTGATATTCTAATTCATTTCTTACTTCTATAACGTTATTATACAATAGTCAGGCTCTATCTTATTCCTTGACTTGTCTTTTCATTGTCAAGACCAATGTTAGGTAGGTATACTTATTATCTGTGTGCTGAGTACCAAGGGTGAGTTTTATTTGTCTTTCGATTACGTTATCGAAAACGACAATTTGTATATACGGCAAAAATAACCATTCACCTCGTATGTCACAAATTCTCGTTTTTGTTAACGTGATCGAATATTGATAAAAGTTACACTAGGCACACTGTAAGGAAACTTTGTTAATATTATTGATATGTCCCCGTGTGGTGCCGGGTGTAAAGAATTGCACCATCCCATCTCTTCCCGTGGGTGTCGTAGAAGGCGACTATGGGACCATTCCAGAGGATGGGCAGCAGCGTCTCTCAGTGATTATCTCACCTTACTGCGATCGCCAACCCGCTTGCCAAGCGTGGCGATTATGGCAAATTCCTCTCAAAATGATTTATTCCTGAGGGATGTCTTTGTCCAGCAGTGGACGTCTTTTTGGCTGAGATGATGATGATGATGAATATTGTTGTGACGAAGTTTGATGCAAACGTTGTACCTAAACATACAGACTAATCAATCAATCAATCAATTAATGTTTATCCATATGCATAATGTTCAAAGTCTATTGAGGAAATATGACAGTGTGAGGTATGATGATCCTGATGTGCAGGCGTGTGTACACATCACATCACCAGCTCATATACGTCCCCACTGCTGGGGCACGAGCATGCCCTATGGATGGATAGGTAGAACGGGCCATAAACCACCACGCGGGCCCAGTGCGGATTGGTGGTTGTTAACGACTGCTAATGCAGCCGGGACCAACAGCTTTATGTGCCTTCCGAAGCTCGAGATGATACATTTTTGGTCACCCATCCGATGACCAGCATTTACGAAAATTGCTTAACCTTAGCAATCGCAGACCAGGCGCGTTAACCACTGCGCCATCGAGCTCCTCATACGGTACATAACCACTTAAAAGGTTTCCTAATTTTTTTGTAAGTAGCAGATTTTCTATTAAACTTACTATGAATTTTCTTCGAAATTCAGCACTCAGGAAGTCTGGTGCGAGTGTTATTTGACATTCTTACCTATCGACAAAGAAATCTCCGTCTCTAGGTAAGCATGACTAATCTTTTTTTAAGTAACTAACTAAGATTTTGACCTACCAAATAAGATTTAGCTGTCTGTACAGTCACGAGCATTAACGTGTAAATAATGTAACCCTTAATACAATGAAATAAGAGTCAAAACTAATCAAAATTGCATACATGTTAATGCTTGACTTCACTTTACTTTTATAGTAGAAAGCTTCAATGATTGTATAATAAAATAGGTATTTTATTGTAAAATCAACTATTGTTGATATTGGCTCTTTAATGTCGTTTCTACGTAATTTCTATCTTTGACTAACTAAACTACCACGGCTCGTGCCTAAAAGTACAGCTTCGGTATTTTTGAGCACGAGAAGCTACGATTACCCGAAAATCATCTTGTTTGCGTATCAAATGACTTGATTGACGCTTTCAAAGAAAGCAGACACCATTATTTGTTCCACCTTTGTATGATAGTCACGTGAGAACCGCCATTAGCCTTAATTTGTATATGAATACTTGTAGCGGGTCTCTTGGACCCACATTGAAAGTACTTAATGACTTTTCTATACATCAATGTCTCACTATGAAAGTGTTAAAACGGTATTTGTCGAAACTATAACTTTCTGATTTTTTTTATTGTTATTTTACATTTGCAATACTTACTATATTTATTCTGAAACTGAAAATAGCACTTCCGCGTAAGGTCGTGGGTTCGAGTCCTAACTGAGGCAAGTCGTGAAAAGACGAGCTACTTAAGAATAATTTTAAGAAAAATTTTATGAAAAAACTTTTTTTTGACAGGTCAAATTTAATTGTGAAAAAGTAATTTAGAATAATATTTCCCCGAGCGGGAGTCTATCTGCACCTTCCGGCAACCCAGGCCAAGCTACCATTACTATTATTTGAATAAGAAATAAGGAGCTCGATGGCGCAGTGGTTAACGCGCCCGGTCTGCGAGTGCTGAGGTTAAGCAACTTTCGCAAAGGCCGGTCATCGGATGGGTGACCAAAAATTTATCATCTCGAGCTCCTCCGTGCTTCGGAAGGCACGTTAAGCCGTTGGTCCGGCTACATTAGCAGTCGTTAACAACCACCAATCCGCACTGGGCCCGCGTGGTGGTTCATGGCCCATTCTCCCTATCCATTCATAGGGAAGGCTCGTGCCCCAGCAGTGGGGACATAAATGAGCTGATGATAAATAATAAGAAAATAGCTTACATCATTTGAGCTCGTCGGCGCCACGGTGAGGATTTTGCGAGATACTTTCGCAATACTGGGTCTCTGGGTGGTTGGCTAAATTAAAACGTCTCGAGCGCTTACGTGCTTTGGAAGGCACCGCGTAAGATTGCAAGAGATAACCCACATTGGAGCAGCATTGTGGATGAAATCTCGATCACTCTGACATATCTAAGCAAAGCAGTGGGATCAGACGGACTGCAATGGTGAAATAGGTTTTGTTTAAAAAAGAGCAACAGCAATGGTGAAATAGGTTTTGTTTAAACAACAGCTTCCATGACTTGATTGAAACTATTACAAACAAAACATGAGAAAGGTCTCAAAGATAATAGCAGAAACGCTGTACTAACGACCATATGTAATAAAACCGAGACACCAGTAGACCGTAAAACTAGACAATAGCGCAGCCGTACATTTCGTAATTTCATATATGTCCACACGTCTGCAAATCAGACTACCACTGTCAAATTTCTACAATAGACTTTGAACTTTCTGTATATGGAATATAGTTGAAAATTTCTTGAACAAATTTGACAGTTTCGGTAAGGTTGATGTGCAGGCGTCTGTACCAAACCAAAAACGCGGCGGCTATCTCGTATTCTCGAACAGTGAAACTGGTAACGGGTAACGGGCCGATATCGTGCAATCGTACGCGCATCGCTCGCCCGGCCCGATTGACGAGCGCCGTGACGTATTGGCCGCGGAGCGCGACCGACGTCCGAATTAATCAGCGTATCCATTCAGCGGGGAAATATGAAACGTCCGACATTGTATTGGAGGGGAGCTATTTCAAAATCGAACGGTTAGTCATGGGTAGGACTTTTGTATCGGTGACGATGAAGGTATAATTCCTATGGCGATGGCGATGGCGGCTGTGAACTGCAGGCCGCTAGCGGCACTAGTCACTAGTGTAATAGCACCAGTGTTCGACTCTTTGAGCTCAATGTTCGACACAACATTCGTCGCCAATAAATAACATAGATTATCATCAATGATCGGAGTAGGTTGAACGATTTGGGTTCAGTGATCTGAGACGTGTATATTGATATGGATATCGCTTCGGAATTTAAATATTTTTTTAATAAGGACTTTTCTGATATTTTAAAATTATGAGATTTGATGTTTTGATTTTTACCTGTTTGTTTCAATTTTTTCTTTCTTTTTTTTAAAGCAAACTGTCTAATCATTTGGCCACCAACCTGCCTTAATATATATATATCTTTACTTTTACTATCAAAGAAGAATGCCAAAGGGTTTATCTAAAACTATTAACAAAAATGTCAACTAAACGTCAACTAAACGTTAGACATTTATAAAATTTGCAAAAACGTATGTTACTAGTAAAAAAACTTTTTATTCGTTTTACTGCCTTTCTCATAACCACTTCATTCACCTTAACCTCCACGAACAATATTGTTATTTTTTATTTTGGCTCATCCGTATTATGTTTTCTGTGAACTTTTGTGATGCAAGTACGTAAAATCGTTCTACCTACTCCGATCACTGATGATCATTGAAATTTTACGGGATAACAGCCGGGAGGGAAGCAGCTAAATAAATAAATAAATAAATAAATAAATAATCTTTATTATCCACAAAAGCATGATCACAGGTAAAATTTGTCCTGCCTCCAAAACTAGGCTAAAAGCCTGTATGTCAGGAGGCAGTTGCTCTGCGAGGAAGGACGACCCGTAATCAGCTGCGTCAAGGCGCAGGCGAACGGGTCGTCGGAGGCGGTTTCATGGGTTGTTGCACCCATCGTGGCCCAACGCGGGGGTGGGGGTCACCATCTTCCCCACACTCCCCGCGACTTAGCCTCCAGGAGAGAAGGCGCCCCTTTCGCATCCGGGAGGTAGTGGCCGACGGGCCGAATTGATGGGCCCTAGGGGGCGACCGCGCCCTTACCTTACCTTACGCCATACCTTAAGTCTTTAATCGCCGTGGTGGTCACCGGTGACCGACGAACAATAAATTTTCTATTGTGTCTGCTTTTGAGGCAGTCAACGTGTTAATTATCGATATTACGAATAATAAGTACCACTTGCTACGCGTATTCGAAGTCACCGGTGACTATTTTGGCGTTGCAAATTCTGGAACGGTATGTAACAAGATCACCGGTGCTATCTAAAAGTTGTACCTAATAGCTGAGGGCGTAGCGCTTCTTTTTTACATTCATTTCGTCAACGCACTTTCAATCTGGCTACAACAACTAATTTATTAAAGTAGATTCTTCACTAACAAGGAATATTCTTGAATGGCCTACCAAAAAAGTACGAGTTCCATCAAAACTAGCATGAATAGAAACCAAGCATGTGAAAGTCTAGTCTAGTTAGAAGAAGAAAAATATTCTATACGTCCCATACCTCAAGACGCAAACACATCGAAGAGGTCACTTCCTCCCTCTGACTCTGAAAGTTTCCGTCTAAAGTCTTGTCCAAAGTATCGTCTAAAGTCTCGTCTAAAGCCTCCTCTAAAGTCTCGTCTAAACTGTATAGTAGCATATTCTATAACTCCAAGATTTTCTGTAACAAAACTTTTAAAATACAAACACATCGAAGAGATCACTTCGTCCCCCTGGCTCTTCACGTCTCCGTCTAAACACAAACGTCTGACAATTAGATCCGGAAGGTTTGCAGTTGTGAACAATCTCTAATGTATTGTTGCATTTGTATTGTGGCTACATTTCTTTTGAAAAAGGTTTAAAGTGAGTAGTTATTTTGTCATATAAACACAGAAAGGAGTTAGTTCAAGCAGTCTGCTAAAGCCAGAAACTGTAAAACGTAAATGTTTTTTTAACAAAAAGGCATTATTAAGATAGGTACCTACGAGTATTACATATATGCTTCGTTAAGTATTAAAGAGCGTATCGTGTCATTTGTCGTGTCGTTTGGTAGGAAAATATAAAAAATATCAGTTTTCTCTAAATGTTTGTTTTGTTATGATGTGTGCATGCATATAATCAAAGATTGCATGACTGCTGGCAAATAAAAAAAAGAAAAATGTTTGCCAATATTAATCCAATTTTATTTAATTGTTTAGCCTATGAAGGTTAGAAAGGCTAAAAATAAAGAACGAAAATATTTGGTTTCATATGACAAAAATAATTTAAGTAAAGACAAAACACTTTTACACACTGCATGGCTACAGTAATTTTCTATACACTGATACGTGGAAACCATAGGAATTTAAAGTCACAACAACCTCTAACGTAACAATTAAAAACAGAAAAGCATCTAAAAGACAAAAGAAGGCTATCATCATTAAAACACAATTCATGATGTTGCGTGTAACATCCAACGTTTCCCGTATAAATATGTCAGTCCACCGATAAAATCCGTGTGTGTCCCATAGGAAATCATGTGAAAACACCGGAGACAATAGTGCAGAATGTACTACTGCTCCCACGCACGGTAAGGTGCGCCCGATACCGTCACAAAAAAGGAAATATCCATTCAATTGTATCGGTGTTCGAGTTAAGTGATCCAAAAGCATCAGAGCAAACGCTGATACGGCATGCTGGTAAATGCATGCTGCAAGTGCAAACTGTTTTAGTATTGCTTAGAAATGGTTTTATGTTTTTAAGGATACAGCCACTTATTTATTTATTTTCTCCTAATTCTTTTAGATACTTATTAGTATGCTAACGCATCGAGATCAGCAATTTGATTTAATAACAGTTACCTTTTGTAGTTTCTATCAACAACTACTAACAATAACAATGACATACTTGCTAACAATGAAAATATCATTTTATTGGTTTATTAGGAGACGTTCGTGAAAGTAGAAGCTTATAAGCGAATTTTTATATAACAATTTCTGTTATATTCTTGTTATCTAAGTTTATTATTATTATTGTTAGTACGAGTATAAGGTATTGTGGAACACAGATTAGTCTTAACCATCACAACTTTGGAAACATTAAAGAAGTGTGATTGTAAAGAGGTCTTAAAGTGTGGTTAAGTCACACCAGGAAATAACGATATTTTTTATAGGTACAGTTCTTATTGTTTGTTTCATTTCATCAATTCCTATCTCATATCATGTTGTTTCGAGCGCTCGATGGCGCAGTGGTTAACGCGCCCGGTCTGCGAGTGCTGAGGTTAAGCAACTTTCGCAAAGGCCGGTCATCGGATGGGTGACCAAAAATTTATCATCGCGAGCTCCTCCTCGCTTCGGAAGGCACGTTAAGCCGTTGGTCCCAGCTGCATTAGCAGTCGTTAACAACCACCAATCCGCGCTGGGCCCGCGTGGTGGTTCATGGCCCGTTCTCCCTATCCATCCATAGGGAAGGCTCGTACCCCAGCAGTGGGGACATAAATGAGCTGATGATGATGATGATGATGATGATCATGTTGTTTCAGAAGCTCATAATCAAAGTTTTCCCATTTCGCATCATGTTATTTTGAAGTATGTCGCCATAACAATAATATTATTGCATTGCTGTGTTCCGATAGTTAAAGAAGTGTTAACCAGTTCTTCAGTAATTTAGAATTCGCTTGTGAAGTGCGCTTCCGCCTTATCGTCAATTGCTATCAGCTGAGACGAAGGCCAGACGCTCCACTTCAGTAAGAAAAACATCTTTTAAAATGCGAGTTAGCAGTAAAGCTTTATTAGTCGCATTTCGATTTAAAGATTATCGTTTTACAGTGCGTAATAAAATGGTAATTATACAGAAGAAATGTTTAACATACTATTACCTTTTTCTGTTAGACACTTTTTATGTAGTAAGTGTGTAGGTTTAACTATCAACCCTAATAGTTATATCTTATTAAAAAATTGAATTTGTGTAGCGGTGGATTGCAAATAATAAGTACTTTTCTCGTCGTTGCAACACATTGGCGTTTCTTTGACGACTGGCGTGGCGGGACGTTATTTTAAATATTTTTTAAATGTTTATTTTTATTGTTATTTATTGTAATACTTACATAGCACATAACTTACATTTTTGCTCTTTAGTATTTAAATTCCAGATAGGTTTGCTCAGACACTACACATTTGTCTACATTTTAGATTTATAAACGAGTATATATAGCCTTTATTTGTCACTTGTCATGTGACAAATCGTTCCCCAGCGGTCGGGTATGCTTGAGGCATTTCAATGGTGGTCAATAAAAGGTTTGCAGGTTTCATCCTCAGCTTATTTTTGTTCTAACTGCTGGGGCACGAGTCTTCCTTACGCATGGAAACATTTATTATACATCTTAATTGCACCTGCCAATGTAATCTCTGCACCACCCTATGGTTGACTGGTAGAGAATGCCTCAGGCATTAAGTCCGCCATGTAATAGTTATGTTGCAAAAGTTTAAATAAAAAATAAAATAAAATAGAGAGGAACTTTGTTATCTCTCAAAATTGCACCATCCTTGTCATTTCTATACCAGCCTATGGTCAACTGGTGACTTAAGCATTAAATCCGCCATGTAATCTTATGTTGCGAAAGTTAAAAACAATAATAAATAATAATAATGTTATAACGGGCCATAAGCCACCACGCAGGCTGAGTTCAGATTTAATGCCTTCCATAGCAAGAAATTATTATGGCATTGATAATGGCGTGTTATTATATTGAATTTAATTAATATTGTTTTTCAAGCAGCCTCTATAAAGAGGGACGCATCGTTGCATCTCTCCGGCTAACGGCAGTTTTTCAACGCTGCAGTGTGCATTGCCACGCGCCGCAAATGTTAATGCAGTCAAGCCAAGTCAATGTTACCCGTACTGGGATAATCAGGTTTTCTTACACAATCTTAGAGAAATATACATATTGCAAAATTATAAGTGTGTTTGACAGAAAAGAGTTTTTAGTTGATACCAAATCACAACATTACACACGCAAACACGAAAAAATTACCATTTTACCTTAATGAGAACTATTCGTTGGGGGGTAACATCATATCAAAACGCACACACAAATTAGTATTTGAAATAAGTTTGTTATTCTTATAAAATAAGATTAACAATTTCATACAGTACACTCAAATTTTATTGCACAACAGTTACTAAATGTTTATAAATAAACAAACTTCAAACATGCTTTTCATAAACATAATGTGTGTCTGTAATCAATAAATTGCATTGAATAAATGACAAAAGTGATAAAGATACTTTGAATATGAAAATTGTACTGAAATTAATTAGGTACTTTAAATACTTACCTAATTAATTTCAGTAGAATTCTGTTTCTAGTGCTTAAGCTAACTAAGTAATTCTAATATACCTTAGAACACTACAAAACGGTTTTCGTATTTACATTAAGTACCTACTTAAATTACCAAAGGAAATTGTCGTGCCTATAAAAGATTTAAACGTGCTATATCGAATGTACAAATTTTTCTACAACGCAATCTATTACAGGTTGTATGAAGTTGCAATGGTTGAATACCTTGCAAAGAGTTTTTATGAATTGACAAACATTTAGAAAGTATTGTTTTAATGAATACGACACACTATGTCTAGTTCCGTAGTTACTTGTTTTAATGGGACAACAAATGACCCGAGTGTGTTGTGTATCCGTCTATTCTTGAAGTTCATTACAGAAAATTATTACAAGACATAGATAGTTAAAAACAAAATGAACTTCAATATACTTAGCACAGTAATATGCAAACTTTCTTTAGTGTATTGTTTGCTTAAGTAAACGCAAAATGAACGCTATAAACTGAACCGCTTCTATTGGATGTTCTTGTGTTTTTTTTACATTTAATGTTAGCTTGACGAACGCGACGTGTCAAACCTAATATTAAATATAAAGTAATTCCGTATGAAGTATATCATTTATTCTGTTCAACTATAGATTCTGTATAAATTACTCGTAGTTGGCAAATATCTATCGCCTACTTACTTATATTTCCTGAAGATCACTGAAGTTTACTATAGGTACTATACCTTTCAATAAACTATAAACAATCTGTCATAGTACTTTAGTTTGTAATATCTAAATGCTTTGCCCGTAGATAGGCAAGTATACTCAGTAATCACCGATAGATCGATATCTTTCTGGACAAAAAACGATTCATGCACAGAGCTCTTCCGCAATTCGCTGATATGAATACAATTATAAAACCGGTCAATACACAAATCTGTAATTGTTCTAACTATTTATGTAAACTAAGTTGTTTGTACTAAAAATTTTATTTTAACAAACAATTTATACTGATCGGGAAGACCACGAAACATGCAAAGGGTTCGAAAAGTAAAGCTTAAGATAATACGTAAAATAAAGCGGGTTAGATCCGTACAAAATGGTTTATTCCGTTGTTTAATATTCTCGGAAATAAGAAAAAATAGTACATTTTTAATAGGTATAACAAAATGTTTACCAATTGCCAAAAATATTCTGGTTCATTTCATTAATCGATTTGGGTAAAACAAATTTCAACTTACCCGCTGAAAAAGCGATCCTAACAAAACCTTCACGGTCACAAAAAGTTCATTAACGGAAATAGAACAACAACAACGATAATTTACCGGCACATCCACAGTTCATTGAGTCACTCCGCGTAAGTACATCGCGACGGTGAGCGCGGAGCGGGCGCGCGGTTCTGTGGCCGGCCACATGTGAAATCAGCTGTGGCTGCCGACTCGCGGTAACGGCACTTGGGCTCCTACTACCGGTTCTCGATCGAGTAATCTTCTCACAGACACGTGACAAGTTACGGTAAAAGACATCAACGCCGCCGCGCCGGCGCCGTACTGCAAAATATTTGCTATAACAAGTTTTTTGTTTAGTCTAAGTATGTACCAAATTGTCAAATAAATAAACAAATCCAAGATATTTTATAATACTCCTTTTAACCCTTAAATGCATCATGATGTGGATCTACATCGTACGTTATAATGGCCCATGGCTCAATATACTGTGTGCCAAGGCGACAACTTTTTATTTTTAAATTGAATCTGACATTTACATGTTTATTTCTGAACGCATCTACGACTTCTTGGCGGGAAAGTGAAAAGTCATGTCTGTGATTTTGTTTTATTTTCTAAAATTTGTGTTAAGTCGAATATTAATGTGAAATAATGGTGGATTATTAACCGTTAAGTGTTCGTGAGTGTGCCTGAGTGTTGGCAAATGAAACAAAACAGTGCAACGTCACTATTCAAAATCTCTCAAGAAGTCCGCTTGAGGACTTAGTAAAGCCCCACATCTTTACTGAGATACTCGAGGGGTTGGGGGGTATATCATTTCTCATTTCCATTATCATTCATCATCATCTTTAGGATTATAATACTAATGAAATTAAGAAACTAATGACATGGCAGCATGGTCTATGACCTTAGCCGGTTCCTCAGAGAACGAATCAAAGAAGAAGAAGAAGTGAACGCATCTACAAACTTTGGACAGTTAGTTTTTTCAAATATTTGCATTTTAAATATTGGCGCCTTGTAGTCGGTACGCTCTGGTTGCCGCGGATTTTACAAGTAATTTTTTTGTGTAATATTGTTAAAAACTGCATCAAAAAATTGTTTTTGAAAAGGATAAAAGGTAAGTGTAACGTGTATTATTCACAGTTTTGATAATAATGGTTCCTTTTTCGAAATATCGGGTGTTTTATAAGTGATGTATCATGCAAAATCAGTACTATTTTAATTAACTTTTTTCTTCCGTTAGGGTTATAGTTTCTGAGAAGTTTTGGTTATTATTTTCATTTATATTACTTGTAAACACAAGTGTTGTGGTTACTTGTAAACAATAGCAATATATCTTTTTTAGTAAATTTTTCTTTTGCAAATATCGCTTTCAAATTTGTTTTTTTTGTTGTGTTTTTTTTTTATTTTATTTTTTTTATTGAAGATTGAATATCGAGAGACTGTTGAGCAGAGTAATTAATAATTACAACTTGATAAAAACCCTAGATTCTTAACCATTTTTCCAGCAAGTGACTTAAACTTTATTTTTGCGTAAACGTGTATTTCCAAAAGTAGGGGAACTGACCTCTCCCTCCCCTCCGCTATCACTCCCAGACCTGCCGTATTTTGCAGATAAGGCCTCCGATAAGATAACTATCTTCACCTTGTTTATTTACGAATCAACTGAGCGATAAACCGAATTACGTACTACGCGTGGGAATTAAGGTTTTGGAAGCGTCTTAAAAGCACTTAAAAAATGCTCGTGTAATTCTATTCGTGACTTCCTTGCGAAATCATGCCTCGATACCGAAAGAACGGCCCCGTCTGAACGATAAGATAATTGTTAAAACAGTATGGGAGTCATGCATCACGCAATCCGCGCAGAGCCGATCACTTCTCTATTACTTTTCTTATAGTATAATTGCCTACTTATATAATTTATGTGAGTCTTTTATAGGCGTAGTCAAATTGATTGAAAAAAATATAGTAAAGACAAAGTTACTTTTACATTAAGGCGTCATCATTCAGATACTTGCATACATTAGTATGTACCGATAAAATGTTTGCAAGCGAAATATAATTTGCTGAAATTTATTGCATTAATGAAATTATCATTATTATTTCATTAATTCAATAAAAAATACGTATTGTAAGTTTTATAATAATACTATCGAATATTTCAGTGATATAAGTATATTGTTGTTGATGATTTATTTATTTATTAAATATTACATTATCGTTATCGACCATGACTTTTCATCAAACATACCAAGCAAACATAGTAAAATCTTTATTACAAAAAAAGTAATCAAATAAGCTATTGCAATCAGTTAGACAATTGCGGGTTTAGATTGATTTGCCGTTTAATTAACTACCTAATAGTTTTAGTTAGAGTTCATCTTTGAACACACACGAACCATTTCTTTAGTTTATTTGTTATATACCTGTTACTTTAAAAAATCTTCTGTTAAAAACATTTGCAGAAAAAAATTATTTGAAATAAAACAAACATATTTTACAACTATGTAGGTAGGTAGGTACTCTGATTTCTATAAGTCATATAAGTTAACCAGAAAAGTTTCTTTATTTATCAATGAGCCTGCGTTGCCTGGTACCTAATAACAAAAAAATAAAATAAGGAAATGCAGACCGTACGAAACTTTGGCAGGACAATCACTAGAGAACTAACTTCTCGATGTCTGTGCTTCGGAAATTATACTAAGCCGTTGACCGAATAATGACTGTTGTTGAATGATAGTTGCTTTAACTTGCCATCAGCTATTGTTTATGTAGGAAGGAAGGCCTGGACCAGTAGTGGAACATTTAAATGCTTAGGCTAAATGATGAGGAGTCGAGTAGTCGCCCAGTGAACGAAAAAAATTTTGCTTGTATTTGTGTTAATCTTGTTGGTTGTCCAATTAAATTAAATAAATCAATAAATAAATAATAATTTTAATAATTAATTTACAATTTTTATACGATTTAATGTAAAACATGTTACTTATACATAAAGGAGAAAGGAAAGACTCCATACTTTTATGGGCGCAGGTGATAACTCAATCCATGTAGCCTTATTTGATAAAAGATATAAAATTCGATATCCGAGTTATTCTTTCTCGATTACTAATCCTTAAATAGATTTATTAGTTTCATAACTAAATGTTAATATTCTCGCTTCCCAGATTGTAAAGTAGTAATCACTGTATCTTGTGACTTTCGTTAGAAAAATATAACGATTATTTTCAACTAGTTAACTGCTATAACCACGATTCCCCGTCTCCTTTTATCTTTTTGTATCCTTTCTTATTATGATCTTAAACTATGCCAAATCTCACACATTTCCATGTGCGCAATGTGTTTAAAACGGGTACCAAGTCTTTCTTCACGTATAAATATAATAATATCTATATTTAGGTTCATTCAGGCTGTGATTGTCGATCGGACAGCGATTTTCAAAATCAAATCAAATCAAATCAAAATACTTTTATTTCAGCACTAGAAACATTGTAACAATATTATCATTTGGAGCCTCCTATTAGACATGAAAATAGATTTTCAATTTGTGATTCGGCGCAGCAGCGACAGCGATGACCCAAATGGCTCTACCATTGAGCCATTGAGGTACACGCAGCTGCATGCTCTGATAACAACCATTGTCCTCGAAAGGTAACCTCTAAAACTCTCGTCAGTGAAATTTGTCAACAAAATATGACAGTAACATACATTAACATACCCACTCTGTGTTTCGTTGTTTTTATGAAATGATTTAACCAGGGGAGCGCACAGTTGGGTCTATATGACCCGCGACATTTTTAAGCGTTCGTATTTCCCAGAAATATTGGGTGACGTTGCCGTACTTCTCAGTAGCTGGAGCTAACTACCCTCGTCCTCGTTTCTTACTGCTATTCAGACGGATTGCGCTTGCATCGGTGGATATAGGTACGTGGCCAAACAGCAGAAAATGTAAACATGAACCAACCATACACTCGATGTCGTAGTTATGTGCCATATTCTTAAAACATTTGTCTTTTATTTTAACTTCATTTTCTTGTTTTTTTTTGCGATATTTACGAAATGTACGGGGAAAACCCGAAAGGCAGCGGATTTTAGCTGTTTTACCATTTTGGTGTAAGATTCGGTTTTGGCGACATTCTCATCTGATTGGGTAAAATATCATCTGATAGAAATTTTCTGGCGGAAGAGTATCAACATTTTTTCAAAATAATTGCGAGCCATAAACCAGCACGCGGGCCAAGTGCGGATTGGTGGTTGTTACACACTGCTAAAGCGGCCGGGACCAACGGCTTTACGTGCTTATTTACATATAATTTAACGCAAATATTGTTGCGGACAAATTACAATTTGAAAAAAGATAAAGTGTTGAAAAAATTCCACCTCCGGGATTTGACCGACCGATCAACATGACATGCCGGGTCAGGTGCATTGCCAATTATGCTATCGTGGCTCAATCCAACTCGCTGAAATTAATCAACACTATCCATTTTTACTTTATAAGCCAAAGGAGCCCTATTCAATGTCGACAACTACGTCATCAACATCCGATCTTAATATTTTTACAAATACTAATAATACAAATACTAATAATAATTTACGTGCCTTTCAAAGCACGAGGATCTCGAGATGATAAATTTTTCGTCACCCATCCGATGACCGGCTTTTGCGATAGTTGCTTAACTTTAGCAATCGCAGACCAGGCGCGTTAACCACTGCGCCATTGAACTCCTCCTGACATCGCAATCTTCTTTCTTCTTTTCAGCCTATTGCCGTCTACTGCTGAATGTAAGCCTTTCCTAAAGAGCGCCAACCATAACGGGTCCTGCGCAGCCCGCATTCATCCACCACCCGCCATCTTTCTCAAGTCGTCGGTCCACCAGCAGGGCGTCCTACATGCGACATCGCAATACACACGGGCAATTCGGGGTGCCATATCGCCATCGAGCTCCTCTCTGTCACAAAATAAGGAGGAGACCCAGAAGGTAAGCTTATTAGTATGTATATAACACATAGACACATCCGTGAGAGGTTGTCTGTGTTCGTTGCTCTAGCGCGTATGTTTGAAGCTTAGGTACCTTCTGCAATATTTTTATTTTGTGTCTCTGTTATGCAGACAAAGAAGAGCTCGACGGTACAAAAAAGAGGGTTTTGGTAACAAAAGAAAATTCAACATCTACGGAACCACTTTCTAGTTTCTACACGTCCACCGCGCATGAGTCAGTGGTTGACACCGATGGTATCTGCAGTCGCCTTGATCTTTAGCGGGCAGAGACGGCTCGACCTCAGCCTTTCAGCTCGCCCATACAGACGATTGTGTCTACAATAGCTACACATTTTTTATTTGCCGGACCTTGAGTATGCACAAGGCGACATGGTATCACGATTCGCTATTCTTTTTAGGCTAGGCACCTTTGTTAATTAAGCTTTGTACTGGTAGAATGTATTTTGTTAAAAGATTTATGGGCATGAAGTTGTTAAGTAGTTACAGTACCGAGTCACGGTGATAGGTATACTCTGTAGTAGTATACTTATACTACGTACAATACTATGTAGGTAGTAGGTATATACTACGTTTATTTTATTCGTAGATAAAGGCTTGTTGTAGTACTAGCCAGAGAAATAGAAAGCCAGAAAAATACTTAACTTAAACACAGATGCTGAAAAAACCCCCAAGAGCAGGATCCGAACCCGCACCCCTCCGACACACCGGGCCAGGCGCTCCCCCAATCGAGCCATCGTGGTTCTAACCAGCCCGCCCAAATTATTCAACACTTTTTACTTTGAAAGCCAAAGGCGCCCATTCAATGTCAACAACTACCGTCACTAACATCCGATCATAATATTTTTACAAATATTAAAGATCAGTTAAGAAGTAGGCAAGCTATTTATGCTGCTCGTGGGGGTTTTTCAGCATTTGTGTTTTTGTAATTTGTTCGCAACAAAGTTTGCGTTAAGAATTATTTGAACATTTTACTTAACTTAAGTCAAAATCTTAACTTTACGAACGAACATTCGAACTGCTGCGCCATCGAACCGAATGCTAATTAGGTAATTGTTTTGAAATAGAGTACTCGCATAACAGATTTCAGTTGACCGTTATCCATAATTAGTAGAATAAACATTTCAGCGCGACACGAATGCGTGATATTGTTTTACCCTATCGCTAACACGAATTGTACATTAGAGATTTGATTAGAAACCGAGGATCGATCACTAAGTCTACAATCGAGTTAACTTATAAGGCCGGTAGAACACGCCACCCATTTTACGAACGGATTTTCCTATAAGGGAAAATAAAGCTGTAGGCAATAATTTTGTAGAAATCGTGACGAACTAGAAACTCGCTATTTGTCATGAGGCACTTCAATTTTCACTACCACAGCAATAATATACCAATTGTTAGGACCTGCGGAGAAATCTAGCTCGTTATGTTACCGGTCCGATTCGAACGCCTCGGAGAATGTTGTAGGGGGCGGGGACACGATTGCGCGCCATCTCCTCTGGAAGACCACTGAGGATTAGAGATGGAAAAAACTGCTTAGTTTTTTCACACGTTTAAGCATTGTACGATTATTAAAAAGCATGCTTAAAGCTTTTTTGCTTTTTCGTGTACTTACAAAAAGCTGTGTTGAAGCGAAAAACGTGAAGCTGCTTAATACGTTTTTCGTTGTTAACATGTTTAATTGTCATTTAAACGAATATTTAAGTATTAAGTTGTACTACGTAATTAAGTAGAATTTAATGTTTTTTTAATCAATGAACTTTCCTTCGTACTTTACAAAAAAAATTGTTCTAAACTCTAAATTTATTTACATTGGCAGTTAATTACACTAATAACAGTACACAAAATTTTTAAACTTTATTATATTACTACACATTTCCATTAAGCACGTAAACAAGCAGGCAAGCAAGCACACTGTACAAGAACGCGCACTTACCGCTTCACACTGAAAAACGTACTACTTTTTAGTTTCTGTATGAATGTACCTAAACGAAGAAAGTGTTAATTAATCGACCAAAATATGAAAATAAGTGCGAACACTTTTTTCAGTGAAAAGCATCATACGTTCAAATCTAAAAGCACGCCTATGTACTTTGTTAGAAAAGCATGCTTTTTTTTTAATGCTAAACAACTAAAAAATAAAACTTCAATATGTTTGAGGATCGATGCACAACGGAAAATGAACAAGAATTCTGACTACTTTACAAATAATAATGTAATAACAATCATGTAATAATAATATTTCATTTGATTTATCTATAGCATAGCGTATTGGTGTCCTACTGTAATGTTATGTATGTTATTATCTGAATAAATAAATAAATAAATTGTAAATTGTGCTCTGCGACAGCGATTAATAACGAACGGTACAGCGATGTGATCGTTATTCGTTAGCTATTTGGATTTGGACTAATGTAGGTACGCAGGCATTCCAATTGTGCGACGCCATTATATAACCGATAACTATTTGATCGATAAGCTATTTGGACGATAGAGAACCATAATACGATGTGCTAAAGTCGGCAAGTATCATCATCATCGCCAGCTCATATACGTCCCTACTGCTGGGGCACGAGCCTTCCCTATGGATGGATAGGGAGAACGGGCCGTAAACCACCACGCGAGCCCAGTGCGGTGCGGTGGTTTTTAACGACTGTTAATGCAGCCAGGACCAACCGCTTTACGTGCCTTCCGAAGCACGGAAGAACTCTAGACGATAAATTTTTGGTCACCCATCCGATGACCGGCCTTTGCGAAAGTTGCTTAACCTCAGCACTCGCAGACCAGGCGCGTTTACCACTGCGCCATCGAGCTCCTCATCATCGGCAGCAAGGCAAGTATGTTTAATTAAAAAAGTCTTGAAAAATACCTAATTGCTCTTTGGTGATAGTTGCATGATGCGATTTAACGATTCTTAGACATTTGACACAATAAAAGAGTTATATCTAGTAGATACTAGATTTAGCTAGTAGGTAGATGGTTTTTCTTTTTTTTATTTAAAAAAAAAATAATATGAAAACAATGAGCCAAGCAAATGACCAGAAAATACAGTTGTTTATAATGGGACTTCATAAATAATAATCTTTTATAACTATGGTATGTTTAAAAAGTAAAGAGATATTCGAGTTTGTATTACAAGTACTAATTAGTAAGGAATCAAGAAAGAAGATTGAAATGAAAGTACATCTTTGAAGTTTTCTTCTAGTAGGTATGTAATTTTATATGAATAATAAATAACACTTCTCTTAATATTTCTCTTACTTTTTATACACATACCTACCCTAGCTAAATGTGTTGCGTAGATACGATATATTGTCGTGAAAGAATAACGCCTAATAAAGTGATATCGATGTCACCACTTTTTGTGATGCATCCACGCGATGCAGCCAACACGACCGCCGCGCCTGCGCCGGCGCCGCTCCCATTAAAACTTCAATCAAACTTGTAACACTGACATAGCACGCGTAGTTTTTTCGTCGACAAAATGAAAAATGGTTATGAGCAATCGCATGACAACTACGCAGAAATGATTACATAAGAAATAACTTTTTAAATAAAAACTTTCTCGTTTAGGTCTAGATAAAGTGATAAATAAGAAAAAGCAGTAAGTATACGAATTATAATAATGCCTTGAAACGGAAAGCAAGATAGCAAAATGACAAATGATCTAAAGTGAGGTAATGATACTGTTAAGTCTAAAAGATATCTTGCTCAAAAAAACTTACTAACACAAACCGAATTAAAACATAATTGTATTGAAGGCAAAATAATAGCACTAAAGAAGAATGCACCTTTTTTAACGAAGCCCCGTCGCGTTGCAAATGTTTTCATTAATTTACTTAAACTCGCTAGTTTTCTATTGTTTTCATCGCAAAAATAATATCAACAAGCAGTGCAACGGCCCTAGACAAGCGTGCTATCATTACCGCACTCTGACGGCTCAGAGACCATTTAACACCACGAAACAAATCGTAGCCATTTGTTATACGTGTCTATCCTAATCGGCGAAGGTGCGAGCAAATTTCACTATTATTATGTATCGTTGTTGCTAATATTTTATTCTGAGCCTAGAGAAAACTTACGTAGGTGCCGATCAGAATGTATTCAAACAGTTTACTAGTAGGTAGGTACTACTGCTTTTCCGTCTAAAATCATTATTTTTCATGAGCAAATTTCGCTATAATCATGTGTCGGTGTTGCTAATATTTTATTCTGAGTCTAGAGGAAACTTACGTAGGTGCCAACCAGAATTTATCGAAACAGTTTCTTACTACGAGTAGTTAGATACTGGTTTTCCATCAGAAATCATTATTTTTCCTAAGAGGCGAAGGTTATTGGTAAATTTCTGTTATCATGTCTCGTTGTTGCTTATATTTTATTCAGAGTCGAGAGAGAGAAAAGTAACTTAGGCGTCGATCAGAATTTATTAAAACAATTTCCTACTAAAGCTTTTCCGTCATAAATAGAGCTTGGTTTTTGTTATTGCTATGTTTGTGTGTTGCGTATTTACTTGTTCGATTTCCGTTAGGTGTAATGTTTTTGTAATACCTACAGAAGGAAAAGAAAAACCGATAGTCTCGTTTTTTAATCTAGTCACGCAAGATAGATAGCAGCTTCTTTTTTATTTGATTGTGTATTAGTAGTATAATATGAATTTTTGAAAACTGAGTAGGTATTTGCAGTCGTGGTCGTTTTCAGGTCTACCTGAGGCAATCGCTCCTTTATAATGTAGGTAGTAAAAATTATTGTGAAAACAACGCAAATGAATGAAAAAGAAGACAGTAGAGACAGATGTTTTCTATATATTGTAATATACTTTGTAGTCATCAAAATCTTACTGTACTAAGTATTTTGGGATAATTTTATTTGTGTGTTGCCATACAATTTACACGTATTGTCTTATTTAATAAGCATAAATGGACCTGTACTCAAAATATACCTACACTAATGCTTCAATGCCACCTTACATACAACAACATATTTCTTTAGGAACTGTATGCATTGGTATACCTAATTACCACGTACCAGTTTCGTCTGTATAATGGTGAGAACGGCTCTCTTGAACATGTTCGAGCAGTTATTTAACGTTTTTATATGTCTCGCAGCTCGTTCTTATACAGTAGGTACCTAATCACGCAAATTACCATTGTTAAAGACGTGCCGCTATTACGCACTTTATATGAAAAGTTTCTTTCAAGCAAATACACGATGGCGCATATGTACGTACACTACAAACTTAGGGGCTGATTTTACAATCGTCATTTAAAGTTTATTTATTGAATAAATTGACATATTGGCAGATTCTCTTTAGAAAATATGTCACAATGACAATCTTATTCTTTGGTTAAGACTTATCTGAGGATTGAAAAATCGGGCCTTAGACTGTTAGAAATGCTGTATAAAATGAATGAAACTGCTCTAAATAAATGAAATTGGTTGTGAAGGCAACGTCTTTAGTTAGACATTTATTCAAAAGTTTTACTCTTTGACTCAATTATTCTATATACCTAGGGTTGCCATCTCTAAAATATGGCAACCAGGAGTCAGGACAAGTCGCGTGAAAACCCCAAATTTTGGAGCTCACAACCCGGACATGTCAACAGGATTTTATGAAACTTAGTAAGTACTTATAATAAAAAACAGTTTAAAATGTCGTAAATATATATTTTTTAATTTTGAAAGATATTAAGAGTCCCTAGATATCACTAGTGCAGTGCCAGTGTCGGTTCGTCGGTTGTCCACATCGCGGGCGGCGGCCAAAGTCTTTAAATTTATAAAACCTGGGCTACAAATGAAACCCCGCCCGGACAAATCCGGGAACTAAACTAGGACAAATCCGGGGAAACCCGGACGGATGGCAACCCTATATATACCTACCTACCATATCATTCATTAACAGTCTGCAAACGAGCAGGCGGGCCGCCTGATGGTCAGCGGTTACCACCGCCCATGTACATCAGCAACATCTAGATGTTGCTTTTGTGTTGCCGACCTGAGTAAAACCTCTTTACACCCGTTTTGAAAGAGTCCATGTCGTAGCTCAATGGGAAGACTTCGGATAGCAGCTCCATTTCCACAGTTTGATGGTACTTACATGTAATAAAGCTCCTCTGGAAGCAAACCGTTCCAGAGAACAGCGCCTCAGCGCCTATCTTCGATAGGGGTAAGCAGAGACCACTTCCTGCCACTTGCTACGATTTTTATATATAAATAATATGTTCTTTAAATATAAAAATCATAGCAAGTGGCAGGAAGCGGTCTAACAACAAAAGCTACCCACCCACCCATAAAATGCGTAATGTTACCTAACCTAACTTATCAATAGTAATCATATGAAATTCCCACAATTAACAATGCTAGGGATTTTCGGCATATTCATTGTGTATCTAAAAAAACGTAAGTACTTATGCCAAAAGATTTTTTAGTACACTTCTTAGAAGATATTTTAGAAAGAGGGTTTGTAATTTTAAGCCAATGATATGTTTATGCGAAAACATCAGTTAGTTAGACGAAACAAAAATTGTGCGTAAGAAGTTTAGGCCGTTAAGGTTTGGCCAAAAAAACCATTGATTATATTATAGGCGATTGAAAGGGCATCCTTCGAATTAAAGTTATAAATGTAAATTTTAATAGATTTTAAAAATAGGAAATTTACTGTTATGCATCTGGGACACCCGTTAATGTCATATTTTTGTTTATTGTTTTACATACCTTATTTGAGATAATTTGACCACTTGTTGCATCAATTAATTTGATGCACACTCGTATTTCTCATAAAAACTGCTAAATCGAAACAAACGCGAAATTATCTAACAACTACCTACTAACTGACCCGGCGGACTTCGTACCGCATTTAATTTTTTTTAATATAGCCTATGTTACTCAACGATAATGTAGCATTCTAATGGTGAAAGAATTTTTTAAATCGGTCCAGCAGTTTTTGAGTTTATTCGTTGCAAACATACATACATACTTACAAAAATACAAAGCTTTCCTCTTTATAATATTAGTATAAATAACAATAAAATTGATATACGATGACAGGCAAATTGTGTTACAATGAAACCAGATTACCCAGTTATGAAATCCCCATTTTCAGTGGGTTTAATAATTCAATACATCAATTACTTCATACTGTTTAAAACATAGTATGACGCAATGGAATAAGGGTCGGTACTAATGCCATTGCGCCATAGTATGCCGTCTCTACCGTAATACCAATTTACATATTTACGGAAAAAAGCCAGTTAAACCAGACCCTGTGATGATCGGCTTACCTATCCGAAACCAGAAGACTTCAGACTTGAAAAGGTTCACAGTATTGGAACCCCAACTAGAAGTAAATACGAATTGTTCATTTTCACTTGATGGGATACCGACATGTTTCGGATTACCCCCTGAATTATCCCCTGAATATTGTCTCAATAAACATTGTGTTCATTTAGTTGTATTATGGACCATAAACCTGTGCCACAGCGCTGCGTCTGGGGCTGTCCGGGGGTTAACCAATTACACGCTACTTTATTACCTATGCATAAGAGAAACCGATGAAGTTATTTTTATGCAGCCTCACCTGTCAGCGAGCCACTACGTTCTGCCGCTGCTGGACCGAGAAAAGTAATTAGCAATGCTTCACATTTACATAGACTTAAATCATACGCGGATTACGGTCGTTTTGTTATTGAATTTCACGGAGATGCGTTGGCGAGATAGTTGCATGATGAATTTTCCTTTATGCTTATTCAGTGCCGTTCGCTTAGGAATACAGATTTATCATAATCGTATGCGAGTACATACTCTAGCTCTTTAATAGACCTTATAACGTGGTAGCGGGAAAAAAAGTGTGATACATTTCTGGAATATTTAAATAAAAAAAATATTAAAAACAACAATTTGATATTTTAATTAAATTAATAATAAGCTCGATGACAGTGTAGCGGCAAGTTTCCATGTACCTAACTTTACCCAAAGTCCTCTACTTTCGCAGCGGCCTCATCCTGATCCATCTCGATCCGTGGTCCACTTATGTACCTAAAATATGGGTATAAATGGGCTAATATGGTATGGGTATAATAAATAGGTACTTACTTGTAGTCAGTGTAAGCAGCTTCGATCCAAAATTCGATAAAGAATGTTTACCAACAAAACGTTGCCAAGCAACCAGTGACAAGCATGAATTGACAACCTTTTCCAGTTGGTCAACAGGAAAGATTTTACGTAAAAGATTTATTTATTTTAAATATTGTAAGAAAAATTTAAAATCCAAAAACCATAGTACAATCATAGCTTAGTTTTAACCTATGTAAGTAAATAAATTTATTTGAAACTGCACTTGAAGATTCAATAATTTATTTATTAAGTACCTACTAATTAATCAAATGCAATCCAATTTTCTTTAACGTCAATTCAGTTTGTTCATGAATGTTTGTTTTGCATTGCAAATGCACTGTTTACTCTGCAGATTTCAGAAGTAGTTATGATAATCGACTTCATATGGATACTAGTGTCATCTTCATTTGGAATGCTAGTTTATAATAACGGAATTATTTAGAATACCTCAATTTTATTAATAACATTTGTTTAATAGGATTAACAAGTAAAAATTGTTAACTTTTTTTACGTTCTTCGTATTATAACGTTTTTACCGACGTTGAGCGACTGATTTAAGTGAGATGTGTAGTGAGAATAATAAGTCTTATAATATCTTTTATGTAAAATGCAGTAATCAAGTAATAATACGAAAAACACAAAAACATTTTTGCCCAGATTTGTGATGACCCTAATTTGGTTTGTTTACATTTATTCTTTATCGAGTTTGGCTAGCTATAGGCGCGATGGCAAGGTGACAAAGGGCGCCAAAATGCTAAACGCGAAAGCAATTTTGATCGTGTGGTCGAACTAACAGTTTTTTGGGGTCAAATAGAAACTGACCAAAAAGGAAACTAACTTATTGACGAATTTTGCGATACTGACGAATGAGGTAAACTGATCAGTTCAGTTCAGAGAACTGGCTAATTAAAGAAACTGACGAGTGATAACCCGACCCAGACTACTAATACCAAGCTAATCCGGCCAATGTTTTTACTTTATTTTTTATTTTTTTATAGCTTATGTCACTCCCACAGTCAAAACAAATCTAACGACACCTCATTATGTTAAAATTCACTATGCCGTTTGGGCTGTAGGGCGTGTCAAAGAAACAAGTCTGTTTCTTCTTCTTCATGTAAGTCTACATGCATACATACATACATACCTACATTACATCCATACAATCAATAAAAATCAATAAAAATCAAAAAAATCCATCACATTTTAATAAAATCAAAATTATTTATGTAGGTAAAGGAAAAATAATATGTATAAAAGGTCTTTCATATATAGGTTGTTTGATAATAAATCACATTTCAGATTAAGATACTAAGCGTCCATTTGTAGTAAATCGAAGCGCACGGATTTGCTGCTTTATTCGCTAACTTTATTTATTTTGTTGGAAATATACTAAACTACAATAAGCTAGCTCGCGAGTTCGTCATTAGAGGCGCTGTTGCGAACCCATACAAATTTTTACTTTAACTCGATCCAATTATATAAAAAAATGCAAAGCAAAATATAAAGCACTAGGCGCACTGATTCCCTACAACAGACCTTTAAGCGTGCTAAAGCATGCCTGGATTTGGATCTGGATCTGGACTGTACCTATACAAATGCAATTAGTTAAGGTTTTCTCCCAGTTTTAGGAGTAGGTATGCGGAAACAGCGCATTATCAGGTGGAGGTCGTAATAAGTCATGTGGTGGTAGGAGAAATATTCTGGGTTCTTGTAGACACAGCATTTGCTAGCACCGAGACCGAGGACCTGTGAAGATAACAAATTTTGTAACCACACTGAAGCATTTAACAAAGGTATATTAAATGTAAGGAGCTTTATGGCGCAGTGGTTAGCGCGTCCGGTCTGCGATTGCTGACGTTAGGCAGCTTCCACAAAGGTTACCGGATGCGTGACCAATAATTTATCATCTCGAGCTCCTCTGTGCTTCGCAAGGCACGTATGCAATAGCAGTCGTTAATAACCACCAATCCGCACTGGGCTCGCGTGGTGGTTTATGACCCGTTCTCCATATCCATCTATAGGGAAGGCTCGTGCCCCCGCTGTGGGGATAGGTATAAAAAATGAGCTGGTGATGGGTGATTCTAAATGTAGAGGTAAGGAGAACTAGTTGTTTGCCATTCGTAATCCCAGGTAGATTTTTTTTTTTAATATTTAGTAATAGTATTAGTAGGCCTCCTCCCGAGTAATTCGTAGTTGAGCGGGCGAAAGGAAAGAGTCCCTCATAAGCTGGGGTTGCCGGAGTATGTGTAAGACAGTTTTAACTTAGTTTAAAAAGTTTAAGAAAGGAGTAGGTATACCAAGAGGTATTTTTTGGACAAAATATGCATTTCGCGTACCTACCTGTGCAATTAGTTACCTTACTCTTCTAGATGCCAATATACAACTAAGTAGGTTTAGTAGGGGCAAGCCTCAGTTACCTACCGGGTCACAGGTGGCGGATAGTGATACGTCCTATAGTAAATAGGATAGCTGCGAATATAGGGTTACCAGGGGGTGGCGGGTAATCAAGTGGCATCGGCATCCCCATGAAAATCCGCAAAACACCCAATGACGATCCTTGACATGGCGAGTTAGTGCTGCCATCAAATAGGCGCCAGCCCCTGGCAGAGGGAAGCAGCCTGCCAGCTTCTCAACGGGCAAGCCTCGCGGGGAGGGTAATGGCCGATGAGTTTGAAGATCTACAGGTAGCGATGGGAGCCATCTTTCCCGGCTGTAGTACTGTGATCACCAACCCGTCGTCGTGCTGTCGTGGTGATTATTGGCTAAACTCTCCTCTCGACAGATTTGCGAACGGACATACCTACAAACAAGCAATTCAACCTGTTTTACATGTTCAGTAGGTAAACATTACCTCGCCATCAGTACATCTGAAGATACCCGTCGGTGTGTTAGACAGTGGTTCGAAGTACATGCAGACATTGTTTACGGGCAGTTTATGGCCAAATTTTCGTTCCTGAAAGCATTATATATTTAGGATAAAATCTAATACTTACTTACCTATCTTTTTATACGGAATGTGCTTTGCATATAAATTAAGTTAAAAGTTTTTTTTTATATCTTACGCCTAAGCACAGTGCCTTCATCTCACCTGATGTTAAGTGATGATGAGGTCAATGGTGGAAGCGCACTTCACTCGGGATCCTCAACTACTGAGGCACTGGCTATCTTATAGCTAGCTGCCGGAACACAACAATGCTACAAACATCGATGTTATGACGACATATTTAGATAAGATGGTGGTAGCTAGCCAGGCGGACAAACAAGCACTATCGAGTACACAAACATGTATCCCCCACTGAGATTCGAACCCGGGAACTCTGGGTCTGTGACCGGTGGTCTTAACCACTAGACCACAAAGGCGGTTAGCGAGTACAAATTAATTGCAGTTGATAAAGTTCCAGACCAAATTTTCGGCAGTAATCCTTTTTCACCTTTGGCTGTGACCTCAGATGCAGCAGAAGAGCCAGAAAGTCAGGAAAAGTAATATGTAAAATAAAAGAAGTAGATCCAGTTAATTCCACAAGCAACCCACTAATAAACTCTCCTACTCCTATGAATTACCTATGTACCTGCTGGCCTATCTAAGTATTAAGGATAGGTATTTAATTATAAAAGTACTATTACTGCAATGATATTACTTACAGTTGTGAAAACGAGACGGGTATGTGTGTGTACAGTACACGCCGCTACACGCATCTCGTTTTCACAACCGCAACAACACTGCGTTAAGAGCTCATGGTTGTCCCTAATCCAATCCGAACCCCTCGGAGAATCTAGTAGGGCATGGGGACACACTAGTGCGTGATGCCGTTCCCTCTAGAAAACCTCTGACGTTGCTTCGTTTCACACGGCTTGAGGTACCCTTTTTGAGTTTCTCGACGCCCGCCCCCAAAAAAGTCCGGTGAAGCTAAAAATGCCTAGTGGCAATCAGTACACTCTCGCAAAAGAAAAAAAAACAGCTCATGGTAGGAACCACCAGAGCTTTAAAACGGTACTCTTACATACATCGTAACATGTTGGTTCGGAAGGATTGCAGCTCTTATTAGGCGGGCATGGTTCGAAACAACAAGGGTCGCAAGGGTCGTAAGGATCATCATCTTGACCGCCGCTGCCTTTGTTTCCAGACCCTTTAGATTTGGAACTTGCGAATCGATTTGCAGTCCATAATGTATCAGTTTTTATGAAACTGCGCTGTTGGTAACCTTGCGCCTTAAGGGAGTTCAACACAATTCTGGAGATTGAACACATTGCTGTATTGCTGTTAATATTTTTGGGGCGCATAAAATTTGTTACATCTTTTTGTTGGTTTGATTTAATACAATTGCATTATTGATGATGTCTCTCGATGGTTTTATAAAAACATTACATTACATTTTAAATTTAAATAACTAACTGCAATAAGTATTGTGTAGGGTTTTTCTGATGGAAATAAAAAATGTGAAAGATGTCATACCTAGTGTTTATATTGTCTGTGAAATTATAAAAAAAGTTATAACAAATAAGAAGATAAAAAGAAAAAGATTCTTTGGTACCCCTCCTCTTATCTCAGAACAATAACTAAAGCTACCTACCTCTTATGTTCGATTTCTCGTTTAACAATTATTGTTTATTTCACCAAATCATAATTATCAATCAGCAGGACCATAACGACAGATTTAAAATCGGATTTCACAAGTCAATCAATACGAAATTAGTCACCATTATCAGAATTAATCGATCATTAACTTATCTACGCTCCGATCACCGATCTTATTTATGACTATTTGACGCCTTTGTATAATAAATGATATTTCATTTAAATTAGATTTATCATTCTTCCTGCTGGAAGAGAAATAACTAACACTCGTCCGCAAGATAAGTCAATACTACGAGGTGATCTAACCTAATAATCTAAGTTGATGTCTGCTTTTGTCTACTTCCCTCTTACTTTTATCTATGTCGCTAAGCAGCATCCATAAACTATTTAAACTATCATGGTCACTTCATCATCATCATCATCATAATCATCATCAGCTCATTTTATGTCCCCACTGCTGGGGCACGAGCCTTTCCTATGGATGGATAGGGAGAACGGGCCATAAACCACCACGCGGGCCCAGTGCGGATTGGTGGTTGTTAACGACTGCTAGCGCAGCCGGGACCAACGGCTTTACGTGCCTTCCGAAATAAACTTTGATGATAAACTTTTAGTTACCCATCCGATGACCGGCCTTTGCGAAAGTTGCTTAACCTCAGCACTCGCAGACCGAGCGCGTTAACCACTGCGCCATCGAGCTCCTCTCATGGTCACTTGCAATAGAGTAATTATTAAGGGGATTCTTACCATGTTTATTATTTGTGAGTATCCGATATTTGGGCACAGTTGCATGCGCCATGATCACGGAATTACTGAAGTTAATGCGGGTGAGTTTTTTATGAGCAGACAAAACGATCTACCCTCTTCCTTAGTCGTTTTTTGCGCTCGATGCCCGTACCACCGGTTTCTAAGTTACTATTTACTCGAAATTGCTCACGACACACTACACTCACAGTATCGGAACGCGAAACAGCTTTATTGTTGTTTTTGCGGTTTTTAACAAGACTAATTACTGGATTCCAGACAAGCGACAGTTTGAATCCATCTTCACGATTGAAATTTTGTATTTCGTAATTTCAATCTCTCACCAATCTAGGTACCTACGTAGTGGCGTTCTGTCGAAATTAACTAAGGGTTGTAAAACTCAATAGATGAATTGATGATGAAGAACTGGATAAATGTTCAGCAATGGCCGATTTTTGCGTATCGTTGTTCTTGACAGCTTTGATGTGATCCTTAATTCGGCAGGCAACTGTACGTTTCGTTTGGCCAATATAGGAACTACCGCCACATGAGTAAAATATATTTATTCGCGTGGACGCCGGCCCGACGCTGGCGCTCGAAAGACGCCAGCGTGGGGCGTCTTTTAGGGCGTCCGCTGCGTCAAGCGGGCACGCAGCGCGGGCGCCCGCGCATCGTGCCTGTTTCGTGGAAATTCTAAAGCAACGCTGCGTGAGACGGAGCGCCCGTCGGGCGGGCTGCTATGAATTGATGTGAAACAGCACGCCGCACTATTATACACTATTAAAAAAAGAAAGTGAGTACTGTGTAGGTGCTCAGCTAAAAATTTAAAGGACTTTTAATCAGTCAGCAATAAGCGTACGCTAGCGGTTCGCATGAGTGCCTAGACCGAGTTTCATTCACTATTATACAACCGAGTCAGCGTAAACTAGAATTTGTATGGCATCGAAGAATTAAGGGTCTGCTGCGTGCTGCTGATCAGCGAGCGCGCATATCAAAGGTTAACTAGAGAAGTTAACGGGTGATCGGTCCACCAATTTGTACTGCACGTTATTAATTAATAACTTCTTTAAATACTACAATTACTTTAAATACAGTTAAATTTTATTTTTTATTATGTCTATAATATTGCTAAATATTTCTCCGTGATTGAGTGTCGCTTGTGCTATTGTTCTCGCTGCCTCCGCGTTCATAATAGCTGCTTGAGCCATAAGATGTGCTGCTTCGGCCATTTTCTCTTCTGCTGCGACACGCCTGTGTTCGAGATCTAACAGCCAACTAAACTCCTTCGTTGGTATTTCTGTAACATAAATTGCCAATGAAAATTAATTGATTTGTTCATAGCTCATACATAGAGCTAAGTAGAAATAATGCAAATTATTAAACTATTGCGTAGAGAACTTTATAAAGATTTTTCAGTCTACAATTTAATGTGTTAATGTATATGTCGCAGCCAACTGGTTAAATTAGCCCTTTGATTGAACAAAACATCTAGTTTTGTAGTTAAATCATTATAGTGTTACAAACATTCATGTTTCTCCGCTACCGCGACGATAGTTTCGTTTTCTCTACAATTAGGTTACTTATACGAAAGTTGCCAAATGCCAGTGCTTACAATAAAAATCAAAATAAAAAATAATCTTGCGCAAGTGAACCAACTCGAACAAGGGACCATTTGCGTCAGTCCATAACGCCAGATCAGATGCTAAGCGCATTCTTCAATCGGAACTCATAAGATTTGTGTCTCAAGAGAGATACCCCGTGGACAAGTACGCTCACTGCCTAGTGCTAATATCCAGATAGGTGAACGATGCTGTAATGCGCGCTCTCTTCTCGTTTTACGAAGAGCACAACTCGCAGTTTTCACTGCTGTTACACTGGTCGTCGACTCTAAAGTCTACTTTCATATGTCCTCTTTGGTTGCGGAGTTGTAAGCGCACTCACTTCCCAGCACCTATCCGGCTATTCCGCGGCTGGCTTAAGCAGAGGCAAGCATCTAGTGGGCGTCTCTACTAGTTCTCCTGACTAGTGTCGGAGATGCCGGATGCATGCTCAATGAAAACCACCTTACAAAACAACTGACTAAGGGCAACTCACGTGCCCAGCGGATCCTTATCAATTCTTAAATGAATTAAAACTAAAATTATTTTTAACTTACTTTTTGCTTCTTCCATAATTTTACTTCCTCTTTCTACATCAGGATCACTAATGTTGGGTTCTTGAGTGTCTAAAATTTTAAATGCTTTTGTCATTCATGTAAAGTATGTCAAAAAAATAAACTGAAGATGATGTTAAGCAACTTTTTTTTTATTTTACTGTCTTCATAGTTCATAATTCTTTTCTACAGCTAACTACTCGAGGTATAGAAGTAATGTACCTTCATATGACTGTTCAGGACTTGCACAGGTTGAGGAGGGGTTCCTCTTCAAGGGTATATTTTCAATGCTTGGTGGCTCATTAATCTGTAAACCCATTTAAAATCTGATTTAAATAAATAGCTGTGTCTCTCGCCATTACTTAAACCAACACAACATGCATAACATTAATAAAGGTGATATACACACACCTGCACATTAGACTACCACAAACTGTGAATTTTCCTCAACAGACTTGAACTTTATGTGTTTTACAAATATATAAAGAATAAGGTCCACCATGGTCGCATGGTGGTTTATGGATAGGGAGAACGGGTTCTCCCTATCCATCCATAGGGAAGGCTCGTGCCCCAGCAGTGTGGACATAAAATGAGCTTATGATGATGATGATTTGCAAGGAGAGACTAGTTTATTGTATTAACAGTTTTAATTGTATTAACAATTCGATACAATTTTCTACAAAATTAGGATTCTATTTTAACATTAATATTATCACAAAGTGCAAATAAAATTACTTATAGATCAAACTAAAAATTATAGAAACAACACTTAACTATATAAAGGAGCCAGCCTCCTCTGTATGGTTAAAGGGAAAATGACAAGTTTTAAGAAAACTATGAAATACTTACAAACACTTCAACCCTATGTTTGCTGCCTCTATAAACTGGGCTGCCACCAATTATTGACATGACTTTTTTGTCTATTTTATTCATAAAAGCTTGCTTGGTCGGCCATTCATCAGTGTTTTGCAACTCTTGTTTCCTTGTTGCGGTTCGACTTTTAACCTTATGCTTGAGGCTAATCCAGTACTACAGAAAGGAAAAAAAATAAGTTGTGAATATAGATGAGACACTGATACTGTAATTTGTTAAATAACAGAATAATGGTATGGTATCACAAACTGCTTTTTAAACCTACTAGGTTCTAGTGCTTTGCTCGGCTTTCAGTTTGATTTCTTGTTCGTTTGAACTTTAATCCTTGTCAGTTGTTTAATAGGAGGGTTCTTTATTTAAGCAGATCTGTTAAAACTTTTTTATTTAAGATCTCTTTTTACAACACTCTTTCTATCCAGTTTTTGTTGTCTTATTATTTAGGTTATATTTTTAAGTTAAGTGAGACATAATATTTTTGAGGCAAGACTAGTGTTATTAGACTAGATGGAGGACCTCCAAAACAAGTTTATATCTTAGCATTTATGTTTTGTGCATATTTTTAATATGATAAGCATGTAACATATAGTTAAAATGTTGAAGTCTGGTTCAAGTGAGCTTCTACCAATATGCTCTAATCATATTTCAAATGAAGGGCAAGCTCTTTCTCCCTGTGAATGTAAAACAATCAATAATAATCAATAAACAACAATCAATAATAGATATTTACCCTTTTCCAACGATATCCACTTTTAGTTGCACCACTCCCATGTGTATTTAGCCTTTGCGCCAGGTCATCCCACATTCTCTTATGCTGCTCCTGAGATCTTGTACCAAGACCTACGCCATGAACCATAGGGCGGTGTGTCGACAAGTAATCTAACAGTTCATCAATTTGACTCTCTGAAACTTTATCCATCCTACAAATACAAAATAAACATAATTTATGTTTCATGGCTAGGTTAGGGACAAAATTGGAGATTTCACTCAGGGGTAGTATGAGTGTTTTCTTACCTTCCTAAATAAAGACACTACAAAGTTTTCGAAACACTAGTTTTTTTTTTATTTATTGCTTGTTTGGCTTTGGAAAACTAACATTACTCTTCTTTAAAAAGAGACACAAATATGAACATGTAAATGACAGCCTACCTAGTGAGTAGGTACCACACAAGTAGATTATTTGGTTCAATTTGCTAGTATGATTATTTAATTGTTTTTCATATCAAATTAATAAATTATTGTTATTCTCAGTAATCTAAAAACGTAAAACTTCTTCCGTTTGATCAAATTCGTTAACTGTATCTGGTTGACATTGACACTGACAGTGACAGGTTGGATTTTTTTATTATTTTTTGTCAACGAAGGGACAAAATGCCATACAGCCAATTTTTTTTTCAATAATGGTGATTGACAACAGATGAATTATGAAGTAGTAGCACACTAGCTTTGTTCTGAAGGTTAAACGTCATAATGAAAGATGTTATTAATTGAACTTAAAGGTGCTCCCTCACCAGGAGCATTCGCCTGTAATGTTACATTTCAGATTCGATTTTAAGCATTAGGAAAAAAATCTGACATCGATCGATCGACGATCTTCACTAATGGCAGAATTTGAAAAAAAAGATTATAAACTACCTACTAAATTAACTAACGTAACTATTATTATCATTATTTTATTAACTATTATAACTATTTTTATTATTCCCATGATGTTTATTTCCCATGACCCATTATTTTTATTTCCCATGACCCATGACACTTCCCATGACCCAAAGGCTGGCTTTTTCCTTAGCCAGAGGCTAAGCATTGCCATACAACGTAGCAATGCCGCCAGTCTCTTGGGTACTTTACCAGTCGACTGCGACGCGGAGGAATTTTTTGACGCCATATTTTAGTTTCGTTTTAGTTTTAGTTACTTTAGGTTATTACATAACAATTATGTGATATATGGTGAAATGTTAAGAAAAGTGTCTCCCTTAAGGGGGTGCAGCGCGGACGCAAAACTGCGAGTTTCAAGTTTCTTTATGATAGCGAGCTAGCGGCGCGAGGTAGTGGTGTGACAACGGCGCACGACTACGAATACGCACGCACACTAATATCTGTACAGAGTAGGCTGGTGATTTAATTAGAGCAATGTTTACTTTCGTAAAATCATAGGCGTTTGGGTAAAAAATAAGAAAAGTCTTAATATTTTCATATTCATGTTTTTTTTATTGAAAAACAGGACAACAGTGACCTGCGGAATATCAATACAAACATTTTGATGTCGGATCATTGTTTCATTTGTGCTATATTTACAAAGTTTCTGAAGAAATATGTTTTTAGATATCATTATTTTACGTATTGTTTATGCAGTTTCTGGGTATTTGTTTCAAATTCCAAGACAACCATGACCTTGTGAAAGGATCAAGCTAACCTATACTAGTCCTTACAATGTATAAGACCTATTCAGCGCCTAGCACCAGTGACTTAAAAACAAGTAAATTTTCAAATTCGGCGCTGCACCCCCTTAAATTAATATAGATCGATTAAATTAAAAAAAATATAAACTAAAGTATGCCTCCAGGTCTCCAGGTAGTTGAATCATGACATGACTATTTAAAATAACTTTTAGGGTATGTATCTTTACATATAAAAATCTTCTGTGCGTGTTTATGTTATTGAACTCCTTATAAACGGCTGGACCGGTTTGGATGAAATATTCTGTGTGTGTTCAAGTGGATTCGAAAATGGTTTAGATTTACAATTGAACCCGGTAGGTGGCTGCTATAGGGGTCCATCATGGGATACGAGTGTTCTTAAGCGGACGAATGATTTGTTTGTTTTGATGTCATGGAAACATTAACTGTCAAAGCGGTACGAAGTCCGCCGGTCAACTAGTATTATATAATATATATTACAATATAAAATTACTGCCTCCCTGACTGACGAGCATTTAGTTCATTCCACAATGTCAGACAAAGCGGTTCTCTTCTCCCACCAATGTAATTCCCTCACTGATGTAATCTCTGGCTTGACGAGTATTCGCCTGTATGTAATGTATCAAAATATTACGCATTGAGGTGCTCCCTCACCAGGAGCGTTCGTCTGTAATGCTCGGTTCTCTTCCCTCGCTGGTGTACTGCTAGGATTTGTAACGTTACATTACAGACGAACGCTCATCAAGTCAGAGAGGCCAGTATTGTAGGTGATAATGTAATAGGTAGGTAGGTAAAGGTAGGTACTCAATATCGAATCCGGAATGTTACATTACAGGCGAATGCCCCTGGTGTGGAAGCACCTTAAAGAAACTACAGACAGCAATAGCAACTCCAGTTAGGTACGGGTTTCCACGAGAAATTTAGCTGTACTTCGCACCGCAAAAATGAGCGGTGCGCCAGGCTAGTATAAACCTTATTGCCTGTCAAATACAACAGGCGCCCGCCACCGCGCCAGTTTTGGCGGTGCGACATCGCATCGCGGTTGTTTCGGCCCTAAAGATGATAGTTCAGACTGATATGAAAAAACTAGAATTCCGACAACCAGCTGTTGCTGCTACTGGAAAGCTTTAAGATAGTTTTAACATTGACAGTAAAGTTGCAGTCTGCGAAGCGCCTCCTGAGCAGAGCGCAGATCAAAGGTTCCAACTGTCTACAGAGCGTATACCAACACCATGGTATCTACGATAAGTATCAAATAAATACCCTTGAATAAAAAAGCAATATTAAAAAAAACCGTTTATTGTGTAAGATTGATATTTTGCACTTTTTCTTAAGCCTTCTGAACTTCGGTCGGGTGCTAGCAGAGCTTCATCACCAGCACGGGCAGCCCCGAGGCCGGGCCGCCACTGCCGGACGCAGCGCCGCCGCCCGACGCGGTGCAACCTGTACAACAGTTAGGCGTCAACAATTTCATCCTCTCGCGTGTATGGCGAGGCTCGTGAGACCCTGCACCACCACGTCCCAGCGACGGGTCCTTTGTTACAAAAGATCCCCCACCACCAGTTAGTGGATTCCGTCCAGGCTGAATCCCCGGGTGCGCCTCGAAACAATCTGCTTTACAGGGAGCGTCCCACACACAGGGCGGCGGCGGCTGCCAATGCACGCAACCTGGCCGCGTACAAGGCTCTTCCTTATTGACGGGCTTTGCTGCTTTTCGGACACGACCGCCAGGTCCTACAACCATATCACTCGGTGCGAGCTCCTTACTATCAAAACGCTGCATTATAGTTTCTATTGTCTTTTCGTCAAGTACCAGCACAGCAGACCGATCGTTTGCTTCAACTGAATTACCCGAGCAAGGGCATTTGGATGATTTTGAAAGATTCTGATTTTGAACAGGTTTTGCTACGTTGGGGCTACAGATACACGCGTGAACAGAGTTTTGAGTAGGAACAGCGACAGGAGCAGGACACTTACAGCATTTGCCACCCTTGTCCGCGGCCATGTCTGGAACGATGCCCTTCAATTCACACACGATGAACCTCTTGCCGCCACTAGAGCCGGAATCGGCCCCGCCTCTCGACGAGCCGCCACCTTGAGCATTTACGTGTGCTGCAAAGGGCGCGGGGTCTGCGAGGCCCCGAGCGCGTGCAAGTTGACTGGGCGCGCAAACCGGATCCGGTAGAACTAAGCAGGCTGGCTCGCCGCCGCAACCGGTACGGCGGCAGTCGTGCTGAAGCCCATTACGTTTGATGCAATGGCAGCTGTAGTACATAACACCTCCGCGTAGCTCACGGCTTTTGGTTCTTTTCAGCTGGTTTTCTTTGTCATTCTTTTTTTCAGAACCACCCTCCTCCGCTCGAGAAGGTCCTCCTTCGGAGGCTCTACCTTTCTGAAAGAAAATAGAAACTTTAAATGTATGGAACTGTTCAGCCTGCCACGGTTCGTCATTTAGAATTTTAGAACTAATTACCAATGATAGCGGCGGGGAGGGTAGGCATCGCACGCTACCACTGCGATATCAGATCGAAATCGCTGAAGCGTGTTACGTAGGTCTTGCCGGGAGGCGGGCGACGGACACACGGTGGGCAGGGCGGCGGACAGGGCCTTGGACAGCAAGGGCCCGCCCGGCACAAGTACCGGATGGAGCCCTGTTGGAAGTACTGACAATCCTGCAGACCATTACGCTTGAACGCTGACCGTGGCAGGCACTGGAGCTGAACACCATACGCAACGCATTAGAAAAGGAAATATCAGTAGAAAGAAGCATTATCGTCTTAGGCCAGCACTTACCGGTGGACCGCAGTCTTCATATTTGTAACAAACCATGGGACCACATGGTGAACACCTGAAAGAAAAGAAAATAATAAGCCTCTTGTTAGTTTAGATTTTGAAAACCATAAAGGGAGTTCAGGTAGGAAAGAACAATGAATAGGTACAGACAGTCCCGGTCGCTCAGTTAAAATCGAAAGAATAACGCAAAGGTGCTTAGCGAAAGTTAAATTTTTGACATTCGATCAAGTTAACGAAATCTATCGTATGCCATTAAAACAACGTCTCCTAGTGAATATTATTTTCGTTAGTGACATTGTGATCGTATGTCAAATAAAACTCGCACAGAAAGGATTAGACTTACGGCTCCCCCGCCCACGACCGACGTTTTGTAGGACTGACAATCGGTCCATTCTTTCGCGGAGGTTTTAGTACTGATCTTGTGATAGTCTTTTTTTAGGACGTGCAGACGTCCTACAAAAAGTTGCAACAGAATTCTATAAGTTTCATTTTCACCGACTAGGTCACCAAATATCGGTCGTGGGCGAGGGCTCTTAAATGATTAATCATACTTACATCGCGAAGCTCTACTGATAGCAGTCTCTGACCGGAGATGTTGAAAATATACGGAGGAGGGTGTTTTTTAATATAAATCTTTATTTTGCTTATGCAATCCTACATAAAGAATCTAAACAATTTTATTGCACTTGAACAATTTTGAATTTTATAAAAATTTGCAATTTTTTTACTAATACATCTAAAATGGTCGAAGCCAAAAGTTCTTCTGTCAAATCTTTGTTCTTTTCAGGTCCATATTTTTTTTTCTGCTTCTTATTTTGAAATTCAGATTTTGTGCCAGTCACAACAGGCCACGGGATACAGATGGTGATTAATAAGACTTGATATAGAAGAACAACTACGTCTTCGTTGTCAACGAGGCACTATCTCGAAGAAAATGACGAGTTATTTTCTTAGCTATTTCATGTACATAGATCTTCGAACCAACAAATTATGTTTTGCTTAAAGAACATAGTGATCAACCACAAATAAAAAATCGTTTTGATTTATTACGTTAATCTTTCCTCATCTTGCATATGGAGCTCAATGCTTCTGCATGAGGATTTTTGTAGTGTGAATTGCACGCCACCTTTGAAGGTTCGCAGCGTGGCGCCGGCAATTTTTCACAAAGAGGTGAAGTCTGGCAGCCTGTCCGACGGCAGTCGTATTGGAGACCATTCCGTCGAAGGCAAAAGCAGTCTGTGTAAAGAATGCTACCGCGCAACTCACGACTTTTGCATCCTTTAACTGGTAGCGAGCCTTTGCAACAATTACTACTCATTGTGACCTCTGGAAAATTAGAATTTTTATTCTCATTAATATCATAAATATATTTTATATATATTTTTTGGTTGGATGCGGAAGGCAGAAGACCGGGTGTGGTGGCGATCCATTGGAAAGATCTATGTTCAGAAGTGGACCTCTGTAAGCTAAGGATGGTAATGATGATGATGAGATGATTATTCTCATTAATTAATAATTATATAACATTATGATATTCTTTGTTTGTACTGAAGTTTGTACATTACAGTATTCGCATCTTACGACATGCGAAGAAATAAGGCGATTTTAGCCTTTTCTGGGTTCCAGGCACTGTCGGATGGTTATTACTAAACCTATAACTTAAATGGATTGATTCTATTTTATTATAGTAATCATGAACATGGTGCAATACATACCTAGCTGTTCAAAGTATTTGGTTGTACTTACTTTTAGGTTTTTTTGATATTTTTTTAAAATTTCACTTAAAATTTTGATGTGTTACATCCGAAAATTGTTCCTATAATGTGAGACGGTTTATGGTTTCAAGGTGGCCATGTAATAGATCCAAATGTTTCTTTTTACAAAAGACACAATATTTTTACATCAAGTAGGTTAGGTACTGTTGCAAAGCAAAAGAAAATGTGGTAACAACTTTCTTCGTTATTCGTCGAGTTGATTTACACATTAAATCAACTCTCAATCTTTCGTAAACTTCTGCTGTTAGCTGCATATAGCTTAAAACAACGGCACCAGATTTTAAATAGTATCTTCTAGTTTAAAGTTAGGATTAATGTTTCAAATACAAAACTTTGCAGTATTTTTTTTGTAAATTTTAGCCTACTACAGAACTGGTTTTTTATCTTAAAGTAAAAATATTAACTCTACGCTGGGAGATATATTTACAACAAGCTAACCCGGCGGACTTCGTACCGCTTTGACAGTTTCCATGACAACAAACAAACAAATCACTTTGTATTGGAAAATTAAATTGTCGTTTTTAGTATTTTCCATTACTTATTATTTATGTTTCTCACCGTTTAAACCTTCCCTGAACTTCCAAATATTTCAAAATCAAAATTAGCGAAATCGGTCAAGCCATTCTCGAGTTTTAGCGAGGCAAACTGATTTTTATATAGACTGAAGAAGACGCATCGACTTTCATTGGACATGCATTTGTGGTCAACATTGAAGAAATAATCTTTATATTAGTATCTACGTGAAACAAAATCTTAATATGTCTTTTTAAGCTCATTGCGCGCACGGAGGAGTGTGAGATTTGGTACCTAGTTTAAGTTTTTAGGAAAGGAGAAGGAATCGCCAATTATTAAAATGTATAATGTGTTACGGTTATTTATAATGACTACTAGTATAATATAATTGTACCTATTGTATATTATTATAATTAAGTAGATACTTTTCTCTTGCTATGACCACAGACTCTACAAATTAAAGGTTTCAAAGCGTCCGTCAATGTGATTATGTAAAAAAACGCGAATGTTTTTTAATCATAAATATTATAAATTAATTAAACTATCATCATCATCATCTCAGCCAAAAGACGTCCACTGCTGGACAAAGGCCTCCCCCAAGGATCTCCAATAAAAAAAAAAATAATAAAAAAAATAAAATAATAAACAATAAAAAAAAATAATAATAAATAATAATAATAAACTATAATTTCAATAATTCTAATTGTTTAATGAAGTCCGTTTACTTCTCATAAGTTTTGTCATGAATAGGATCCTTATATCAAAATGTTTAAAAAAAATACATCTGTTGTTGCTGGCCATCTTTGATAAAACCTGTGAGTTGTAACTATTTAATTTATAAGGAAAACATCACGTTTTCCACATTCAAACCAAAACAGAGGTGTTCTGTAGAAGACAATTCCTCTAGAAGGTCAGTACAATCAAATCCTTTGCGTTATACACATAAATAATATAAAAAGCATCAAAAAAATTCTTATCTTCTAAACCAAGATACTTCCTAAATCCTTTTCCACATTTTTATTATCGGTTTATTTCCGATCTTTTTAGATTCTCTTACGTACTCTTTTTACTACATAAACCAAGATGTGTGGAGGTTGCTGCGGACCTTGCGGCGGCTGCTGCGGCGGATGCTGCGGGCCTTGCTGCCCAAACATCACTATCTACACTTGCTGCACTAAGATCTGCTAGTACTGCACGTCGTGTCAAGGATGGCTGCCTGCAGCGGTTCCCTTGTGTCATTTCTTAGAACACTTCGTCGTTCGTCTTCGAAGAGTGCTGTTTTTGTGGAAAAATAAACTATTTTAAGCGAATTTGGGGTTTTATTTATAATATGTATTGTCGCCCGCGACTTCGTTTGCGATGATCCCACAGGAACCTGTTACCGGGATAAAAGTATCCTAGTCCGGACCCTTTTGTCCAGGTCTGCCTAAAACGCACTCGACTAATTCGCGTTATGCCTAGACCAATTGAAATAGTCGAAATAAGACTTAGGCAAGAGTTTTTGTCCTAAAGCGAACTTGGCACATTGAGAATCTGATGTATTGAGATTTAGTGCAAAAGCGAATTTGTCATGTCAGACCCACCATACCCCTAGCCATACCCCTGGGGGTTGGGTGGGACTGAACCATACCACCGTAGTGCTGTGCACTATATGCTTTCAGGTTTTGTTTTTCAGAATATTACGTACAAGTTTTATTTGATTGTTCTCAATGATAATCTTATCATGTACCGTAAAATGGGGGGAATAGGATCTAGGGGGGGAATTGGGACAAATCTGAACTTTTTCTTTGCGGCTTTTACTTTTTGTTTAGGCTGTATGGTGAATTTAAAATTTTAAGCTTGCAATATTTTTTTTTTTTTAGTCCTCCTGTCATTAAGAATTTTAAACAAAACGATATTTTGTATATTGGGTCAGGAACCTGCGGAATAAGCTCCTCAAAACAATTCAATTTTCTCTGTAAGTACTTCAAACTTGTGCCGAGTGAAGTGTTCAGTATTATGTTTAGTGTTTTTGGAACAGAATAAGATAAAAAGTAAGTGATGTATCATTATGTTTCCTTTAATTTAACAAAATCGGAAAGAGACAAATTTCAACAAGAAAAGGGGGGATTAGGGTCGGACAATGGGGTGTTTAGGGTCATGGATGAGGGAAATAGGGTCGGAGAATGGGTTTAATAGGGTCTAGCTTACGGTCTATCGGGACGGCTATGGGTGAATAGGTCACAATACGCAGTTCGACACAAACGTCTCATCTCATAATGCCAACTTCGCAAAATGCCAACCGCTCGCAAAATGACAACTTCTCAGAATGCCAACTTCTCGAAATGCCAACTTCTCAGAATGCCAACTTCTCGAAATGCCAACTTCTCAGAATGCCAACTTCTCGAAATGCCAACTTCTCAGAATGCCAACTTCTCGAAATGCCAACTTCTCAGAATGCCAACTATTCAAGGGGCAGACCGGTAGGGGTTATGTGTTTTGACTTTTGACCCTACATTTGTTAAAAATATACATTTTCTATTCACTTTTTCCGTTTAGGCGCATTTGGTCCAATTTGCAAAAAAAGGTCCAATTCGCGGTTGGTCCAATTCGCGGTTTGTCCAATTCGCGGTTGGTCCAATTCGCGGTTGGTCCAATTCGCGGTTGGTCCAATTCGCGGTTGGTCTAATTCGCGGTTGGTCCAATTCGCGGTTGGTCCAATTCGCAGTTGGTCCAATTTGGGTGTCCTTTGGTTCACCTGAAATTTTTAGTTCTAATTTTCATATGGCCGAACTATGTTGGCCTCAACTTTTAAGGAACAATAATTGTCTATCCTAATTGTTTTCGCACTATTATAGTTTAAAAAAAGTTAGTAAGTTTTTTGTTACATCATATCACAAAAATATTTTTGTAGGGAACCCTCGGTGCGCGAGTCCGACTCGCACTTGGCCGGTTTTTTTTATTAGACAACAGAAATACTAGCTGCTTCTGTAGGTCACGTGATAGGTTAGAAATTTAAGACAATCGCAAAGCGTAGCGTATAGCATGCTGCATGCTTGCTTGTTTTAATTTTGTGTGAATTACAATTTAGTAATTGTAAATAGTAGGGATTATGAATGGTTCCGCCTAATGTCGCATCTGGGAAGTTTAATACGGCGATAAAGAGTTAGGCGAAGTAAAAATAGGCATATCACATTCAGAAAGGTAAAATTGTGCGAAAAATGAGGTTTGTATGCCATTGACAATTTAGAAGTAGGTACAAAAAATTCGGCGATCCAATATAGACCCGTTATTCCAAATTTTGTTATAAATAAAACGACATTTATATTGGTACTTCTATGTATACTTAGTTTATTATTTATAAAAAATTGAATCATATTCGTGTTAAATGTTGTCAAAATACAGGTTCCCTATTTTTTGCATAAAATTTTATGTCATAATTCAACATAACACACTTTCTTTTACTTATTCTAATAATAGTTACTTACGCAGAATATTAATTTGTTATATCTTTTTAGGTATGTACCTACATTTTATTAAGTATAAACTACTATAAGCATAATAATAATATTACAAATACCATTCTAAAGTCTAAATTTGCTTATGCATAATGATATTTAAGCATAATTTTGATGGGGATAATAACTAAATAGGGAAAAAGTAAGTTTTGGAAATTTTGTGTTTGGGTTTAATAAAACACTTTTCGTAAAATAAACATGTAGGCGGCTTAGGGGTGGCCCAAGTGCTACCCCCGTCGTAACCTATTACACTATGGTTGCCAAGTTATATTTGATATACTAACCTACTATTACACTATGGTCGCCAAGTTATATATATGATATTCCTAATAAGGAATTTGTGGTTTACAGATTTAAATAGCTATCAATAAAATAAAAAATAATGTAAAATCAACTCCTGATAAAAAACCCATACAAATAATAGTGGATTTTGAAACTATTCCCTCTTCTTCTGTCTTGTATAATCTACCAGATCTTTATGCCTGTAATAACATTAGACAAATAAACAATATGCCCTACCTTATAACTATAATTAAAATAAAATAAAATTTTAATTTGCGTATTATCCAAATTATACTTAAAATATCAACAAAAAATGTTTTTACGTGCTATAACTTTTTATCAATTTTTATATAATGAAAGACGCAAGAATATGAGCTTATTAAAAAATGACATAATTGTTAGTGATCCGTTTTCAAATTTATTGAGTAATTTTTTATACGTTTTATCAAAAAGAATGTCCCGTCTTCTTCTCTTGTCATTTGTACATTGGAATAAGGAGTGTGTTATTCTAGAATCTTGACTATCAAGATTGCTTTCCTTTCGCAGTTTGTGTAAAAACAAAAACAAATTAGGTTTTTTGGGGATACGCCGATTCAGGCGCGCATGCCAACCCTCAATGGCATTGGTTGTTCTATGGCGCTGATGAGCGCAGCTTAATATGGTCGGTGAAAGTTTTGGGTACCATTCTTTTTCAAAATATTTGCGAAATTTGGACATTTCTTGACTGTCTGGAGCTGTTTCTAATATATTTCGCCAAGCTTCCGGAATGTGACTAGCTGGAAACAATGGGATTATTGAAGTCTTTCTAGTTACATTTCGACCCTCACTACTCTTATTCAATTTAATTTTTTTTGACTGTCTCCATATGGCGTCATTATAATGGTGGTAACATCCACTTACTTGCGCTTGAGGGAAGACGATAGAAGCGGCATTCATTTGCGCCTTCTCATAGTCGCATTTAAAATATTTGACTTTGATTCCCAGTTTTTCCTTCAATAATGTAAAAGCACGTAAGTATGTTGTTTGGGTTTTATTGGCTAACAGGATATAAAAAACCGGTACTATGTTTGTCTTTGTTTTAGTTGAGTTTAAGTCCAAATGTATGACGTAAAGTTGATAGAATGGTTTGGGTACTGATTTAAAAGTACCGTCCGCAAAGTAAGAATGGTGTTTCATGACAATTTTTGTAGCAAGTTTTGTCCCGAATATAAAAATCTTTTCATCATTTTCACAGTTTTCAATTAATAAAAAGTTTTTTGTAAATGCTTCAGGTAAATCCAGGTGTTTAGTGCTTTCATAACACAATGAATCAGTTTCTAAATACTTCTTGCGAGATCTGTATAATGAATCTTTTAATGCACTAAATTTTGGAACTTTTCTGGGATTCAAACCCTCAACTTTCTCTTCATAAATTTGTTGTACTGGGCGTAAATCACTGCATACCGCTTGTTTTAATAATCCTATTAACTTCACTGTTTCAATTGAAGCACTATCTCGCTTACACGTATGCCCTGTTTTACTTTTCCTTAAAATTGTTTTCCTTGTAGAATCAATGGTGACAGAAGCACTACATATTTTCTTTTTGTTACATCTCCACAACGAACTTCCATTTTTATTGTTTATGTTTATGTTATACCGATATCCGCTATGAATCAATGTATCACTGCAACGTTTATTTCTTAAAATTTCAAAGCTTCCGCTTGTTTCGGCCATTTGATATAGTTAATATTATTAATAACAATTTCTAGTCATGAAAGAAAGGAACGAAAATGAACTAAACATACCTACGTCAACCGCAACGAACCACTTTTTTTTCTTCTACATATCCTTGATCTATAAACATACGAACCTCTTTTAAGATTCGCTTGCTGAAAACTTAATGTTCTGAAATACAAACCTCTTTTATGATTTGCTTGCAGAAAATTATTATTTCCTTCGATCAACAATAGGTACATCTCGATATTAGGTCGGGCGCTAAAAATATGTCTCGGTAAATAAAAGCCCACTTGAGAAGTGAGCTCTTATTTTCTCGCAAGCCAATAACAGGTCGAGTGGTCAGCGACCCTGACTGCGAAACCCACGGGTTCGAATCCCGGTAGGGGCAAATGTTTGTGTGATGAGCACGACCGTGCCGTGACCGTGACCGAGTTATGGATGTTTCTTATTATTTATGTATGTTTATCCGTTATTCAGCCACCATAATTCAGGCTATGTCTTGTTTGAGGCAGAATAATTGGTGTAAATGTTGTGAAATTTATTTATTCATATACAGGCTGTGGTTTTAAACAGTCTCCATATTGTACACAAGTGTAGAACAAATTGTTATGATTTAAATAAAAATATTTACAAAAAAAATTACGTGTTCTTCGGTGTCCCGTTTCTATTCGAAATTTTTCATGTACTCCAAGGTTAACAACCGTTAACATAAACAAACATTGCTGTCGTGGCTATTTAACGCTACCACATCCTAGAAACTAAATAGGTATTTAGTCTAGGTATGTATGTTACATAGCCTAGCCTATTTAAAAGTTTCTTGCTTGGCAACGTAGTATATACATAAGAATGACATGCAACAGAAAAAAAAACATTTTTGTATTTTTTTTTTACGTATTTTTTTTAAATGCATTTAATCAGTTACATTAACGCAATCGCCTCCTTAAATTTAGCGACTGTTTAAAACCACAGCCTGTATTTGGTTTATTTACTTCGGATTTGTTTTTTTAGTTGTTATTTTATCATTAATCGAATAGAAATAATATCCTTTCACGATTTACACAGCGCCACCCATTCCCAAAGTAAGCAATAGCTTGTGTTATCTAACGCATGTTTATTTAAATATAAATACACACATAAAATGACACATTTAAACATCCAGATAAATGTTTGTCCTGTGTAGGATTCAAACTCATGATCTTCGACATAGTAGTCCAGCACTCAAACCATGATTAATGCCTTCATTAATGGTAAAGTTTAGGTAAAGGTCACAAATCGCGAATTGGACCAACCGCGAATTGGACCAACTGCGAATTGGACCAACCGCGAATTGGACCAACCGCGAATTGGACCAACCGCGAATTGGACCAACCGCGAATTGGACCAACCGCGAATTGGACCAACCGCGAATTGGACCAACCGCGAATTAGGTGGATTGGACCAAACGCGAATTGGACCAAATGCGCCTAAACGACTTTTTCTTAACTGGTTAACGAACAAGAATATATTTTCCATTTTCATAACTATTTAAAAAAACTAGTTAAGAAAATGGAAAAAATATTCCTGTTTATTAACCAGTTAAGAAAAAATGAATAAAACTTCTGCTTTCCTAGCTGGTTAAGAAAAATAGTTAAGAAAGTCTACCAAAGGTAAAATCATACATTTTTGTATCTTTAGACCGTATAAACAAATAATAATACGTATTATTACTAGGTAATGGGCAAAAAAATTAAAAAGTCCCAAATCAAACTCAATCAAATTGTAATATGTCATACGACTTGTAGTTTGGTATGCAGAAACTCAAAAAGTAAATAATTAACATTATTTGTTACTTATAACTAATTAATTACACAAAGAAATCACATTAACTCAAATAATTGTAATATATAAGAATAAGAATAAGAAACATTTATTGACCTGCACAAAAACAAATACAAACAGATGAGAAAAATAAAAATAAAATAAAACAGGAGAACATCTTAAAACAATTAACACAATCACCAAAAAAAAAAAAAAAAAAAAAATAGAAATAAAATAAAAGAGAAAGAACACTATAAATAACTATGATATGTGCAAGGCCAACGGGTAGCTGTCTCAGCAATGCTTTTGTGGCAATACACATAGTGCCACAGAAGCGCTGGTTTTCAGACAGCTCCCTGAAAGTGAAGTGGCGACGACTTGTGGTGTGACAAAAATAATATACTACATAAATACTAATAGGAAAATTTTATACTTAAAAACACTTACACATACATTAAGAAAAAAATAAATAAAAATAAAATATACATATATATATATAGAATGGCTGCATGTTCACTATGCCCTTGCCTTTGCCTTCACCGAACAAAAGAAACAAGAAAAGAGAAAGAAAAAATATATAAACCTACTTTAAAATCAACCAAGATGACTTCTTGGCGGGAAAGTGAAGAGTCATGTCTGCGGTTTTGTTTTATTTTCGAAAATTTGTGTTATATCGAATATTAATGTGAAATAATGGTGGATTATTAACCGTTAAGTGTTCGTGAGTGTGCACGAGTGTTGGCAAATAAAACAAAACAGTGCAACGTCACTTTTCAAATTCTCTCAAGACGTCCGCCCGAGGACTTAGTAAAGCCCCACATCTTTACTGAGATACTCGAGGGGTTGGGGGTATATCATTTCTCACTTCTCATTTCTATTATCATTCATCATCATCATACAGAAAAGAAATAATGTTTATTTATGTATTACTTGTTAGAAAAATTACTTTGACACTGGCTAAATGTGCTAATCGCACGAAGCCATCAACAAAATGAAAAAAAAAAAAATCAACCAACAAAGAGAAGAAGAATATAACTCTACTCTTTGAAGAAGAAGAAAAATTAAAATTAATAATTTAACCATGCATGTCAAAGTCAAATCAAAAAGAAAGTTATCTATTGGTTTAATTAACCCTATGTCTTTGCCACGTGTGTTGGTCGTCGACGTGGCAATGGATAATATGATAATTAACATTATTTGTTACTTATAACTAATTACACAAAGAAATCACATTAACTCAAATAATTTTAATATGATAATTAACATTATTTGTTACTTATAACTAATTACACAAAGAAATCACATTAACTCAAATAATTGTAATATGATAATTAACATTATTTGTTACTTTTTACTAATTATAAAAAAATACAGTAAATCAAATTGTAGTTTAAAATATAATTAACATTGATCAATATTTATTTTTTAAACAAAGAAAGTCTCAAATAGATAATTCTTTTTATGAATCTTGGTATATCGAGTTCACTGTCTAGCAGTTTCTTTAAATTTTTTTTGTATTTTTTATCAAAAACAATATCTCGGAGTCTTCTTTTGTTACCCAATGTTTTAAATAACGAAGCAGTAATACGTTGATTCCAATGTTTCGCTTCTTTGCGAAGTTTGAACAAAAAATTATACAAATTGGGATTTTTCTTGATTCGTCCATTTAAGCGATAGTGCCAACCTTCTAATGCATTTGTGGTGCGGTGGCGCTGATTGGCACAGCTTATAATTGATGCTGGAAACTTAGGAAACCACTGCCTCTCAAAGTAGTCACGAAAACGGGTCATTTCGGCACTGTTTGGAGAATGATCTAAAATATGACGCCAAGCAGCAGGAATATAATTCGCAGGTAATAATGGAAATATTGCTGCCATCCTGATAACATTTCGCCCTTCTGAGGTAGCGTTTAAATTTATTTTTTTCGCATATTTCCAAACCGCGTCATTGAAATGGTGGTAGCATCCACTGATTACGGCTTCAGGAAAGATGTTCGCAACAGCATTTATTTGCGCCAATTCGTAATCGCACTTAAATGTCTCAATGTTTACCTCCATATTTTTTATGATTGCAAATAATCTGTTATATGTCTCTTCTGTCTTATTTGGTAACAGGGCGTATATGACCGGTACAATATTAGTTCTTTTTTTGTCTGAATTGATATCTAAATGCAAGACATAAAGCTGGTAAAATGGTTTAGGAGCCACCTTGAACGTACCATCAGCAAAGTACGTCCCTTTATGTTTTTTCACAATATTTCACAATGAACTATAAGTCATGTTATGACATTAGAATTTGAATGACTTTGATTTGATACTTTTATTATTTGTTGCCCGTTATCTAGTAATATGATGGTCTATAGGTTACATATGTGTGATTTTTTAGATTATTGTACTTGACAACCTGTTGGTTAAGATACTAGCTTATGCTCCAGAGGTCCCGGGTTCGATTCCCGGACAAGACAAATATTGCGTTGTTTATTTGTCTTGGTCTGGGTGTTTCCTATGTATATTAAGTATTTATTTACAAAAGAAAAGTTCGTATATGTATGTTTATCCGTTATTCCAGTATCACTAACACAAGTTCTAAATGAAACTTACGTACGTGTACGTGAAAATATATTTATTTTATGCCTTTGGTAGGCACAAAAAACACTAAAATCTGCCCCTTGAAAAGTTGTCATTTTGAGAAGTTGGCATTTCGAGAAGTTGGCATTCTGAGAAGTTGGCATCTCGAGAAGTTGGCATTCTGAGAAGTTGGCATTTTGAGAAGTTGGCATTCTGAGAAGTTGGCATTTCGAGAAGTTGGCATTCTGAGAAGTTGTCATTTTGCGAGCGGTTGGCATTTTGCGAAGTTGGCATTATGAGATGAGACGGACACAAACGGTGTTTGTCACACATGCATTTCGTCACACACGCATTTCGCCTCACACGTAGTTCGACACACACGCAGTTCGCCACACACGCAGATTGCCACACACGCAGTTTGCCACACACGCAGTTCGCCATATTCGCAGTTCGCCACACTCGCAGTTTGCCACGTTTTGAAATAAGCCTCAGTTTGCTGAGTAATGATTGCTTAAGTAATGATGTTGATGATGATAATTAGCCATTACAGGATCACACGCATCAGTACTTATACTAAATTATTCAGCACCTATATTAAAGGTATATTAGGTAAATTTTTGTCTAAGAATAAAACCATTCGGATATAATATTAGTATGTATTTTTCACATAAAAAACTTTTTTATAATCATTTCGTATTGAGGTAGATTTACAGAATCTACTTTAATAGCTTATGCTAGTGATTTAAACACAAAATATATTAATTCACAACAAAAAAAAGAGCGAGGCTTACAGTAGTCGCATAATATGTGTAACATTTGACATCTCACCTTAGTAGTAAACAAATTTAAGATTACATTTTGAAAAAAATGGGTCAGGTATTACTTTATCTATAAAAAAAAATAATGATAAAGTCTGTTACACATGAAAGGGTTAGGGTTAGAATATAGAATTAACAATGACGTATTATTTTTTTTCAAATCTTAAAGATAATGTAGTATATGTACTCATTAAAAAAAATCACACCCACAAATTGCAAGAAAGCGAAAGGAAAGATGTTACACATCAAAAATTATTATTATTATTTTTTAATTATTACAATTAGTTTGAAAGTCAATCAACAAAATTTAAAGACATAACATAAATATTGTTAGTTAATATAACAATTTGTAATATACAAATTTACGCAAATACTGCATTGGAGTGATTTCACTTTTTTCTAATTTCTCCAAATATTTATCAATATTTCTATCGAAACTGATAACAGAATTCTTCCGGTTTTTTTTGACACAGTGAAACATATTATTTTTCAAAATATGATCAAAATGTTTGGATTCTCTTTGAAGTTTGTCAAAAAAAATATATAGAGGTGGCTTTTTAGGAATAATCGTATTAAGACGGTGATGCCATCCCTCCAAGGCGTTGGTTGTTCGATGTTTGGATCCTGCGCAACTTATTATGTCTGGAGCGAATTGATTGATCCACTGCTTCTGGAAATACTTTATAAAGCTTGCTGGTTCGCTGTCGGGAATCCCTTCTAATATTTGATTCCATGTACTGCGGATCAAGTGTCCAGGTAAAAGGGGTAAAGTAGTTGCCATTCTTATCAAACGGCGACCACTGGCTGTTTCATTCAATTTTAAATCTTTCGCCTTTTTTTTTGCTGCTTTTTGGAAATGAAAATAGCAGCCTTGTACCTTAACGTTCGGAAACACTTCTTGGATAACATTAATAACTGCTACTTCATAGTCGCACCTAAAGCTACACATATGAATATTAAATGTATCTTTAATAATTGAAAAAAACCTTTTGTAAGTTACTTGGCTTTTATTGGGTAGTAACCCATAGATTACAGGAGCTATATTAGTAGTAGTATAATTAGACCCTAAGTCTAAATGAACTGTATAGAGCTGGTAAAATGGAGGCGGTACTGCCTTAAAGGTTCCGTCGCCAAAGTAGTCCCCTGAAGGATGTCGAGTACCACTAATAATTCGTCTCGCTATTTTAGATGAAAATATTAAAATTTTTTCTTCGTCGCCGTCGTTACACAAAAGAAAATTTTTTGAGAACGCAATAGGCACAATCACATCAGCTAAATTTCTAAATCTCAAACGATTTGTGTTTAAATATCTTTTTCGGCTCCTATAAAGCGAATCTTGAATATTCTTTAAGGATGGGACGTTATCTATACTGTTTTGTCTGGCGTTCAATTCACAAAAATTATTTTCATACACATTTTTTAACGCTGAAAAATTTTCACACACATCCCGCTTACACTTGTTTATAGCCACCAAAACATCATTTTTATGGCTATCTTTTAAACACGTATGTGCACTTTTTCTAATTGCACTTTGTTTCGCAGCGTCCAAAGTAATAGATGCACAGCATAATGCCCGGTTGACACATCGCCAATTAGTGCATCGGCTTGCATTTTCCCTATGTAAGTTATATTGATAGTCCTCGTACAATAGAATATCACTTCCTCTTCGGCTAGTTATGAATTGAAATTCTTTGTTGTTCATGATCAATGAATTGTAAGTGATAAAGAAAGTCCGGAGGTACTTATAATCTTCCTCTCACACTCGTTATACAATTTTCTTTAAGCACACGTTTTTACAACCTTCAAATAGAAACATTACCGTCTGTCAAAATGTCATCTTTTATAAAATTTCAAAAATGTCATTCTTTTAAAAAGGTTCGTACCACCGGCACTTTTTTCATTTATAAAACAAAGTGTATTTAAAAAAATTATATTCTGGAAAAACTTTGATGAACGTATTAATCAATGTACTATTTTTAACATGTAACACTAAAATAACCTTCAGGACCATTAAGTTGAACTCACATTATGTTAACTTTTATAAAAGTTGGATTCCCATAAAGTTGAATCTCAATATGTTAAATCCCTAAGACGAAAAAAGGGTAATATTTACCTCACTTAGTCGGCTAAAAAATCATGACGAATAACACGCTGGATGGTGTTGTGCTCCGTAGCCACGCCACCGTATATTTTTTTATGTTGATGTAAACGCGTTTTGTCACTTACGTGAATCGTCATGCAGTTTCATTGGTTGGGACAAACCGCGTAAATGACGAGCTGCGATTGTGACCAACTGCGAATATGACCAAACGCAAATGTGCCCAACTGAGTAAATGACGAGCTGCGATTGTGACCAACTGCGAATATGACCAAACGCAAATGTGCCCAACTGAGTAATTTTAAACTGCATGACGATTCACGTAAGTGACAAAACGCGTTTGTGACGTCCAGCGTCCAATCCATCTATCATTTTTTATTTCTGAAATATCTCGTTTTGTTGGGGCTTTGTCTTCTTTTATTAGCTTACCGCATACTGTATAAAAGGCTGCATCTCTGTTCAAAAAATGAAGTAATTGGGTAATGTTGACCTTTTTCTTTCCTATATTATTATTCAGTTTATAATTCCAACCTTCAGGGAAATTGGTCGTACGGTGACGTTCTCCGAAGACAGTCCATACTTTTATAAATTCCTCGCTACGGAGCCAGAAATCATCGAAGTATTTTAGGAAGTTCGACATGTGGTTTTCCTTGATCAGATCAATGGCTTCAGTTTTAATGTAGTCCCAGCCTTCGAGCACTTTATTGTGAGGCAACAAAGCTAATACTGCACACATAGCAATAATACGTCGAGTAAGCTTACTCGCTGTAAGTTTTAGTTCCTTACCTTTGTTCCATATACATTTATTGTAATGGTAGTAGCACCCATCCTGATCTACTCCGGAGAAAGCGTTTGCTACAGCTTGCATAGCACCTTCTTCATAATCCGTTTTATACTTCAGTGGCTTCCACTTCGGTATTCTTTTTTGGAGCAAGTGAAACAACGTTTCATATGTCCGTCTAGTCTTGTCGGAAAGTAGAGCGTATGCAAGTGGAATGATATTTGTACTATCTTCGGTGCTCCCTAAATCTCCATGCAATACGTACAATTGGGCAAAGGGTTTAGGGCAGCTTTTAAAGGTGCCGTCACTGAAATACGAGGTGACTGTCTCCATTAAAAGCCTCTATTCTTTGGAACAGAAAATTAGTATGCGAATACCTTCGACTTCATCCACGTAGTCTTCCAATAGAAATGATCTATATTTTTTAGGTACTTCCACCTCCAATACATTTTTGCAAACTATTTTTGACACTTCCGCTTGTTTGTTTCGATTGTAATACATTCGGGACTTTATATTAGGGAATCGAGGGATCTTGCACAACATGTCTATTCCTCTATCTTTCAGCGAGCCAACAGTTGTTTGGTAAATTTGGGGTGCAGGAACTTCGTCAGACTCTATGCATTTCTTTACACACAAATCCAGTTCTATATCTACCTCATTTTTATTAAAATCTTGAGGACAAGTGTGTTCTTTTTTCTTTGTGATAGTTCCACCCTGAAATATTTATTTTATTTAGGTATTTTAGTTTGATGAAAACACGACTTATAACAAACCACCGCCGGCTACAAATTATAAACGAGTAGAATTATAAACTATAAACGAGTGGGCGAGAGGCGAGAAGCTAGTACAGTTTTGATAGTTTTGATGCCCAGCTATAAGCGAGTGGTCGCGTGCGACTTAAGAGGGCCATATTGGCCAATGACCTCGAGGATTCAACCTTTAGCTTCAACATACAAATTAAGTCTAAGCAAATTAAAATGAATTAGAATAAATTGAATAACTTACCGAAGTAGTAATACTTCCCATACACTTTATTTTTTTCCGTTGAGAACAAATCCAAAATGTACTATCGTTTCGATAAACCTTCTGTTTGTAGTATTGGTAGCCATCATTAAGCAATACTCTCCCACCGTTTCTAGAAATATATTGTATTTCGTTCATGTTTACTTGTATAATACACACCGTCATATCATATGAAATGAAATATTGACAACCGAAGAAACAAAAAATAGTGGAAAAAAGAAACATTCAAAATATATAAAGTTTCTTGAGAGCCAGTCAAATCTGTCACAAGAAGGTATGCTATTGTCATGATGAAAGAAGGAAAATATGAAATAGATAATAATTAAGTACATTAATATATGTGAAACCAACTAGGTAATCAGTTATGAAAAAAAATAACAGCCAACCACCTAGGTAGTCAGTTAAGGAAGAAAATGAACAACGAACCAACTAGGTAGTCAGTTAAGAAAAAAAATTAACAGCCAATCAACTAGGTTGTTGGTTAAGAAAAAAAAAGACTAACCGTCCAACCAGGTGGATAGGCTGGTTTGTCGGTTAGTAATAGACGTTTCGAATCATCTCGATGTTAATAATGAACTGGCCACTTGTTTTATTCTTCACTTGCGTATCATCTCGAGTGTCTAATTGACAATGTCATTGCTATTACCATTGAAAACTGTTTATTTCCTAGTTTCAAAAGTTTCTATTTTGTTTTTAATATATATTAAAAATGAGTGGTCCAAGCAAACCTTTTTATTTTATAAGAAGTCGTAAGGGTGGAAATATTCTAATTAAATGTGGTCACAGGTATCATCACAATAAAAGATATCGTGATGGTTCATCATATTGGCGTTGTGCTAAGGTAAATATTTGCAATGCAACTTTAAAATTAAACAGTGAAAGGGATAGAATCATTCAAGAATCTACCCATCTTTGCTCACCGGACATTCAGTCTATCTGCAAAGAAGAGATAATAGTTGCATGTAAAGAAAAAGCTGCGGCCGGATTTAGTCCCATGCCAAGTTTATTTGAATCATGTATATCAAATTTTAGTACCGATAGAGAGGACATACAATACAAATCCATAAAGGATTCTATGTACAGAGCAAGATATAAAAGTCAAAAGGCACAAAATAAAGAATGGGCCAATCCTAGTACTGCCACTATACCTGACCAGCTGAGTGCAGATTTTCTACTTTGTCGTGAAATTATAACGGAGAATAATATAATTTTGATGTTTCTTCCAATAAAGCTACCAGTGAAATTAAAAACGTTTCTAATTTTTTTGGTGACGGGACATTTAAAAGGGTACGTAAACCATTTATGCAGTTATATACTGTACATGGAGAACTATATGATAACGTTCTACCTTTAGTATTTTGCCTTTTAACAAACAAAGATGAAGAGACGTATACGAGAATGTTTTCCTGTCTAAAACATAAATTGCCCAACTTCAATCCACGTACATTTAAAACCGATTATGAATTTGCGACAATGAACGCAATTAAAATAGTATTTCCGGAAACTAAAATTACAGGGTGTGTATTTCATTTCAAAAAGGCTATTTCAAAAAAAGCAGAAGACTTCGGATTATATTAAACTAATGAAGGAACAACGCATGCCTTCATTTGCAGTGTTTTGACACATTTTCCAAAAACATATATCCCAGAAGTATGGCTTACGATTTTAGAATCCTGTCCTGACACTGATCAAGTAACGCGGTTCAATGAATATATGAGTAATCAATGGTTGAAACCGGAAGTGGTAGCATTGATGAGCACTTTTGGTGAGCATCGTTCCACAACCAATTACTGTGAAGGGTGGCATTTCCGATTCAATAAGAAAACTTCTTATAAGCCAACAATTCTGTATTTGATAGAATTGTTGAAAAAAGAAGCAAGTGTAATAGATCGCAAAATAGATCAATCGGCACAATATCTACATATTTCAATTGCTAAAAGGAATAGAAGTACTTGGACAAGAAAACGTACAGATCTGATTATAGAAGATTTTTTAAAAGAGAAGATAGATGTTAAGCAGTGCTTACATAGACTGCGACACATTAAAGAATAAAAATGTTTATTTTTTAGTTGGAAAGTTTATTTTTATTTTGCAATTTGGCTGTCAAGTGGAATTTTTTATGTTTAATTATGAACAGAATGCATTTAAGTTATCAATCAAATGTTTTAGTTTTACTTACGCTGACTGTACAAGCATTTTATTTTATTCGGAATAAAGATACTAAAAGGTTAAAATTGTTTATTCGGAATAATGCGATTTCGGAATAATGCGATTTCGGAATGATGCGATTTCGGAATAGTGCTACTACACCATATTAATAAGTATAATATTTAATGGTTGTTACTTGAAATAATAAAATACATTTTTTTACATTTTAGGAGAAAACAATAGTTGGAAGAAAAGACCACACTTGTGAAGTAGATGAAAGTAAAAATCGAATCATTCTCAGTAGATCCATTGACTAGATCCATAATGTATCTACTGAGACATTTTTTTCTCGATTGATCCAATTTTCAAAAGTGTGGATCTACTGAATAGTATCATTCTCAGTAGATCCATTGACTAGATCCATAATGTATCTATTGAGACATTTTTTTCTCGATTGATCTGCTGTTTAATTAAATGGATCTAATGAGAACATTTAGTCTTAATAGATATATTATCAAAATATTTTAATCTTAATTGAATCGAAGGGTTGGGCGTGGATTCCCTAAATCACAATTCGTCTGATTATATAAATTACCAGTTTCCTACTTCGTACACATCGCACAATCGTCTTAGTCGCAAAATGTCTAAATTCTAAATTACCAGTTTCTCACTTCGTACACATCTCAAATCGTCGTAGTAGCAAAATGTCTAAATTTTAAAATAAGTATGGATCGGGTCGGGTCGGTTGTGGATTACCCAAAACCTAATTTTCTGAATTATATATGATTCATATTTCGACTTTTTCCAGCAAAATTATGAAACCTCTTTTAAAAATCAAAGTATTTAAGGGTAGGAATAGAATTATTGCTGGCCGCTCATATTTTAAGTGTCATTCTTAAAAACATATCTATAATAAAGACATTTCCTGTCAATAACTGAGGAGAATAAGTATTGTTGTAAGTATTTAGTTGTCTACAACAATGGACAAATATAAACGGAGTGAAATTAAGTTTATTACTAATCAAAAGGGAAAACCTGCATTATTGTACGACGGCCATAGGTATAACTGGGGGAACAATAATAAGAAAAATGGAAATTCTTTGTGGAGATGTATAAGCAGGGAAGAATGTAATGCATCGATAACTATTAATGGTGAACGGAATAGTGTCGTCCGATAGAGTATACACATATGTAAATCGAATCATGACAAGAATGTAAGAGCGGTTGTGATGGATGCTTGCAGAGAAGCAGTATGTGAAAAAATGAAGTCAGTGAAGTCTATTTTTGAAAAGCACGTTTCTAAGTCAACATCGAGTGTACCAATGCCGTCATACAAAGAAAAAAAAGACTTTTTATATAAAGCAAGGAAAAAATATCTACAAGTAAAAATGACTGAGTTCAACGATTTAGGTGATGTAGAGATTCCCCAGGTATTGGCGAGTGATTTTCTTTTGGTTAATGACGGCGAAGAGGACAGAATTTTAATTTTTTGCTCGAAGATGTGCAGAAAGGCTGTGAATTATTTTCGTAATAAACAGTTTTTTGGAGACGGCACGTTCAAACGCGCTCCAAAACCTTTTAAGCAGTTTTTCTCGATCCACGTTGATCTTAATAGTTGCGAAAAGTATACAAACATTGTACCTATTATTTACGCACTGCTTCCAGATAAAACAGAAACTACATACCGCAGATTATTCTCACTGTTAAAAGATACGCTGTGTATTGAAATATCATTATTTAAATGTGATTTTGAGACTGGATTAATCAACGCGGTCAAATCGGTGTTTCCTGATGTAGAGATACGGGGATGCTATTTCCACTTCAATCACGCCATATGGAAGAAAGGAAAACGTGTTAAACTGACTGACACTAGAGCTGGTAAAGAGATAGTGAGAATGACGGCCAATTTGCCTCTAGTGCCAGTCGATAAATTGAATCAAGGATGGATTTCTATTGTTAAAGAAGCCCAGAAAACTGATGAAATGGAAAAATTTGTACAGTACTTCAATAAACAATGGCTGAAGTCGCCCATGTTGATCTGCTGTGCTACAGAGCGACATCGCACTAATAATGGGATTGAAGGATGGCATCGCCGCCTCAATGTACGAGTGCCACATAAATCTACTCTGATTTTGTTTTTATACATTTTGAGAAAAGAGGCAAAATTAAAGGATATTAAAGTGAAAAATCATTTTTTTGAACGGTCGCAAAGAAAGCGACGTGACATGATGTTCGATCAAATGTACAAAAATGAACTCAACAGCTTAAACGAAGGTAACGTAAACATAATTGACTTCATTAAAAACATTATACAAATTAAGAAACAAATCAAATTGAGGTATTGATTACCTATATGATTATACTTTAAGCTATTGAGTTCATGACGGATTACATGTCTAATTACCTCTTTTCTCAAATTATAAGTGAAGCGTACGATTTTTAATTAATAATTATTATCATTCACATTTTAGTTATTAAAAGTTATTTCTTGTATGTAAAATTTTAATTTATAAATTTTTTTACATTCCTCTTTAAACACTTAAAAAAGTCGAAATATGAATCAAATATAATTCAGAAAATTAGGTTTTGTATAATCCACAACCGACCTGACCCGATCCATACTTATTTTAAAATGTAGACATTTTGCTACTACGACGATTTGCGATGCGTACGAAGTGAGAAACTGGTAATTTAGAATTTAGACATTTTGCGACTAAGACGATTGTGCGATGTGTACGAAGTAAGAAACTGGTAATTTATATAATCAGACGAATTGTGATTTAGGGAATCCACGCCCGACCCCAGTGATTTACCGTTCTTTTTTAAAGTGCCAATGTTTTTGGTTTACCTCTTGTTCCAATATTGAGACATGAGCAAGCGAAACATCCCAAAGTTGAGTTCAAAATTGGAATCTTGATCGTTGCGAGGGTTTCAAGGAATAAGAGTTAAACGAACTTTGTTGCCGAATGACCCACCACACTAAAGCGAGGAAGCAAACAAAAAACTCAAAAAAAGCAAGCAAAACCAATCAGTTTTTATTTTTATTAAAATAACAAATACACAACTATTGCATAAAATATTATTGCACTGAATACTTATTGGATAGGATGAAGTTTTGCACTTCGAAATTAAAACTAAACTTAAACTTTAGACTAAACTTAATAATTAGCGTACTTTTTCTAAAAAGTGGCCAACGCTTATTTCGCCATTTACAAGCTGCATTTGAGCAAACAAAATGCGATCATCATTTTCAACGCTTGCTTTACGGCGTATAGGGTTTGACCTTTTCTTGAATCTTTCCCAACGGTCACAATTCAGTGCAGCCAATGAAGCTTCTTGCTGTAAAACGTGCAATATTTGTTGCAACTGCACTTCATTTTTATTGATGTTGGTATTAATGTTGTGGTTCCAACCTTCTACGCTATTGTTTGTGCGATGGCGTAGGCCATACACACACCAGACTGTATAATAGTGGTCCTTCATCCAGTTTTTGTGAAAGTAACTTACAAATTTAGTTAGCTTGTCCTGATTTAGCGAAATTTCATTTTTAATGTAATCCCAGCCGTTTTGTATATTATTTTCCGGAAGTAAAGCAAGTTTACTGCATAGAGAAATATCCTCCTGTTGTTTTTATTTTTTTTATGTCCAAAGCTTTTGCGTTACGAAACAGGGCATCAGAGAAGTGACGGTGACAACCTTGAATCTGTAGATCAAATTTTGACAGTGCAATCATAGCTGCTTTTTCGAAATCGACAGTTACCATCTTGGGCTGCCAGTCCGGAATTTTGTTTTTAATCAAGTTGAACAGGGCAGTATATGCCTCTGTTGTTAGACGACTCATTAAAGCAAACACTAATGGCACTATGTTTGTACTGTTACGGTCGCTACCTATATCTGCTTGGATAACATATATCTGTCGGAAAGGTCTTGGACAAGATTGAAACGTCCCATCCATAAAGTAATTTGTTAACTGGGTTAGACGCTTTTGAGCGTCTTTTAAACTGAACACGACAATTCGCATACCGTTTTCCGAATAATCATCAAGTAAAAAGTCTTGATACTGCTTAGGTATTTCTACCTCTTCTGGACTATTTGCTTTAGTTTTTTTAACTTCAGCCAACTTGTTTCTCTTACGATATCCCTGACTTCTTTTGATCAAAAGTAGAAACTGGTTTATTAGATGCTAAATGCCATCCATTGCTTTCAATATAGGCAAGTGCTTTTTTGTATATGCGAGGAGCAGGTTCTCTACATGTGCAGCCTCATTACAGTAATAGTTTATTGTATCTTCAACGCAATTGTTTGCATAATCAGGTTCGCATGATTCACAATGTGCTTTCTGTCTTATGATATGTTGGTTCTAAAACAAGAAATATGTACGTAAAAGGATAGTTTATAAAATTTATATTTTTATATTGATTTGATTAATGCCTCTATTTGCAAAAGTTCGGTAGGTGCTTAGGAAAATAATATTAATTTAAAAAGTTTTAATATCACCTTACTCTTTTTAGTGCGGGGCGTAAACGTACTATTTGCATTACGTTTTTAAAATTAACATAATTTGTCATCGTGACTTATGTTCTGTCTGATTCATTAATTGATTTTTATTACTTAAAAGTGAAAAAAATGTCGGGGCACATTCATTTTAACCAGAGCGGATTACTGAGAACGCCTGAATTTGAAGGAACCTGTGTTTTTCCGGGATGCCCCCGTAAAGACTTTGGCGAAGTTCCGAGCATTGTAAAAATAAATTTCCTTTGTAGACTTAACTTTTTGATATCTCGCGGGACTCATGTCTGCAGATATCACTGCACAGCTGGGGAGGACGAGTGGAGTCAAGTTATAGAGTCGCCAAACAACTCTACGGATTTCGATATTAGCCACTCAGAAATGATCACTGACCTGCTCCGTTTATTGAACATGGTTCAAGGTGTGGTGGCGGAAATGTTTACCAATATTGTGGAACGAACGAACTGACGTAGCAACGGAACAATTGCAAATAGATAGAAACAGACAATTTAATCGTGCTCTATTAATCGTCATTTAAAAATCCATCTCACCGGCAATTCTACGTAAATAATTTTCAAGAAAGAATATTCGTTCTACGGATAACAATCACTCACCGAGTTCAAAAATACTGATCCAGTACAATTCAATTTTGACTTTTTATAGTGTTCGCAACGCCAGACGCTCTTGCCATTTTTATTTTGAACATGTTTGTGAAATCTGTAGCCCTCAAATAATAGAACAGTTCCACGTCCACTTTTAATAAATTTCATTCCTTCGTCACTCATTTTTCGCCGCTATAGTTTAAAACTATGCAATTTTAGCAAAATAAAATATTCAGTTATTACATTCGTTGAACAATGACATTGCAATGTCAGGATGACAAGTATATCATATTAATTCTTAGAGCATTAATTAATTATTACTTATAATAGTTATAATATAAAGGTCATAGACGATTATCAGTAAAAGGTTGGATCATTCTCAGTAGATCTAAATAGCAAATCAGCATAATATTCATACTTAGATCCGTACTTGGATTTAAAAGGAATGGATTTTCTCAGTAAATCAATATTTTTTAATCTTTCCAGTTAACGGATCTAGTGAGAAAAGTACTATTCAGTAGATCCACACTTTTGAAAATTGGATCAATCGAGACAAAAATGTCTCGGTAGATACATTATGGATCTAGTCAATGGATCTACTGAGAATGATACTATTCAGTAGATCCACACTTTTGAAAATTGGATCAATCGAGAAAAAAATGTCTCAGTAGATACATTATGGATCTAGTCAATGGATCTACTGAGAATGATTCTAAAAATCAGCCTTTTGAAACCGTGGTACACCCAGTAGTACACCAGTGGTACTCTGCCCTCCGGCATACAATGTCTTCATCCTATAATGTCCTCATTCAATATTGTCCTGATCCTAAAAAGCCTGCATCCTAAAAATGTCTCCTTCCTATATTGCGATTCGGTTGTTAATGACCACTTCCTGATATGACCACATCCTGATATGACCACATCCTGATTTGACCACATCCCGATATGACCACTTCCCGATATGACCACATCCTGATTTGACCACATCCCGATATGACCACTTCCCGATATGAACCACTTCCCGATATGACCACTTCCTGATATGACCACATCTCGATATGACCACTTCTTAAGCGACTACAAAAATGGCTTGTAACATAATTTAAAGAAAACTGAAATACACTTTACGATATGATACTTTCTGCCGATATACCCCGTCATGGCATTAACTCCCATTACTAAAAAAAAACAATTATATGGTAAAAAGAATACTTTATTTTTAAATGTATATTATAAAGTAACTGCAATTTTCCTTTAAAAAACACTACATACAGCAAAATGAAACAAATTAAAATAATACCGGCAAGGAATTAATATAACTATTGCCCCATTGGTCGAAATACGACCGCAGTTTACAAAATATTATTATGGCTGCACGGAAATCAAAAAAAATCCTAAGCAATGAAAAATTCAAAAAGATAGAATGTGAGTTTGGATCGGCATTGACAGATTTCGGCCGCTCCTCTGCCATTTTTAAAAAAAAATAAAAGTATGAAACAATATTTATTTTATTTATTGTATTTTTATGCTTAATATTTATATGGTTGTTATTTAACTAATTTCACGAGATTTATTTTTCTTAAGAAATTTATTGCCGAGATCTGCTTGTTCACAAGCTTTTTTAATAACTTCTTGTACTTTTTATCGAAACTTATATCCCGGTTTCTACGGTTTTTTTTCAGATCATGGAACAAATTTGTAATAATTCTGTTATCGCAATGATCAGCTTCTTTTTGAAGTTTATATAAAAATAAAAAAAGTTTGGCTTGCGAGGAATGTTGCCATTTAATCTACGATGCCAACCCTCAAGCGCGTTAGTTGTTCGGTGGTTGCCCTCAACGCAGCTAAGGACCTCGGGTTCCATATTTGGGAACCATTGAGATTCGAAATATCTTTTGAAATTTATCCACTCGCTTGTCTGTGCTGCTATATTATCACAAATATATAACCATGCTTCAGAAATATAGTTTGCCGGGAGGAGAGGAATAAGTGCACTGAGTCGGCTACAAGTCCTACCTTCTTTGGTGACTTTCAATTTATACTCTTTTGCTTTTTTCCAGACAGCTTTGTTGAAGTGTTGGGAACTTCAACGTCTTTCACACTATCAAAAGAAAGAATATTGGTCTCCAGGAAAGTCTTGCATTTTCTGTACAATCTGCTTTTTACAGAAGTAAACAAAGGCATGTCGACTATTGATTTTTCACCATTCTCTTGCTTGAACACAGCTACATTATCTTCGAATATTTTTTGGATTGGCCGAAAATCACTACATACATTTTGTTCGCATTTATTCAAAAAGATTGAAATTTTATTTTCTATTGCAAGGGGTTTACATAAGTGTTTCTTGACACGCATGACTTTGTTCCTTCCATTCAACGTAATTGTAGCCGAGCAATGATCGCGGTTTACGCATCGCCAGCGAGTAGACCCACTCTGGTTTGTTTTTGACAAATTGTATCGATAATTACCTCGTAATAAGGCTTCCTTGCTTTTTTTGTTTCGTATGAAACACAATTCCATATTTGTAAGATGAAAACCTGATAATAATATGTAGGTATATTTTTAACCAATTAATTGTACTCGTAAGATACGAATAGCGTAGTATACTAGTGATTGTCAGGTAATGACAATTATTTCCTTTTAATACCTACTTAAAAGTTTCAAGTGGCCAGTATGTTATCAGCTAAAGAATACTTAAAGGAGGTGTGTAGTAAGTAGTTGGTACAAAAACGGATTTTACGATAGAAAATGGCCAAGTTTTTAGTTTTTGCGATAGGTCACCGGTCAGGGAGAAGTAGATGTAATTGGGAACGGACATACTGGGAATTGATATATCAAGAAGTGGTCATATCGAGAAGTGGTCATATCGGGAACGGACATACTGGGAACTGATATATCAAGAAGTGGTCATATCGGGAAGTGGTCATTTCGGGAACGGACATACTGGGAACTGATATATCAGGATGTGGTCATATCGGGAAATTGCCATATCGGGAAGTGGTCATAACAGGAACGGACACATCGGGATGTAGTCACATCAGGATGTGGTCATATCAGGAAGTGGTCATTAACAACCGAAAGGCTATATTGTCTCTATATTACAATGTCTTCATCCTATAATGTCCTCATTCAATATTGTCCTGATCCTAAAAAGCCTAAATAAAAAAAAATGAAAAATGAGCAAACATAAAATTAGAAAAAACATTTTGTTGTCAGATGAAAAAAAAACAGTGAATTATTCCTTACCGTAAAATAAAAAATACGTTAACTCTTAACAACTAATTAGGTAATAGGTATTTAGCGGAACATCTTTTTATAAATTATACGCTTCAAAAAATCTAAAGGTTCAATTTTCTTATTATTTAGTTTTTTTAATAGCTTGGTGTACGCTTTATCAAAATTAATATCTCGGTTTCTTCTGTTTTTCTTCAGATTTTGGAATAAACATTTCGTGAATCTTATGTCACAATGTTTGGCTTCCTTGCGTAAAAAGTATAAAAATTGATATAAATTCGGATGCTGTGGCATTTTGGCATTTACACGACGATGCCAACCCTCAACGGCATTGTTGGTTCGGTGCTTCGTTCCTGAACAACTCAACATTGAGTGATCCTTCGTAAGCCACTGCTTCTCAAAGTATTCTATAAACTCTTTTATTTCTTTTGCTTCGGACGGAAAACTGTTCTTTAAACGTTTCCATGTCTCAGAAATATGTTTTTCTGGCAGGAGTGGCAAAATAGAGGTCAGTCTAGCAACATTTCTCCCCTCCCGACTTCGTTCTATTTCCAAATCGGCTACCCTTTTCCAGATAGCTCTATTGTAGTGGAAGAAACAGCCATGTATCTTTACCTCCGGAAATACGTTTTTGACTCCATTACTTTGAGCTGTTTCAAAATCGCACGTGTAATGGGAAATATTAATATGCAGAATATCCCTGATTAATTTGAAGAAACGAGTGTAGGTCTTTTCAGTCTTGTTGGGCAATAAACCAAAAATTACTGGTATAACATTGGTTGTGTTCTGATTTGATTTATAATCCAAATGCACAGTGAACATTTGGTAGAATGGCTTACGGCAACTTTTGAACGTCCCGTCGCCATAGAAGGATGCTTCATTACTTTTCATTGTCTTAAGCATTTTCCTTGAAGTTTGAGAGCAAAAAATCAAAATTTTATCTTTGCCTCCGTCATCGGCTAAAAGCAATTCTTTACCAAGTGATTCTGGTACGACAGTCTCTTCTAACTTATTCGTTAACTTTTGGACCCCTAGGTAGTCCTTACGGCATTTGTAAAGCGTACTTCTTACTGATGAAAACAGTGGTATATCACAAATTTCAATTCGTTTCTCATCCTTGAACTTAACTACCATGTCTTCAAAAATCTGTTGAATAGGCCTGAAATCATTGCATACTGCCTGTTTACAAGCATGAATAAAAAGGAATATGTGGTTTTTTCGGTATAAGGTACACAAGAATGTTCATCCGAGCGTAAGACAGCATTTCGTAATGAATTTAATGTCACAGTTGAGGAGCAATCGTCTCTCGATACACATCTCCATCTTGAAGTGCCAGACTTATTTATTTTACATAGATTATAGTGATTTTCACTGTATATTAACAAATCACCGCCTTTTTGATTTTTCGAAAATTTAATTTCCATTTTATTGGTTTTACGTAAAAATTATGTAAATAAATGCTTTTTTGTTCAATGTGTCAATATCATTATAGCGTAATTGTTTTTATCAGTGGCCACTTGTGGCCAGTATCTTCTCATATCAAACCTCTTCACACTATAAGTTTTGTTGTAGCTGGTGCCGACTGTGCCAGCTGTCAAATAATTTCTCCGTAGAAACCAGTGCTTTAGGACTTGTCTAGGACTAATAGAGAGTTATTAAAGTTTGAAGTTTGAAGGTACATGAAGGTATTGCACATCCTGTATTGTCAAGTTCTGATTGTGCGATACCGGGAGGTCATTTTCAAATGGAGACAATATAGGATGCAGACATTTTAAAATGAAGTCTTATTAAGAAATGGTTTTATAAGATGAGGACAATACTAAATGAGGACATTATAGGATGAAGACAATATAGGATGCAGACATTTTAAAATGAAGTCTTATTAAGAAATGGTTTTATAAGATGAGGACAATACTAAATGAGGACATTATAGGATGAAGACAGCATAGCCAACAGATATCACATCTGTTATTAATTCCATTTGAATCTCTCTTATCACGTCATCATTTATAACATCTAAGGCCCTCCGTTTGGGTTGTGTTTTAACTTTATTTGCTTCCGCAATTACATTAATCTTTTTTAATACATTTAACAAGTGTAATAATGTTACTCTATTTTTATTAATGGACCTATTCAATTTAGCATTCCAACCTTCCAAGACATTATTGGTTCGGTGTCTAAGACCGAAAACACTTAAAAATTTAATCAATGTCTTTTTCAACCAGAAATTTTTTACATATTTTAAAAATTTGCCCATATTAAAACGTTTTGCTTCAGTTTGAATGTAATCAAATCCTTCTAAGATTTTTTCCTTTGGTAGAAGAGGTAATGCTGCACATAGAGCAACAATACGTTTCTCTACCTTCGTTTTTGTATGGTTACAAGATTTGGCGTGTTTCCAAATATTTTTAGACCAATGATAGTAGCAGCATTTTATAGAAACACTTAGAAAAACTTTTATTACAGAATTGATAGCTGCTATTTCGAGATCACAGTGCACTGTAATGGGGCTAAACTGCGGTAATTGGGATTTTACCATACTCATCAATTTGAAGTATGACATTTGTGTTTTACGACTCATCAATGCATATAATACAGGCACTACGTGTGTTGTGTCAGAAGTGCTTTTAAATTCTCCAAGTATAACGTACAATTGAGTAAATGGTCTTGGGCAGCTTTTGAATGTCCCATCAATAAATATTTCTTTTATTTCACATATCATATTTCTCATCTCATGGGTGCAAAAAACCAAAATACGCTCATCGTCGTCGTTATCATGTTCATGGTAGTAGTCAGCCAACAAAAAGTCGGAAAACTGTACAGGGACCTCTACTTTTTCAACATTTTGAAAAACAGTATTCTTAACACATAAGGATCTGTTTCTAGCTAGATATAATCCACGATGAATATTGTGAAGAGATGGCAAATCTGAAGTGCTAGCAAAATGAAAACCTTTGTCCTTCATTTTTGTCAACATTTCGTTATACAGTTGTGGAACAGGCTTATCAGATCTTATCACTTTATTTTTTAAGTTACTTAATTTTAAATCTATTTCATTCCTTGTGAAATCACGAGTGCAAGTATGGTCCTTAGCGTTAATTACTTTTTGATCATTCTGAAAGTATAAAATGATATTATTATGTGTACTCGTTGTTAAACATTTTACATTAGGACAACGAACGAAATCCATCTGTATGCAGCCGGCTTTTGTACTAAATTACGAAAGAAATATGGGGAAGAAAACATTAATTTAAGTGTGTGCATTGAGAAACTAAATCGGGACTATGGACTTATTTCAATAGTTACATTCCCGGGACATCTGGCTTTTTTAAAATAAGAGCATCTCCATATTGAATTTCCATTTTTATACACTTTATGTTTATAATATTGATACCCATTGCTTAGCATCACTGTTCCTCCTTTTCTGTTAATACAGTGAAACTCCTGTGTAATGTCTACATCACTGGATGACGACATTATTTTCGGAACATAAACGTAGGAATATGCAAACCGCAAAAAAATATTTTTTGAATAAATTTTCAGTAAGTACTTACACGTCTTTCGACTGACAAGATGAAAATTTATATTGACACATTGAAAATTTCAAAATTTGAAAAATTGACTATGCAATGAGTATGTACGTAAACAAATAACATCTCAATCCATATTTATAACTAAGGAGTACTACTTATACTCTGATATAAGATTAAAAACACTTGATTTAATCACAATTAAAGTACCTGTATTACTTATTATTCCGTATTCCTTAATCACAGTAAGAGTAAAACTTGAGTGGTAACACGGTTATTACCCTGGTACTACTTTACCACCTGTGGTACTACGGTTATTATTTTATAACTGTGGTACCACCAGAGGTACTACTGGGGTACCACGGTCATGAAAAAGTAACCGTAGTGCCACTAGTGGTACTACTGGGTGTACCACGGTTTCAAAAGGAAAATCAGATACTAAAGCAAGTATGTGATTTGCGAGAGACAGTGATATCTTGCGATGAACCCATCCAACGATAACATAACAAAAAAAGCGTTTACGCTCAGAATGCCAACTTCGCAAAATGCCAACCGCTCGCAAATAGCCAACTTCTCATAATGCCAACTTCTTGAAATACCAACTTCGCGAAACGCCAACTTCGCGAAATGCCAACTTCGCGAAACGCCAACTTCGTGAAATGCCAACTTCGCGAAATGCCAACTTACAATTATAATGAAATGCAGGAGCAGTGAATGCTACCACAAATAATAAAAATAATTAAAAAGTCCATATACAATATCGCAATATCTTTATTTGTAACATGTACCTCACTATGAAAGTTCATTATTTTATAATCAATCTATTATATCTGTGTCTGTTCAGTTTCATTAGACAGCAACACATATATACTACTCAAAACAAAATAAGGGCCACGAGGTATTTTGTCTGTACCATGAAAATAATAAAACCAATATTAATTTTTTTGTCTCCATAACGAAAACTAATGTTGTTTTTACCGTGTAGACCAATAAAATTATTCCAATAATAATGATTAAAAAGTTTATTTGCTTTTGAAAGAAAAAACACATTTAAGGTTAAAAATAAAAACAATGTAAAGTTACTGAAAACAAAAGAAAATACTCCATGCTCATCTTTTAGTAACGGGTATGCCCCCCTCGTTTCGTTACGCACTCCTGAAGCCTGGAGTGCATGCTCTCAATCAAATGCCTGACATTTTCCATTGGAATCTCTTCCCAGGCTCTTTTAACAGCGTTGATGAGTTGCTGTTGGTTGTGGATTTCCTGGTCACCGTCTCTAACTCTTCGTTTCAACTGATCCCACATGTGCTCTATTGGATTTAAGTCCGGACTGTTCGCCGGTCACGGCAAGACTTGAATTTGAGACGCTTCCAGTACAAACCGAGTCGCTTGAGCCGTGTGTGCACGAGCATTGTCTTGCATCAAGATGAATCCAGGACCCGCTCGCTGCGCAAATGGGATCACATGTGGTCTGACGACTTCCTCAATATACCGCTGAGCAGTAACAGTACCCTCATTTAAAATAGCGAGCTCAGTTTTGCCGTGTAAGCTTATCCCGCCCCAAATCATTACATTTGGACCACCAAAACGATCGACTTCATGGATGCAGGCTTCTGAAAATCTCTCGCCGCGTCTTCTCCATACTCTAATACGCCGATCGTCGTTAAAAAATTTAACTTTGCATTCGTCTGTGAAGAGCACCATGCCCCATTGGTTTATGTCCCAGTCCAAATGTTGACGGGAAAATCTTAAACGATTTGCACGATGATTTCTGGTTAATGGAATACGGACAACTCGCCTTCTTGATGCCTGCTGGTCTTCAAGCAATCGATTACGAATAGTTTGGTCACTGACACGAGTACCCGTTGTGAGCCGTAAACGATTTTGCAGCTTGCGGGCCGTCGTTGTGCGATCTCGGCGCGCACTTAATCGAATGTAACGATCCTCTTGAGCTGTTGTAATGCGAACTCAGCCCGAACCAGGTCTTCTTCTAACACTGCCGGTCTCTTGGAAACGATTCCATAGATTTTGAATAGCTCTTCGAGAAAATCCCAATTGCAAACCCACAGATCGCTGCGAATGACCTTCTTCAATCATTGTAACGGCTCTGGTTGCTGTCAGCGAGTCCATATGACGCCTGCGTGCTTGTGGCATATTGCAAAAGATGTTTCTGACTCGAGATATCAATGAACTCTGATAATTTCTAATAAACCAAGAAGCTAAGGAAAGCAAAACGTCAAAGAAAATGCAATCAAAATTTTCAAAAATAATCTTAAATCAAATTTTATTTAAAATTGTTGCCAGCATTAGATGAATACTACAATATTAAAAAGTTTAGGTATCAAAGAGTTTGTATACTCAATATTTTACTACTTTCAATATGTAAATGTTTAATAATTTACACCAAAATAAAAAAAATACCTCGTGGCCCTTATTTTGTTTTGAGTAGTATATATGTGTTGCTTCCTAACAAAACTGAGCAGACATACAATAGATTATTTTCAATAATCAAAAAAAAATTTGAAATTGATATAAAGAATTTTAAATGCGATTACGAAATCGCTCAGATGAATGCTGTATCTAATATTTTCCCGAACGCCAAAATCAGTGGGTGTTACTACCATTTTAACCACGCGGTGTGGAAATATTCAAAAAAAATTAAACTAAATTCTACTTCAGAGGGGCGAAATATTACAAGGATGGCGGCGATGTTTCCGTTGTTACCTGAGAGTTATATCTCCGTAGCGTGGCGTCATATATTGGAAAACGCCCCAAACAGTCAAGAAATGACTCGTTTTCGCCGCTATTTTGAGAGACAATGGTTTCCAAAGTTGCCAGCGTCCATTTTAAGCTGTGCAGGTCAACGGCATCGAACCACAAATGGTTTAGAAGGGTGGCTTCGACGTATAAATGGGCGAATGGGAAAAAGCTACAGTTTGTATGATTTTATATTCAAAATTAAAAAAGAAGCCAAATTCTATAATCAACGTATTTCAGATTCATTATTTAAAGAAACAGGGAACAAAAGAAGACTTCGCGATGTTAATTTTGATAAGAAATATGAAAGATATTTAATCCAATTGGAAAATAATACGTTGGACCTACCACAATTTTTTAGAAAAATTTTTTACCTAAGGCTGTAGTTGTATAAGAAATAATCATTTGTTTATTTATGTGTTGACATTTATTATTTGAGTTGATTTATTTTTGCCATATAAGTACTATATTATGTTTTAAAGTGCACGGTAACCGTACCTAGTTAATTAATTAATTGTAAGTGTAGTATTGATTATGTAGTAGTAACAAATAAAGATATTGCGATATTGTATATGGACTTTTTAATTATTTTTATTATCTGTGGTAGCATTCTCTGCTCCTGCATTTCATTAAATTATAAGTTGGCATTTCGCGAAGTTGGCATTTCAAGAATTTGGCATTATGAGAAGTTGGCTATTTGCGAGCGGTTGGCATTTTGCGAAGTTGGCATTCTGAGCGTAAACGAAAAAAAGCACTGAATTTACAGACAAGGGACTCGATATAGCAATGGGGAGTTTTCCCTCCTACGAAAGTGTTAAACATTTTTTACACGATGCAAGGAATAAATCGGCAAACGTATCCAAGACCGTGTTCAAAAATGTTGGTGAAGTTGAAGTACCGGTTCAGTTCAAAGATTTCCTTTTGGCCGATTACTACCACGAGCAAGCTGGGGAACAAACTCGTATTTTAGTTTTCTGTTCCAAAGAGTCCCGAAAAATGATCCCAAGTATTAAAGAATATTTTGTGGATGGCACTTTCCATAGTTGCCCTGCACCTTTCGCTCAAATATATAATATTCATGGCGATGTCAGCAGTACCACAGAAACGACTACAGTAATGCCGCTAACTTTTGCTTTGATGTCGAACCGTAAAGAAAAGAGCTACATGATTTTGTTCTATTTGATTTTGTCACAAATACCGGAGTGGAAACCATGTAAAATACACTGTGATTATGAAAAAGCGGCAATGAATGCAATTTCGAAAGTCTTTTCAAATTGCACTATAAAGGGATGCTATTACCACTGGGTACGCAACATATGGAAAAATGCTAAATCGCCGAAGTTCCGCATTACGCAAACAAAACCTGAGAGAAGAATCGTGGGAAATACGGCCGCCTTGCCGCTTTTACCTGCCGATAAAATATTACTAGGACTAGATTATATTAAATCAGAATGCGATAGCTTAAACCGGATGCATAAGTTCATAAGCTACATTGAAAATTTTTGGGTAAAAATACATACTCCCGACGTATTCAGCGTTTACGGTTAGCGTTACATCGAACGACAAATATTTTAGAGTCGTTTCATTCAAAATTGAATAAATTACTTAATAAGAATACAGTAACTTTAATGCGACTGTTAAATGTCCTACACAATATTCATAAAACAAAAGTTACTCCTAAAAAACGTCGAGCGGAACAAATTATTAATGATGATTTTATTATAGAAGTCCAAATGCAGTTAGTGCACAACGAAATCACCATTGGGCATGCGTTAGACAAATTAAGAACATAGATTATCATCTTTGAAGTTTTTTTCTGTTTAAGATAAATAACAAAATATTTGTTATATTTATAGGTTTTGCCAGAACGGCTTTCGTTTTTTCCAGTTTAATTAATAAAATAAATATTGGTATCTGTTAGGTATCTATTTTTTTTTTCTATTTTTCCAGCAAATCCCAGCACTACTAACGGTGGTATGGTTCAGTACCACCCTACCCCCAGGGGTATGGCTAGGGGTATGGTGGGTCTGGGATGATCCAAAACTACCTGTTTTTTTGTTTAAAAAAAATCGAATCACACGATACAATTATGTAAGGAAATTAAAAAATCGTTATATTAACTTACAAAAATATAATCAACTTTATGGAAGAACACATTATACAATTATTAATCATTTTTTTAATTATGTAATGAAAAAGATCTCATTACGCGGAAATAACAAAAGGTCGAATGTGGCGAACGCTTCACATTCTAGATAATTTAATTATATTACCTAGTTTACCTAGTTAAAAATAGATAGAAAATAGATAGAAATAGAAAGAAAATAATAAACTATTTTAGTTTCCTTTATTCTGCTCGTTAGTCGTCGTAACTTCATAATAAGTAAACTCATAATTTAGTAACGAGTCAATCAACTAGATGGGGCGGTACTTTAATGAGTAATGAGTCAACCAACGTAAGTCTACTCAAAAATATTATGTATGTACTGTTTTTATTAGAAAAAAAAAACCAGGTATTTTATTTTAACCATAAAGGTACATAATTTTGGGTTCTGTATTATAAGAATAACAAAAATATCTCATAGATTACCTACCTATTATAACGGTTTGTTAAGTTATATTTGATGTAATATGGTTAATATTGGCCTTTATTTCCTATATGGTAAATATTGGCCATTTTGCGAAGTAGTCCTTTCGCGAAGTAGTCTTTTCGCGAATTAGTCCTTTGGCTAAGTAGCCATTCTGCGAATTGGTCCTTTAGCGAATTAGGCATTACGCGAAGTAGTCCTTTAGCTAAGTAGTCATTTTGCGAAGTAGTCCTTTCGAGACTTGGTAGGCATTTTGCGAATTAGGCATTATGCGACTAAACGTTTTAAAAGGACCGTCTCCGTAAGCTACCACTGATTTTTTTTGTAAGTATTTTAGTGTTGATTTCGAACAGAAGATTAGTATTCGATCTTCAATGCCTTCATCCCAAACTAAAAAATCATCAGCTAGTACTCCAGGTATCTCAATCTCTTCCAAGTGTTCGAATGTAGTCCTATGTACATTAAAAAATCTCTTTCTGGCCCTGTACAGCGAATCTTTTTTTGACTGAAATGACGTGACAACATTGCCTTCAAAATGTTTTTCGAAAATCATCGGTACAGGTGCTAAATTTAATGTGACGTCGAGTTTGCACTTGTTTGTCAAAACAATTTCTTCATTTTTTGTTTCATTTTTAAAACACGTATGTTGATTATCTCGCAATACTTTATCCTTGTTACGATTTAGTGTAATTGTCGCATGACAATTTTTCCGATCACCGCATCTTCAGAGTGTAGACCCACCTTTATTCGTTTTGTGAAGATTATATCGATAGCCATTTATTAACAATAAATTATTGCCCTGCTGATTTTTTTCAAAAATAAAATCCATATTGAAACAGGATAATTATGTTTGACAGACTGCGGAACTTGACATAAAGGATGGATTTCCGTTAATATACTAAGGAATTAGAAAATCTATTTTAAATTTGACCGATAGCTAAGTGGACCGTTTGCGAAGTAGACCATTCGCGAAGTGGACCGTTTGCGAAGTAGACCGTTTGCGAAGTTGACTAGTAGCTAAGTTGACCGATCGCTAAATTGACTAATAGCGAAGTAATAAAATTGGTATCCTATTATCTCGCCTCATTCGTTTTACGTTCAATTCTTATTTCGTCTCATTCTGTATTCGTCTTCGTCTTGTTCGCTATCCGTCACTATCTTATTTGGTCATATTCTGCAATTTGTCTATCTCTTAATACGTCTTGTTCGTTTTTCGTCACGGTCTTCCTTGGACTCATTCGTCGTTCTTCCCTTTCGTTTTTTGTCTCATTTACTTATTCGCCAAAATTATTCCGATATTTTCGGTGCTGGTCACATTCGTAATCAGATTCATTCGTTTTTGGTCGCATTCTAGGTACGTGACGTTCGTTTTTTGTCTCATTCATTATTTGTGACTATCGTTTCCTGCCACACTTAAGAGGATTGTGAAGCTAGGGCTTTCCATACAAACGGCGTAAATTTTTTCCACCCTATAAATTTTAACCGATTTCGATCAATTTTTGGTATGTGCTGAGTAGAAACAAAAACTAGGTCCGTACGTTTTGTTTTATTGTTTTCATACAAAAGTAATTCCGGCCATAATTTCTTTATAAGTAATTAATAAAAAAATTTTTTTTTAAAACGTAGGTACGGACCTAGTTTTTGTTCCGACTCACCACATATCGGTGGAAATCGGTTAACATTTAGAGGGTGGAAAATGTTTAAGCCGTTTGTATGAAAAGGATAGATTTCGCTGTTGGTTTACAGTCCTCTTAATCCCGGAAAATAGGACAGTTCCCGAGGGAGCAGCGATAAACGACTTCTACGCAGACGGAGTCGCGGGCAAAAGCTAGTCTGTCATAACAACTTTACTGAAATTCTTTCCTTTTAAGGTATTAACTTTGTAATCGTTATAATAAATAGGTATACAAACAACCTCTTTTCCTTATATTACTGGCCACTGGATGATAATTCTGCTTGAAGTTTCAAGTGGTTGAATTGGCATTTATCAAGACGTTTCATTGGTAATTTGATAATTTCAACATAGTTTATTCTATCAAATATAAGATAATAGTAAATGTAATTATTATCCATTATGGACGCGGACGCAAGTACGAGTACAAGTACGAGTAGAGAAAATGGTAATGATAAGTTAATATTCATCGAAACTAGTCGAGGTCGCAAAAAACTGCTAAGAGATGGATTTCAATACACATTTGCTGTGTCAAATAAGTGCTCTACAAAATGGAGATGCACAAACAGAAATATGTGCAACGGGTCAATTACATTGTCTTCTAGTACGGAAACAATCATACGCGAAAGTCAACATACATGCTTACCTAATTTCACGAGAAATAAAATCGACGCCGCAATGGATCTATGTAAATCAAGATGCAGAGCTGAATATAAGCCTATCACAAAAATTTATGAAGAGTGTATACAGCAATTGAAGGGCAAAGTCCCGGATCACACGATACCATTGTTTGATATAAAGAAAGACGGCCTATATAACGCGAGAAAAAGAATTCTGAACGTATCCAAAACGGCATTTACTACAATTGCCGAAGTTCAAATTCCTGATATAATATCTACAGATTTTTTGATATATAACGGAGCTAACACTGATGGAATATTAATTTTTTCCACTCCGTATTTCAGGAACATAATTAAGAGTAATAATTACTCTTATTTCGCTGATGGTACATTTCAATGTACCCCTACCCCTTTCTACCAGCTTTTCAGTCTACATTGTGACTTAGAAAGTCGAAGAGATGTGGATGGAATTGTACCGGTCGCTTTCGGTTTGCTGCCTAATAAACAGGAAAATTCGTATCAGAAGTTCTTTTCAGTATTAAAAATGGAGTTATCGTTAAATATATTACAGTTTAAGTGTGATTACGAACAATCAATAATTAATGCGGTTTCTGCTGTATTTCCAAACGCGAATGTCACAGGTTGCCAATACCATTTCAAAAGAGCCATATGGCGGAAAGCTAAAGAATTATCTATGACTCAAGATGTATATTGTAGAAAAATTGTCAAATTGACAACATTGTTGGCTCTATTACCAGAACAATACATACCGGAAGCATGGTGTTATATAGAAAGCATTAGTCCAGATGGCTGTCAAAACATAGATTCATTTTCACACTACATACAAAATTATTGGTTAACCAAAATTACGTGCAAAATTTTCTCTTGTGCCGGCCAACGCCATAGAACAAGTAACAGTATTGAGGGTTGGCACCACAGGCTGAATGTCATAACGGACAAAAGCAAAAGTTTGTTCCAATTTCTTGATATTCTGAAAAAAGAAGGAAGGCATCTAGAGATAAGGGCAGCACAAATGCAAGTCGGAGTACAAAAAAAAAGAAAGAAGAGGTATATCAATGTCGATGATGCTATTACAAAGATAATAGAAGATCTGGTGACTGAAAATATAGCAGTTGATGAATGTCTCAAAAAACTGAGTGTTGTTTATTACATCGACTGATGATAAAGAGTCTTAATGTTAAGTCAACATTGATTTGTGAAATAATTTATTTTATTTTTCCGGAGGAATAAATATTTGTTTTTGTTAGTTAAGCGAAATTAAAACCATTTTTTTATTTTTAACAACCTTTTTAGTTTCTGCGTAGAATACGTGGCTGGTAGAAATCGTGGGCCAAAGTAACCCGACATACTATTACCTAATCATATTTTCTCAAACATACATTTTAGTTGCCTTACAAATAAAATAATGATTTCTTGAAGTATTTTATTTTATTTTATTGCATGTTTGAGAAAAGCAGCACTATACATACCTAACACGGCGTGAAAAGGGATTGACAGCCTCGTATTTCTACTTGAATAGCGAATGAGACGAAAAATGAACGGGACGAATAGCGAATATGCCCTAAAAAGAACGAGACGAATTGCCAATGAGGCCAAAAAGAAAAAGACCAATAACGAATGTGACTAAAGATTAACTGTGAATGATACTAAAAACGAGAGAGACAAACAAAGAATAAGTCCAAGGAAGACCGCGACGAAAAACGAATAAGACTTATTAAGAGAGAGACAAGTTACAGAATTTGACCAAGTAAGATAATGACGAATAGCGAACAAGACGAATAAAGAATGGGTGACGAATACAGAATGAGACGAAATAAGAATTAAACAAAAAACGAATGAGGCGAGATAATAGGATATTAGTGGACGTTTCGCTAAGTTGACCCTTGGCGAACAAACGATGGCAGGATACATTGGAGCAAACAATTTCGGATTATTGTGGACACCCGAAGTTATAGGTGTATGTGTTTTTCCCGCATGCCCTCAAAATGACTTTGGGGAAGTCTCCAAAATAATAAAAATTAACTTCCTGTGCCGGCTGAGCTTTCTAATCTCACGCAGGACGCAAGTCTGTAGCTATCACTGCACAGTTGGGGAACAAATGATGACTATTTTTATTTCCTTTTACCCTTTTCCAGGCATAGTACGCATACACATAAAGTAAAATAGATGGACAAAAAAACAAATCCTTAAAAAATAGTAACTTCGATCAATGTCTATAGGATAATGTCTATAGGATAATGTTTATAGGATAATGTATTTAGTAAGAGAAAGGAATAAAACCATTGACATTCCATAGTTTATAATTTTAATAAAAAATAACTTTGAAACATAAATAATATTATGCAGCTTCTTGGTTATAAATTAACTAAGTTATCGGTGTAGAACAAATAGCAAAACAAACTTATTTTTTTATAAATAATAATTATTATAATGGCACAATAATTCCTTTTTAATGTCTTCTTCTAATCTTCTGTAACAAATAAAAGGCTGAAATTTCCGGGTCTTTCCCTGTCCTCCGATCGGAACTCCGATTGGTAGGAGGAGCGGGAATATTTTTTCCCATTCCTCCGATTAAGCATCATACAAACATTGTACAGTACTAGTGTAAAATAAATTATATAAAATTATTATTTATTAATGCATTAATCTGTGCACTATAATCGCTACATTCAATTATTTTAAAACAAATCAATAAACTAAATAATTAACTTTAATTATTAACTGAATTATAATGAAACAAAAAAACCAAAAACAAAAAAACACTACTATTCGAACTATGCGTAGAATTATAAACATGTAGGCATACTATTTATAAATCTGTTTTTTTATTTTTTCTTTAGTTGATGTCTTCGTGCGATAAGCACATTTAGCCAGTGTCAAAGTAATTTTTCTTACAAGTAATACAAATATAAATAAACAATATTTTCATCTTGTATGATGATGATGAATGTTAATAGAAATGAGAAGTGAGAAATGATATACCCCCCAACCCCTCGAGTATCTCAGTAAAGATGTGGGGCTTTACTAAGTCCTCAGGCGGACTTCTTGAGAGAATTGAAAAGTGTCGTTGCACTGTTTTGTTTCATTTGCCAACACTTATGCACACTCACGATTACTTAACGGTTAATAATCCACCATTATTATTATTATCTATACCCAAATTGCAAAGTTTTAAAAATTACATGAGTATGCAATGGCTTAAAAATTCAACATTTATTGAATCCTGGTCAGTTTTTGGTTTGCAACACCGTACAATCAATTATCTAGAAAGCTGGCACAAAATACTGGATACAAAAATGTTGCAAATATTGATAGACGACGCTTTGTTTCAAACACCCATAATGAGAGGGTTAGAAGTAAAAATTAAGACAAAAGAGCTCATAATGCGAGATGAATTTTTATTAAATAGTCAAATGATGCTTAGCACTGGTGAAATTAGCATAGGACATTTTTAGAAAGGATAAAGAATTAAGTAAGTTTTATTTTTGTTTTATTGACAATCGGTTAAAAATAATAAAATAATAGTACTTTTGATTGCGTAAAGTAAGTGATAAAAACAAAACCCATTCAATCGGAGGAATGGGAAAAAATATTCCCGCTCCTCCTACCAATCGGAGTTCCGATCGGAGGACAGGGAAAGACCCAAATTTCCCCATCATGTAAGTTTTTTAATTTTTTGTTATACCTTGAGTTAAATACTATATCCAACTTCCTTCTTGAGTTGCCTTCAAAGAGATTTTGTATAAGTTTTAGATTCTGCCATTGTGATTCTTTTTTCAATTTCCACAAAAAATTGATGAAGTTTGGCCTGCACTTCATTCGAGAGTTTAAACGGCGATGCCATCCCTCTAAGCTATTATTTGTTCGGTGGATTTCATCGCTTCGGAGCAAAAAGTGCAAAACGCAATGTGCACAACACGCAAAATGAGCAACACGCAAAATGTGCAAAACGCAAAAAGTGCAAAACGCAAAATGTGCAAAACACGCAAAATGAGCAATACGCAAAATGTGCAAGAGAGCCCTAAATCCACGTTCACCACACCTTTCAGAAAGCATGGTATTTTAACCATACATTTAGTTTAAAGGATTTGATTTTGACACAAATAAAAATTATTTTCCAAAAAGTACCTACCTACCTCAAAATGCCTTCGGAGCATGCAGTTCTGAGCTACGTATGTAATGACTTTTATTCATATCTATGATAATACTGGCACTTGAGATTTGAAGTTGTCGCTTGTCGATAAATTGTATTATCTGTCTGTCAGCATTCATTCATTGTTTTACGTCTATTTAAATTTTTGAAGTGAAAACTTCTTTAGCGGCGTTATGCACTTTTTTTGGAATGGGTAAAAAATGTTAAACTCGCGTCAGGACACGTGACCGTCAGGACACGTGACCTGATCGAAAATTCGTAAGACGGATGGAGAGTAGAGGAATGGGTAAAAAATGTTAAACTCGCGTCAGGACACGTGACCTGATCGAAAATTCGTAAGACGGATGGAGAGTAGACAGCTGGCGCGGCGTAATATAAATTTTTAATATAACTTAATATAACTTTTTAATGTAATATAAATTGTCATGTTTGTGTACGATAGCCCAATAAATAAATATTGTATTCTACCACATAAATGAGAGTACTTTTATACTGATAATTAAAGCAATTCGTGCAAAATTATTCCCTAACCATTCCAAAATATCAAAAATGCACAACGTTAATATTCAAGTTTTCACTTCTGCCGGCACTCCCAGAGTGCAACCCGTCGTTTTTTTTAAATTAATAATTTCATTAATCGGCACTTATATTTATTATTTAGGGGATGGATACGTTACCGATAATAGAAAAAAACAAAAAGGGAAACCAACTTTGTTATACAATGGATATCAATTTAATAGAAGTTCACATACAAGTAAAAATAGTATTTTGTGGAGATGTGTTAAGCGGCATCAATAACCACTGATAAAACTGTTATTAATATTCTGCGATAATCTCAACATACTTGCGAACATAGTCCCATCGAAAATGAAGTTTTCATAATTATGAATAAGACTAAAAAAGAAGTTTGCAACACGTTCGGATCGATACATGAAACAGTAAAAAATAATAATATGTTTAAAGAATAATAAGAAAAATAATTGTAATTTAGTTATGTTGTTTAGCAGTGTATAATTTTTTTTTGTTTTAGAAATAATAAGAAAAAAAATAGAAATTAATAAAATACTTTTAATATGTAAGCATTTATTATTTATAGGTATTCTTATAGTGCTATACAATTTTCTCAAAACTGTGGACGTGGGCTCTCTTGCACATTTTGCGTATTGCTCATTTTGCGTGTTGTGCACATTTTGCGTTTTGCTCTTTTTGCTCCGAAGCGGATTACCACTTTTACCCAAAGAAGTGATTTTGAAGGGATGGGAGTTCATAAATTCAGAACCCGCCGTGGAAATTTTCAGTATGCAGAAATTCCTGCGTTATGTTAAAAAAAATTGGAGATGGATTGAAAAAGACAGAAGTACATAAACTTTATAAGTGTTTTTGCCGAAAGATACCGAACAAATAATGTCGCCGAAGGACTAAACGCCAAAATTAACAAAAGAGTTCACAAAAACACAGTTAACATGATGCGTCTTTTAAATGTATTACGAGACATGGACACCGTAAATAATCTAAAATTAACTAAAAAAAAGCAAAGCCCGACGAAATAGTAAACTAACAATGAATGACGATGTTATTCGCCATGTTATTTTAGAGCTCATTAATGGCGACATAGATGTTGGCCATGCACTTGATAAACTGCGGTAAACCAAAAGAAGGATTGCATTTGGAAGGAACTAAAGGAGTATGTTTATGTTGTTAATTTTGTTATTATAATAGAGCACAAACGCATAGAGTATATGTAGGTACTTATGTTTTTTTTTTGTTTTCTTTAATAATATACAGTTAAGTTATTATACCTTTTTAAATTAGTTGGCTTATACAAAATTCAGGGACCACGGGTAAAATAATTCCCGTGATACCTTCTAGGGACTATCACAGGGACCATGGGCAACAAAGGTTTAATGAAAGTATGAAATGAGCCTTCTTCGTAGGAAATGTACTTGGTTAATAATTGCATCATTAGACCTCTTTAAATAAATCATAAATGATTTCCTTTTTGTCATTCTTGTTTATGATTTCCTTGTTGATGTTCTTGTGTCAAATCAAATATTTAGGTGTAACTGGGTTTATCGAATACAAAATGGATTTGCCCGGTCCGAGTAGCGAACATGATTCCCGTGGTACCTTCCAGGGACTATCACGGGGACCATAGGCAACAAAGAGATTTGCAGATTATTACAAGTAAAAAAGGTAAACCCGTTGTACTCCACCGTGGGTATCGTTACAACTTTGCCGTGAAGAACAAGAACGGTACAACCAATTGGAGGTGCCACAATAAGCTACAATGCATTAACTTTGAATGCTGCCAATTATATTATTAAGGAATCCAAGCATACTTGTACCTACTCTAGACATGGTTAGAAATAGTGTTGATGTGTTAATACACGGTTGCAAGAAAGAGGTTTGTGCTAATTTAGAACCGATCCCAAAAATATACGAAAATTATTTTAATACATGCAGTTGGGTTGTTAGGTGGGTGTCATGTTCTGCTTTAGTCATGATCTATAATTAGTCATGTTCTGCTCTAGTCATATTCTGCTCTAGTCATATTCTGCTTACGTCATGTTCTGGTTAAGCCATATCATTGTTTGGTCATAATTACAGTTCGCATTTGGCCATATTATGCTTGAGCCATGTTCTGATTTGGTCATGTTCTCCTTTAGTCATGTTCTTGTTCAGTCATATAAGTGGTATCTGGAAAGACCGGAAGCACTCATTACATCAACAAAAATAACAAATAAAATTGTATTTTCAAGACATTATTTTTGAACTCGGATTTTGGTTTTAACTTGGATTTTATATATACTAGCTGTTTTCCACTATTACATCGGACATTGTCCTCTCTTCTCGCAAATTCGGTTGCAATAGCCTATGTCCTCTTCAGACCTCTAACTATAGGTAACATAACAAATTTCATCTAAATTAAAGCGATTTTAGGGTTAAGAAGTAACATACAGACAAACACACTTTCGGATAATATTAGTATGGATTTCTGTAGGTAATTGTATTGACTTACAATTTTGAAAAGAGACATAGTTTCATAGGCTACAAATTACTAAGCAATAAATACGATCTCTTTTAAAACTAATTTCACTAAAACCGCCTTTAAGTATTAAATCCTACTTGCTAAAATGCACCAATATTGTTCACACTGGCTGATTTTGAATTTTGTTTTTCTAGTGTTATCTTCTTGTTAGACATGTCATTGCAATGAACATGTGCATATGTCATACTTATTTCTCAGTTTCCTGTTGTCTTATAAATAATTAGTTTTATAACGGAAGAGCCGACAAACACAAGTGGGTGCCTGACATTCATAGATAGTGGAAAAGGGAAAAAGATTTTATTATTTAATGGTTACAGGTATACATTAAGTTTAAATAATAAAATCGGTTCATCATACTGGCGTTGCTCGATGAGAAGCATTTGTAATGGCTCGGTTACTTTAGACAAGGACAAAAAAGTGGTCCTAAAGGTGAATATACCTCATATTTGTGAGCCTGATTTCTCCAAAAACAAAGTGAAAGAACATCTCAATTTGTGTAAAGAAATGGTTAAAGAGTCATACTATCCGATACCAGCGATTTATGAGTATGTCGTTGAAAAAATGGCAAAAGACAAATACGTAGATGTAGTTGACATTCCAGATTTTAAATCTGTCAAAGATTCACTATATAAAGTGATAAATAAAGAACTGAAAGTGCCCAAGACGACGTTTCATAAGACGGCTGATTTTATTATTCCCCCGATTCTAGCACATGATTTTTTGTTATGTGAAGTAATTTTAGACGGAGAGAAGATACTGATATTTTGTTCGCTAGAGGCAAGGAAATTATTAACGAAACAGACACATTTATTTGCCGATGGGACATTTTATGTTACACCCCGACCTTATCAACAACTGTATACAATACATACCGTTGTGGGTAAACCTCCGTCATTTACAATGATACCCGTTATTTTCTGCCTATTGCTGGGTAAAACAGAAAGTATTTACACAAAGTTATTTGAAATACTAAAACAAAAACTGTCAATGAATGTAACTTACATGAAATTAGAATACGAACTGGCTGCAATCAATGCTATACGCAAATGCTATCCCGAGGTTCAAGTAACCGGTTGCTTGTTCCATTACAAAAAGGCAATCTCCAAAAAAAGTATAAGTTTGTCCATCGGAGAAAGTCATGAGGGCCGAAAAATTATAAATTTATGTATGTCGCTACCGTTGCTCCCCAGTAAGTACCTAACAGAGGGGTGGTTCCATATATTATAGAAAGCCAAAGATATTGCAAACTTCTACAAATGTCAAGACTACTTCGAGAAGCAATGGCTCAAAATAATTAGGGCTGAATGCCTTAGTGTCGCTAATGACCTCCACCGAACGACGAGTGTGTTAGAATCATGGCATCGGCGTATAAAGGTCAGATTTGGATCAAAATCAAATATATGCAAATTTACAACGTTGCTCAAAAAGGAAGCTACCCATTTTGACATCAAAGTTCGCCAAAGCAAATACAAGATTTATAAAACTCACACAAATGCACATAAAAAAAGATTCGATAGAAAAGTGAAGTCAGTTCTTCGCCGATTGAGTCAACACAAAATAACGGCTGCTGCAGCATTGGTGAAGTTTCCAAAACTGACTTTCTATTTTAAGAAAAAACTAGTAACGTAAACAAATGGCGATTGTTTTTCTGTTAAGTTTATATAGAATACGTAATTTTAGTTAAAACTTTACTTTTAGTTACTGTGAAACGTTTTCTTCCTGGATTATGTTTAAGTTAAGGTCGATATTGGAGAACTATTAAATATTTAATTAAAAACTAAATCACACAGTTTGTGTTTTAATTATTTAACGATGGAAACACTCGGAAAAAATCCCGATTTTTTAGGGTTCTGTAGTAAACTTAGGAACGCTTATAGTTTCGTCATGTCCGTCCGGCCGTTCGTCCGTCTGTATGTCACAGCCTTTTAACTCAGTAACTACCAGTAAGAATAAGGCGAAAGCAGATTATGGCGAAAACAGAATATGGCGAAAACAGAATATGGCGAAAGCAGAATATGACGAAAGCAGAAAATGGCGAAAGCAGAATATGGCTAAAACAGAATATGGCAAAAAGAGAACGTGATCGAGACTTAACCAGAACATGACGTAAGCAGAAATGACTAGAGCAGAATATGACTAGAGCAGAACATGACTAATTATAGATCATGACTAAAGCAGAACATGACACCCACCTAACAACCCATGCAGTTTAAACGCGGAAGATATACCAACATTCAATTCGAAAAAAGATTCGTTGTATAATATAAGAAAAAATATCTGAATGTGAATAGAACGACATGTAGAAGCATTTAAAGTTTAAAATTACCCGACGACTTAGTAAAAACAATTTTTTTGTTTGATGATGGAGTATCTAACGACAAAATTTTATTTTTTGGTACTACATTGGCGAAACAATATTTGAAGAAGTTGCGAAAGTACATACTTACATTTACGTACATTTTTTATTTTTTACATGTTGTGGTCGTCTTCTATACTTTTTGTGTTTATTGTAATGGAAAGTGCCCTACTATGATAGGGCTTTTTCCAATATTTTTGACGCTGTAAGGGAGAAAAGAGCTGGACACTTGCTGAGTTTCTTGCCGGTTCTTCTCAGTACAAGATCTCCCGCCCAGAGTAGACTTACGAACCAATGGCATAGCGACATTCATAAGAGCTACTTGTAGCCTAAACTGAATAAATTATTTTGAATTTTGAATTTTTTTTTTAATTTTGAATTTTTACAGTGGAGATGGTACTTTTAAAATTGTCACAACACCGTTCAATCAGCTATTTACGCTTCATGTTAACTTGTCAAACGAAGACGAAAATGTATATTTCGTACCTTTGGTATATATTGCTTCCTAATAAGACGGAAGATACATATGCAAAAATGTTTAGGGTACTGAAAGACAAATCCTCAGTGGAGATAACTCATTACAAGTGTGATCATGAATTGGCACAGATTTAAGCAGTAAAGCAATAAATATCACCCTGAAGCAAAGATTACCGGCAGCTTTTATCATTTTTTAAAGGCTGTTTGGAAAAACAGTAAATCAATTGGTTATACCAAAACAGTTGATGGCTCAAAAATAACACGACTGTACGTACAGCTCACACTTTTACATCCACGACTAATCCCTGAAGGTTATTTGACTATCCACGAGATAGCTACAGAATGCGACGAATGGTCAAACATGTGTCAAACAGTGGATGAATCTAATTACAAGCGAGACTTTTAGCTATTATGGTGAAAACGTAAGGACCACTAACTCCATTGAGGGGTGGGCATCGAAGAGTAAATTCGAAATTTCCTCGCCTGCCAACTACTTATCATTTCATACAATTGTTAAAAAAAGAAGCTACAGTGCAGGATAGAAATATAAAAAAATATGAAATGTCTTGCACAAGTAACAGGCGGACCATGAAAACTATATTAAAAAATAAATGTATTACTGATATAATAAAAAAAACTGAGTCTAACTAAATCAGTGTACTAGAATGTCTTCAACGTTTGGCAGCCCTAAAAAAATGAGTGGCTACGACTTTCACCAGTCAATGTTGTTGTTGGTTTTTAGTTTGATATTGTTTTTTAAATTTACAAAGTTTTAAGTTCTAATTTTTTAAATAAAGCAATATATAAATTGTGTGGTTTTTACTTTTGTTGGCAATGTTACTTCTGCCATAACAAGAATCTGTCATAACCATAATCTGTCCAAACGAGAATCTGTCCTAAGACGAATAAGGGCACGGCCGCACGCGCTGACAAAATGGCTTTCGACACAGAAAGAGTGATAATAGAAGTACAGTGTCACCCTATCATATGGGACCAGGCAAATGCCTGGTCCCATATGGTGATAAGGCGTCGCACGCACAAACAGCAGCATGGCTCGAAATTTGCAAGGAGTTATTTGAAAATTTCGATAATTTCAGTAATGCAGAAAAAAAACAACAGGTAAAGATTTTTATGTATTATATTTTGTGTAACTAGGTACATAATTATTACTATTTGAGTTCTTAATATGTAATACCGGTCTTAATATGTAACAAATACTGACGTAAAGTTTAAAATTAAATAAAATTAACTGCATTTCAGACTATATATGTTATATTGTCACCAAATAGATAATAGGTACTAATATTTTATCATTCGTGATCCTAAGGTCCTCCACGCTAAATGTCTTTCAAATGAGTTAGTCCACTAGTCAAAACGTCTATCCAATAATTTGACCTCAAAGGAAAAACGGCCAAGGAGCAAGTCGTCCTCAATTCATGTAGTCCTTAGTGCAAACGGTCTTTAACGGAAAATAACATAAAATTAAAAATGCCTCTTAACACCAAGAAAGATTGTTGACTCGTGGTCCCACCGATTTTGTCCCACTATTACTCGTGGTCCCACTAATCTTCAACACTAGGGTTCGTGGTCCCACTAAGCAGTGGGACCACCAGTCATAGTAATAAAGTAGGGTTAGTGGTCCCACTACTATTTATACATGAAGATTTTAAAGTAATGTGTCATAGAAATATAGAAAAAATAGGGACTGGCCACTTATGACAATAATAAAGAAGAAAACGTATTGAAGTAACAATGTCATATTGTTGTGTTTAGGCCTTAGTTTAGGCTCTTGTTGTTGTTTATTTTACGTTACAAAATGAACGAAACTTTTGATATTGTAAAGTTTAAACGGGGTAATATTTTGTTACACGGAGGCTATCAATATTATCGCCAAAAAACGTACAAGAATGATACCAGAATCTGGCACTGCAGTAGGAAACGTTCTTTAAAATGTCACGGATCTATTACTGAAGTAAGTAAGTAGTTAGTAGTGTGAGCAGACTTATGTGTAGAATATAAATATGAATAATGTTTTACCAAATACGTTTTCAGAAAGGGAAAATTCTGAAAACAGTAGCGCACGATACGAATTGTGTTCCAGATGAATCTAAAAACAAAGTAGCACTAATAATAAACAAAGCAAAAGAAGAGGCTGCTACATCCGATGAACCAATGCCTAAAATTTTTAAAAAACATATTGATCCTTTGTTAAATGCTGGCATCGATTTTGTTACTAAGGTACCCACTTTTCAGAATACTAAGTGTTTATTATACAATAAAAGGAAGCAAACACTTCAAGTCCACAAGTTAGTTTACAACGACATCCGTGATGTTGAAGTTCCCGCCACATTCCAAACATTCATGTTAGCCGACTACAATACAGAACAAAGAAGAATATTAATATTTTCTTCCAAAAATGAATTATTAGCCACAATAAACGAATACTTTATTGATGCGACATTTAAAAGCACTCCAAAACCTTTCTATCAGCTACTTGTAATACATGGAGATGTGGGCAGTAGGTACTACTGTAACGACTAAAGTGGCACCATTATTTTTTGCTCTGATGAGTGATAAGACAGAGGAGTCATATCGCATATTGTTTGATTTAATAAAGAAAAAGGCTTCCCAATGGAATCCGGAAAAAGTACACGTAGATTTCGAAATTGCCCCTACTAATGCATTGAAGAGCATGTTCCCTAATATTAATATTAAACGATGTTTTTTTCACTATAAACAAACTATATTTAGAAAATATAAAGAATTGAATCTTAAAGGAAAAATTTATAGAAAAATTGTTAAGTTATGTTCCGTACTTCCACTTCTACCTAATGATGAGATCACAGAAGGTTATATGGTCATTAAACTAAAGAGCTTAATGTTGGAAAATCAAAAAATTTATAAATTTATGCAATACATGGAAAATTATTTTTTTAAAAGTGAGGAATTCGTAATGGAATGGACAATAGCACACGAAAGACATCGGACAAATAATGTTTGCGAGGGATGGAATTCTAAACTTAACAAACTAATAAATAAAAACTATAACCCTATATTAAAGTTTCTTACTGTCCTAAAACAAATCTCATACGAAAATATTGAAGAAAAACAAAAAGGAAACTTACAAAAGAAAACAGACGAAGTAATATTACAAGCACAAATGGCACTTGTAAATAATGAAATGGATGTTGGTGGTTTCTTGAATGAACTACGTTAATGTTTTTTTACGTATGTATTTTAGATTAAGTCAAGGCGAGGCCAGTTTAAGTTTAGTTTTTTTACGGCTAAAAACAAAGTTTAGTTCATAAAAATAATAATGTTACCTACTACTTTTTATTTGTAAGACCAAAATTTAATAATTACAAGTTGATGTTTTTCGACATTTGCTGGTTTTTTTCGGCATTCATACATTTTCCCGACATTCATTTCATTCAATTGTTTTTCGACATTCACTTGTTTTTTTCGGCATTCATACATTTTCCCGACATTCATTTCATTTAATTGTTTTTCGACATTCACTTGTTTTTTTCGGCATTCATACATTTTCCCGACATTCATTTCATTTAATTGTTTTTCGACATTCACTTGTTTTCCCAATATTCACTTATTTTTTGACTTACTTCTTAAATGGGACGGGGTGGGACTGCGAGTCATGAATCTTAAATGCCAACTTCAGTGGGACTTGTAGTGGGACTACGAACCCTAACTTGGTGGGGCTACGAGTCCGGTGGGACAAGATTGGTGGGACCACGAGTCAACAATCTGTTAATGCACATTTTGCTACGTACACGCTACTAACCCGATTATTTTTAAAGTTCAATTATTAAAGGCGTCTTAAGAACAACAAACGTTTCAGGCAAACTTGAATGCTAATTTTCCGCTTTACATAATCCGCAACTATATTGTGTATTTGTTTATTTTTCTGTATTGTTTTTCTGTTTCTTTTGTTGTCGGGAAAGTGAAGAGCGTTTCTGTTCAATTTAGTTTTTTGGATCTTGGCTTTCTTACCTTTCATAAATCCAATTCATAATCACATTTATAAGAAACCAAATTTAAACCGAACTGTTCCTTAAGTATAGTAAAGAACCTTCTATATGTGGTTTGTTTTTTATATGGAAGGAGACCATAAATTAATGGTATAAAATTGACTGTGTCTTCGTTTCGAGCAACGTCCACATGCAGCGTGTACATCTGATAAAACGGTGCAGGCACGACTTTGAATGTACCATCGCCGTAAAAGGTATTTATTTCTTGAAAATACTCTTTTATGTCTACGCGAGGCAGGGTTGAAAAAATGATTATTCTGTCAGATGAATCGCAGTCGTCATACAAATAGAAGTCTTCCACTAAATTTTGTGGCAATTCTATATGTTTCGAGTCTGTCCCTTTGGAATTTACAATTTTTAAATATCCGTTTCGGGCTCTATGAAGACTGTCTTTCACTGATTCAAATTTTGGAATTTCATGGTCTTCTAAGTTGTGACTGTGAACATTCGTCTCATAATTTTTTTGTACCGAATCAAAATTTTCGCACACCTGTTTTTTGCAGGTGTCGACAACTGCACTTATTCGGTTTTTCGTATAATTAGGAGGGCCACAAGTATGCTTTGCAGGTCTTGCAATTTCATTGTTATTATTTAAAGTTAAAGATGTTCGGCAATCTTGCTGCTTGGAACATCGCCAATTTGACGTACCTGACTTGTTTTTTAAGTAAAAATTATACCTATAGCCTCCGTGCAATAGGACAGTTTTATTTTTCTGGCTTTTTATGAACTTGATTTCACTTTTATCCATTTTTACCCGCCGTCTTATTACAAGTTAGTAAATAATGACAGTAACCAAGAGATGACATTTCCTTATATTTATTATTTCATAAATAGAAGGAAGTATAGCCGGCCTGTTGAATAGCTTAGTATCAAAGAGGAAATATTTTTAGTAATTGCGACATGGCAATCGCATTAAACAATCTAATTTATATATGTATTACTTGTGCGGTATATTATGTTTTAATGCGATGGCTGAGTCAACATATTTATTTATTACGTTAAATATTTTTAATACTGATATGATCACTATACAATGTTGTTAGGTTAGACAATTACTTAACAACTTAAGACAGAAGGTCTCTTAAGTAAAGACTGTGTACAAAGTACAGTTTATAATAATGTAACATAAGCAAAACCGTATTGCACAACGCGAGCAGTAATTAATTATTTTATTTTTATTGAAGACAGTTCAAAGCCGCCTTTCTTTGTGTGCACACATTATTTACATTTCTATAATAAATCAAGAGTTTACTTTCCGAGTGTTGTTATTTTACATTCAAGTCCAAATCAAGATAAATCAATCAAGTCAGTGTATGAGCAAAGCAAGGGCTCGTACAATAGTGGTCCTTCGAGAACTTTTTAGTGTTTTTGTCAGTTTTTCGTGTGGTTGCGATTCGGCTCTTCGGCCTCCCAGAAGCGGGTCTCACCGATAGAGTTGAGAAGGCGCATAAGACCAAACGGAAGCTGTGAAAACGCTAAAGAAGAACAAGCGACAAGGGAAACAAGTCCTACTACGAATATCTCAATTAAAGTGGGATAAATATCAGATCAAGACATAATCAAGCCATTCAAGTTATCAAGACGGTACGTACCTATCAAGAACAAGAAAGGCAAGAAAGCTGAACTCACCATCAAGACCAACACTCATCATTATCAAAGTATTTTTTTATCAAATTTTACCTACTCTTTGATTAATCATGGAATCAATCCTCGCCAACCAATATCAAATTTCTGAAGCAATCAAGAACTTCTTACGAAATTTTAAGAAAGATGGAGCAGAACGCAAGACTTCTGAAAATATCAAGAGAAGAATCGATAACCTGGATTTACACTGGGCCGAGTATCAGAGCAACCATCAGAAGTTATTGAACCATCTAGAAACTGATCACGAATATTTTTCCGAAGATGCGTACGACACGACTCGCAAAACTTATCAAGAAACCAGAGATTTTATTGAAAAACATCTTTATTTAGAACAAGCTACCGTGTCGAAACCAAAAGCATTCCCTTTGCGCGTGCCCGTTGCGAAGGAACCCGAGCCCGCCGCAGTCACACCTTCATTCAAGTGGGCGGAGGAAGAGACGTCAAATCGAAAGTACGCGACCCAAGGAACTAACAGCCTCCTGGATGACATGCTTAAGAAGCAAACTACCAACTTCAGGGCTTTTTCAAGAACAGTGTCTCAGATTGACATTGAAAACATCACAGAAAAATGGGAGTTTAGTAATAAATTAATAACCGACTTGACATTACATGGATCTCACAACTTTTTACGGTAGAACAACTGGGTTGCGAGACTTGGTTTTTTTTGACAAGTATTGTTTTTTATGGGATCTATTATTATATCATCATCATCATTTCAGCCGAAAGACGTCCAATGCTGGACAGGGCCTCCCCCATGGTTGGGGGGAAATTGCCATAATCGCCACGCTTGGCAGGCGGGTTGGCAACCTAATATTTAATGTATAATTATATATGATTCAGTAATTGCGAGAATTGTCGCTGTGGTGGTGGGGGTCAGATGTATTTGACATTATCATGTTTTACGAATATGATCTTCAGAGATCATCATGTTTTGCGATTGTCATATTTTGCGATTGTCATGTTTTGAGATTGTCATGTTTTGAGATTATCATGTTTTGAGATTATCATGTTTTGCGATAGTCATGTTATGAGATTATCACGTTTTGCGAATATGATGTTTTGCGATTATGATGTTTTGCGAATATGATGTTTTGCGACAGAAGGGAAGCAAGAGGCCAAAAGTGGATATCAGTTTCAACATCCGGTACACAGAAGAAAAGAAGAAATTAGAAGAAGAGAGTATCACACCTTACGAATTTTTAAGAAGAATTACAATTATAAAAAAGATTTTAAATTTTACATATTAACTCTATTAGCACGAGTGTAAATTTTAATAAAACAGGAACATAATTTAAGAATAAATAAATGAACCATAAATAAATTATTTTGACTCTGATTTTTAAATAAGGCTCACGTTGAAAGGGTTACTATCATCTCGTCTAAAACGCAACTGGTAGAAGTAGCATCTGGTCTTAAACGTAGCTGGTTTAAGTTTCATCTCGTCTAAAACGCAACTGGTAGAAGTAGCATCTGGTCTTAAACGCAGCTGGTCTAAGTATCATCTCGTCTAAAACGTAACTGGTAGAAGTAGCATCTGGTCTAAAACGCAGCTGGTCTTAGTATCATCTCGTCTAAAACGCAACTAGTCTAAGCAAGTTACAATTATAAAGCACCTAACCTTTTGGTTTCTACAAAAAAACATTTAGTATCGCTAAAATATCTAATGAAAATACGTTATTACAAAATCATTTTCATCGCAGATCATATTTTATTATCACTGCTTAGTTTTTGATTCATGTAATTTATCGACACAAAATAAAAGTCGACAGAGTAAAGCACTGGCGAAGTAATAAACTGGTAACACCATACGTAAATAAGGAATAACAACACATATTATACGTCTCTTTCTGACGCATTAGTTGAAGTTATAAGGACAGATGTTGTATTTTCTTTATATTTTACCAGGTTTCTATACTGTAGTTATTGTTCTGAGATCGAAACTACTTCAGATGGTAAAGATAAATACTGGCCACTTTAGATTATAAGTAGTTTGACTATTGTCATGTAACGATTGTCATCCTATTATTTTTAATTTTCCTGCAGTAAAGTACCTATGGCCTGTTTGATTTTAAATACGATTTAATTGAAATGGATCCGGGACCAAGTAGTAATGGACATGCTAACCAACCAGAATTGATATTCATAGACAGCCAGCGGGGTCATCCATCTCTATTGCATAATGGTTATAGATATAACTTAAATAAAAATAATAAGAAGGATGGCAGTACTAGTTGGCGTTGTGCAAACCGTGGCGTATGTAGTGCGTCGATTAAATTAGGCCCAGGGAGAAAAAATGTCGAGACGCTCCCAACCCCACATTCCTGCAGAAGAAATAAATTTAGAAATGAAATTGATGTAATAGTTGATTCGTGTAAAAAAGAAGTATGCAAAAATTATGCCCCGGTAAAACAAATTTTCGAAGAAAAAATATCTGAATTGCATGCAAGTTCCAAACATAAAATAGCCGAAATGGACATGTTTGTTTCAAAAAAGGATACGCTATATAGAAAAAGGAGAAGATTTTTAGATGTAAAAAAAACTGAATATCAAAATTTAAACGAAGTCGAAGTGCCTGAAATTTTTGTCCGTGATTTTTTAGTATGGAGTGATGGGGACAATAATGATAAAGTATTGATCTTTTGTACCAAAAAAAGTCGGAACACTTTGAGCAAAGTAAAGGGCCATCAGTTATTTGGAGACTCTACGTTCAAAAGAGTACCCAAACCCTTCTACCAATTTTTCACACTGCACTTGGATTTGGGAATGACGAAAACCATACCCACATTGCACCGATGGTCTATGCCCTGCTGCCCAATAAAAATAAAAATACTTACATCCGATTGTTCGAGGCTATCAAAACGAAACTATCACTTTGTATAGATTTTTATAAATGCGACTACGAAATAGCCCAGTATAATGATTTTCAAACAGTATTTCCAGAAGCGATCTTAACCGGATGCTACTTCCACTTTAATAAAGCTGTATGGAAGAAGGGAAACGATCTTAATATAACCATTACCAATGAAGGGCGACAAACTGTAAGATTGACTGCAAATTTACCGTTGCTACCTACCACCCACATATCCGATGCCTGGATTAACATTTTGCAAAGTGCGTCTGACACAGAAGATATGCAAAAATTCCATTCTTATGTCAACAGACAATGGCTGTCTTTGCCTATGAATAGCTGTGCTCACGAAAAGCATCGCACGACAAACAGTGTCGAAGCATGGCATCGTAGATTAAATAACCGAGTGCCCTCAAAGCCCACGTTTATTCAATTTTTGGAGAAATTACTACGAGAGGCGAAAATACAAGATATAATGGTGACGAAGAATGTGTCAATAATAAAAAAACCGGAGATAAAAAATTCAATGCTGAGTACTCGGAGTCCTTGACTGCTTTGGAAGGTGGATTGATTACACCATTCGATTGTCTAGAGAAAATAACAGAAGCAAGAAATAATAATAAAAAGTATAAACTAAACAGGAGTGAATGACTAGTACAAAGATTTGTTTAAAGTAAGGAACATTTTTAGTTGAACAGGGATCATTTTTAGTTCAGTAGTTTGTTAAGATTATTTCATGTTTTTATGAATATAGTTTTAAGGTAATAAAATACATTACTATTAATAGCTATTTCTCATTTTTCAAACATCCTTTGATTTGTGCAAAAAACCGACACCAAAACCTATCACTGGCGAACACAAACACAAACAGGCAAGCACACCTCCACATGTTCGTGTTTGTTGTTTGGTGTTCGCTGTTTGCCGTTGTTTGCCAAGCGTGTGGAGCCGGGCATTATAATATTTTTAATGATATGCGACAATGAGGTACATTTTAGACCAGTTGCGTTTTAGACGACATTTATTTTAGACTAACTCAGTTTTAGACCAGTTGCGTTTCAGGCGACTTGTATTTTTAGACTAGTTAATACTTAGACCAGCTGCGTTTTAGACGGGATGCGTTTTAGACAAGATGCGTTTTAAGCCCAGTGACCAGCTGCGTTTAAGACCAGATGCTACTTCTACCAGTTGCGTTTTAGACGAGATGATAGTAACCCCGTTGAAACAAGTCGGTGCGAGCCCTTATGGTTGACTCCAGCCTCCGTGTTCTTTTTGAGAACGTCATAAATTGAGGACGTTTTGCTCTCAGTAGGTTTTACTTTGCGAACATTAAGCAACAATAACTTTTTGCTTCGAAAACTAGCAAACTACTTCAATTGTGGACTTTTTGCTCTTAGGGCATTTTATATAGCGGTTAATATGACACCAAGAACGTTTAGCTTGGAGGACTTTCTGCTCAATAAAGAGTTGTTGACATTGAATGTGCGCTTTTTTTGGCTTTCAAAGTAAGAAATGTTGAATAATTTCGGCGGGCTGGAACCACGATAGCTCAATTGGAAGAGCACCTGACCCGGAATGTCAGAAGGGTGCAGGTTCAAATCCTGCTCGTGGAAATTTTTTCAACATTTATGTTTTTGTAATTTGTTCGCAACAAAATTTGCGTTAAAAATTATTTAAACATTTAAAAAAGTTGTTTGGAATAGCGGTTACAAAACATGGTTTCAATTTGGCTCCTAGAGAAACATTTACATAAAATTACCTAGTGGTCGCCCAGTGGTCAAAATTCGACCGTAATATTTTATTAAAGTTGCACGGATTGTATCCCAAGCAATGACAAAATAAAAAAGATAGAATGTGAGTTTTGATTGGCATTGACAGATTTCGGCCGCTCCTCTTCCATTTTTGAAATTCTCAAAAGAGTATTAATGCGTCTTTAATACATATGCGTGTGTGTCAAATACATGGTAGTGTGTGTAATGTTTGTTTTATTGATTTAATGATTTTTTTTATACATAATTTGAAAAAAAATTAACATTCTGCAATCCTTCTCTATATAAACTATATGTATGCGAAATTTCATACTCCTCCGTCCGCGCAATTTTCGTAAAAAGGTGTACAACGATTTTGCATGATAAAAATCGTCATTTTCACTTATGAAATAATTATATACTCTTTGTCATACATATCTCAAATAAAAGTATAATAACAGTTGAAAATAAATTATTCTTTTAAAAAAAAATTCACACAATTTTTTTTGCTGATGGGATCTGCTAATAATGTTTTGTACTGTTCATCAAATACTATATCTTTGTTCCTACGATTTTTTGATTGTTGACTCGTGGTCCCTCCAATCTTGTCCCACCGGACTCGTAGCCCCACCAAGTTAGGGTACGTGGTCCCACTACAACTCCCACTGAGAGTGGCATTTAAGATTTATGAATTAAATGAAATATGTCGGGAAAATGTATGGATGCCGAAAAAAACAAGTGAATGTCGAAAAACAATTAAATGAAAAGAATGTCGGGAAAATGTATGAAAGCCGAAAAAAACAAGTGTATGTCGAAAAACAATTAAATGAAACGATTGTCGGGAAAATGTATGAACGCCGAAAAAAGCAAGCGAATGTCGAAAAACATCAACTTGTAATTATTAAATTATGGTCTTACAAATTAGAAGTAGTAGGTAACATTATTATTTTTATGAACTAAACTTTGTTCTTAGCCGTAAAAAAACTAAACTTAAACTGGCCTCGCCTTGACTTAATCTAAAATACATATTACGTAAAAAAAGATTAACGTTCATTCAAGAAACCACCAACATCCATTTCATTATTTACAAGTGCCATTTGTGCTTGTAATATTACTTCGTCTGTTTTCTTTTAAAAGTTTCCTCTTGTTTTTCTTCAATATTTTCGTATGAGATTTATTTTAGGACAGTAAGAAACTTTATTAAAGGGTTATAGTTTTTATTTATTAGTTTGTTAAGTTTAGAATTCCATCCTTCGCAAACATTATTTGTCCGATGTCCATTACGAATTCCTCACTTTAAAAAAAATAATTCTCCATGTACTGCATAAATGTATAAATTTTTGATTTTCCAACATTAAGCTCTTTAGTTTAATGACCAAATAACCTTCTGTGATCTTATCATTAGGTAGAAGTGGAAATACGGAACATAACTCAACAATTTTTCTAGATTCAATTCTTTATATTTTCTAAATATAGTTTGTTTATAGTGAAAAAAACATCGTTTAATATTAATATTAGGGAACATGCTCTTCAATGCATTAGTAGGGGCAATTTCGAAATCTACGTGTACTTTTTCCGGATTCCATTGGGAAGCCTTTTTCTTTATTAAATCAAACAATATGCGATATGACTCCTCTGTCTTATCACTCATCAGAGCAGTACTGCCCACATCTCCATGTATTACAAGTAGCTGATAGAAAGGTTTCGGAGTGCTTTTAAATGTCGCATCAATAAAGTATTCGTTTATTGTGGGTAATAATTAAAATCTGGAAGAAAATACTAATATTCTTCTTTGTTCTGTATTGTAGTCGGCTAACATGAATATTTGGAATGCGGCGGGAACTTTAACATCACGGATGTCGTTGTAAACTAACTTGTGGACTTGAAGTGTTTGCTTCCTTTTATTGTATAATAAACACTTAGTATTCTGAAAAGTGGGTACCTTAGTGACAAAATCGATGCCAGCATTTAACAAAGGATCAATATGATATTTTTTAAATTTAAGACATTGGTTCGTCGGATGTAGCAACCTCTTCTTTTGCTTCGTTTATTATTAGTGCTACTTTGTTTTTAGATTCATCTGGAACACAATTCGTATCGTACGCATACTGTTTTCAGAATTTTCCCTTTCTGAAAACGTATTTGGTAAAACATTATTCATATTTATATTCTACACACTAAGTCTACACATAAGTCTGCTCACACTACTAACTACTTACTTACTTCAGTAACAGATCCGTGACATTTTAAAGAACGTTTCCTACTGCAGTGCCAGATTCTGGTATCATTCTTGTACGTTTTTTGGCGATAATATTGATAGCCTCCGTGTAACAAAATATTACCCCGTTTACGCTTTACAATATCAAAAGTTTCGTTCATTTTGTAACGTAAAATAAACAACAACAAGAACCTAAACACAACAATATGACATTGTTACTTCAATACGTTTTCCTCTTTATTATTGTCATAAGTGGCCAGTTCCTTTTTGTTCTATATTTATTTGACTCACATTATTTTATAATCTTCATGTATAAATAGTAGTGGGACCACGAACCCTACTTTATTACTACGACTGGTGGTCCTACTGCTTAGCCCACTAACTGGTCCCAACCACGAACCCTAGTGTTGAAGATTTGTGGGACCACGAGTAATAGTGGGACAAAATCGATGGGACCACCAGTCAACAATCTTTCTTGGTGTTAAGAGGCATTTTTAATAGCTATGTCAAAATGTTTTGATTCCTTCTTTATTTTATGAATAAAATTAAAAATAGACGGACGTGTCGGAATCAAGCCATTTAATCGGTGATGCCATCCTTCCAGTGCATTCGTTTCGTAGTGCGAAAACGTTGTCCCGCGCAGCTGAGAATTGATGCACCCAGTCTATTCCACTGCTTTTCATAATAATTAAGGAAATTGTCCATAGTATGATCAGCTTCTATCATCTCAGATATTATTTGCCACCCTTCAGCGATAAAGTCTGGTGGAAGAAGTGGCATAATAGCCGCCATACGAGTAATGTTTCTTTGGGCACTTGTATTATAGACTTTCAGCTCTTTAACCTTCTTCCAAATAGTTTTTGATAATGGTAATAACAACCGCTCACTTTTACTTGTGGATACACGGCTTTGACTGCATTTATGACTGCAAGTTCATAATCGCTTTTAAATGTTATCATCGTCACCCCCAGAACGTCTTTAATCTAGTGTAAGTATTTTGGTTTTATTTTCTGCCTGAGCAAGAGAGCGTACACGACAGGTACGAGTGTTGTAGTATTCATATTCGAATGCAGATCTATATGTATACTATATAATTGGTAAAATGGTTTCGGAACGCTCTTGAAGGTTCCATCGCCGTAATAATAATTTGAACTTGAATTTGAGCCTTCCATAACTTTTCGAGCTAATTTTGAAGCAAACACCAGTAATTTATCTTCTTCTCTATCAGCTGCTACCAAAAAATTTCGAGCAAGACTTTCTGGTATACTTACGTCTTTGACTGTATGAAACATCAGCTTTTCGACATTTAAATATCTTTTCCTTGCTCTATACAAAGTGTCCTTTTTTTCGTGGAATGTAGGCAGTGAAGAAGTAGAAGAGCTTGGCATGTTTATTTTATCATCAAACGTTTTTTCAAAAAGAACTTTTACAGGCGAAAAGTCTTTGCACACTTGTTTTTTTAATTTGTTCTTATTAATAAAAACATCATTTTTTTCTTGATGAGGCAGACATTTATGTTCTGATTGCCTTAATATTTTCTGTATGAAATTTAAATATAAATTATTAGTTATTTATTTAAATTTCCAAAGACACCGTAGCATTTACCGTAGCACTACAATCACTTTACACAGCGCCATAATGAACTTCCATTTTTATTTCTTCGGTTAGTTTTATTATATCTATTTTACAAATTTAACAAATTTGTACAAATAACAATCATTACCTTTTTGGTTTTTTTCAAAAACAAATATTTCTTTTGCCATTTTCGAAAACAAATCTAATATTATTATAACAAAAGAAAGAAACTCAACAAACGGTGACATTCCCTAATGTGAATGTTAGTCTTAATTAACTAAACGAAAACTACCAACATTTATCAAAATAATTTTAAGTAGTGTTTTGAAAACAATCCAAGCCAAAACATCAAAATCATAATCCGTCAAATTAAAAAAGAATTCCATAGGCAAAAGAAACAACAATTTGACATATTCAAAAGGCCAGTGAAAAATGAAAAAGATCTCATTACGCGGAAATAAAAAGGCCGAATGTGGCGAACGCTACACATTCTAGATAATTTAATTATATTACCTAGTTTACCTAGTTAAAAATAGATAAAGAAAGAACATAATAAGCTATTTTAGTTTCCTTTATTCTGCTCGTTGGTCGTCATAAATTCATAATAAGTAAACTCATCATTTAGTAACGAGTCAATCAACTAGATGGCGGTAATATTAATGTGTAATGAGTCAACCAACATAAGTCTACAAAAAAATATTATATATGTACTGTTTTTATTAGAGAAAAAAACCAGGTATTTCATTTTAACCATAAAAATACATAAATTTTGGATTCTGTGTAATAAAAATAACAAAAATATCTAGTAAATTACCTACCTATTATAACGGTCTGTTAATTACATTTGATGTAATTTGGTAAATATTGGCCTTTATTTCCTATATGGTAAATATTGACCATTTTGCGAAGTAGTCCTTTAGCGAAGTAGGTAGTCCTATCGCGAATTAGTCCTTTGGCTAAGTAGCCATTCTGCGAATTGGTCCTTTAGCGAATTAGGCATTAGGCGAAGTAGTCCTTTAGCTAAGAAATCGTTTTGCGAAGTAGTCCTTTCGAGACTTGGTAGGCGTTTTGCGAATTAGGCACTATGCGACTAAACGGTTTTGTCAAACCTTCGTAATTGGTTAAATACGCAAAATATCAAATCGCTAATTGCCCTTTACGTAGAATATCCAATACGCAAAAAGTCTTACACGCATGGTGTCTAACACGCTGAAAGTCCAACACGCAGAACGTCCATTTTAAACGCAGAACGTCCACCACGCTTAACGTCCAACACGCAGAATGCTTATTTCTTAAAATGTCCATCATGCAGAATGTCTAAATCGTAAAATGTCCAACTCGTACATTACCCTACACACTTAAAATGTCTCCCTTTTTGGTCACCCACAGACCATTTAGCCCGCGGGCTGATTGGACCCTTAGCGGTAAAATATAGTGGTTGACTCTACCCGCGGTCGCGGGTCGAGTTAGCCGATTAGTGTGGGTTGAGTCAATACTCTAAAAAACAAAGTGGGCAACTTAACCTGCGGGCTAAGTGGTCTGTGGGCTCATTTGACCACGAAGGCAAATGTCTGCCGAATAAAGGGCTTGGAGCACCTTTCTCTGTCAAATTAGTTCAGTGTGTAATCTTGAATTGTCTTAATTTTTTCTTAGCTAACTCATTCATAACACATTATATCTTCAATTTATGCATAACCCTAATGCATTATAAATAAAAGTTTCGACTAGAATAAAATAACTTTATTTCGACATTAACAGAATAAAAATAAAATTGTTTACTTCCAACATAACAACACTTAAATCAATACCGATCTTATCTCAAGTTCAATCTTAAGTTCTAACATGACTAACCAATCCTTCTGACCGTATTTATTTTACAATAATTTAAAATAAATCATTTAAATTATTGAATATGATTCTGAAGAGAAAACACTTCGGTGTGATTCTGTTTTCATTCAATTTCATCAAAAACAATCATATTTTATGATTAATCCGATATGGATGCCTCGACGATTTTTCTTTAATGGTTGAAATAGGTGTCTTTTTAGTTCATAATCGTGATGTTTGGCTTCCTTTCTTAACTGTTCAGTGAAAAAAACAAACGCTAGGTTTTTTTGGGATTTTGCATTTTTGAATTTGATTCATTCTAAAATGCCAGCAATGATTAGTAATGCGATGTTTGCTTGTGGCACAGCTTAATACTTCTGGCGTGGTTATCATGAGCCACTGTCTGACGTAATACTTTGAGAATGCCTCCATCTCTGGAGTTTTAGAGGCATCGGCAAATATAGTTTGCCAACAATCCTTAATTTTACCAGGTGGAAGTAATGGTAGATTTGCAACCAATCCACTTTCCTTGGTTTCGGTCAAGTTCAACTTATCGGCATTCTTCTATATGGCTTTTGTGTAATGGTAGTGACATCCCGACAAAATAGTTTCAGGAAATGTCTTTTATACTGCATTGAACACCGTTAGGTTAAAATCACACTTATAACTGTACATATTCAAGCTAAGTCTTTTATAATACTGAAGAAACAAGTATACGTTGCTTCTGATTTGTTCGGCAACAATCCGTAAATAACTGGAATCAGATTTGTGGAGTTAACTGTAGACCCCACATCCAAAAATATTGTATGTAATTGATAAAAACAAGATGGCACAACTTTAAAGGTTCCATCACCAAAAAAGCTTCCATCTGTTTTGTTAGCCTTAATAAACTTTAAAGCGATGTTTGTGCAAAACACTAAAATTTTATCTTTGTTGCCATCATCGGCTTTCAAAAAGTTTTCTGCTAAAATTTTAGGAATTTTCACGTCTTCAATTCTTGAAAAAATCAAATTTTCACTCCCCAAAAACTTTTTTCGTGACCTACATATGTACAGGGTATCTTGTATACAGGGTATCTTGTTTTTGTTTCAAAGTCGGTACGTAATCAGCATAAAAGTCGTCCTCTTTCAATGCTTCGAATTTATTTTCGTAAATTTTCGATATAGGTTTTAAACTTTAGCACACTTCTTTTTTACATTCGTCAACAAGCTTGTACATCTCATTCTTTTTGCTGTCCGCTCTGAATGTGTGGTTTGAGGAATATCGGATTATATTTTCTCTAGACGCATCCATCGTTACCGATGCGGAACAAATCTTTCGGTTTACACAACGCCATAAAAATTTTTCGTTCGCGTATGACACATTCAAGTTATATCTATACCCTGCATTAAGAAACGTTTTCCCTCCTCTTTGATTGTCTATAATAAATTTTATATTATATTTATTATACACTGGTTCAGTACAATTCAATCAATAATAATCATTGCAAACTAGAAACGATAATTTAATTTTCCGATACAAAATGATTGTTGACTCAATCGGCGAAGAACTGACTTCACTTTTTTATCGAATTTTTTTTTATGTGCATTTGTGTGAGTTTTATAAATGTTGTATTTGCTTTGGCGAATTTTGATGTCAAAATGGGTAGCTTCCTTTTTGAGCAACGTTGTTAATTTGCATATATTTGATTTTGATCCAAATCTGACCTTTATACGCCGATGCCATGATTCTAACACACTCGTCGTTCGGTGGAGGTCATTAGCGACACTAAGGCATTCAGCCCTAATTATTTTGAGCCATTGCTTCTCGAAGTAGTCTTGAAATTTGTAGAAGTTTGCGATATCTTTGGCTTTCGATAATATATGGAACCACCCCTCTGTTAGGTACTTACTGGGGAGCAACGGTAGCGACATACATAAATTTATAATTTTTCGGCCCTCATGACTTTCTCCGATGGACAAACTTATACTTTTTTTGGTGATTGCCTTTTTGTAATGGAACAAGCAACCGGTTACTTGAACCTCGGGATAGCATTTGCGTATAGCATTGATTGCAGCCAGTTCGTAATCTAATTTCATGTAAGTTACATTCATTGACAGTTTTTGTTTTAGTATTTCAAATAACTTTGTGTAAATACTTTCTGTTTTACCCGGCAATAGGCAGAAAATAACGGGTATCATTGTAAATGACGGAGGTTTACCCACAACGGTATGTTTTAGCGGTAAAATAGGTGTAGTAGCACTATTCCGAAATCGCATCATTCCGAAATCGCATTATTCCGAAATCGCATTATTCCGAATAAACAATTTTAACCTTTTAGTATCTTTATTCCGAATAAAATAAAATGCTTGTACAGTCAGCGTAAGTAAAACTAAAACATTTGATTGATAACTTAAATGCATTCTGTTCATAATTAAACATAAAAAATTCCACTTGACAGCCAAATTGCAAAATAAAAATAAACTTTCCAACTAAAAAATAAACATTTTTATTCTTTAATGTGTCGCAGTCTATGTAAGCACTGCTTAACATCTATCTTCTCTTTTAAAAAATCTTCTATAATCAGATCTGTACGTTTTCTTGTCCAAGTACTTCTATTCCTTTTAGCAATTGAAATATGTAGATATTGTGCCGATTGATCTATTTTGCGATCAATTACACTTGCTTCTTTTTTCAACAATTCTATCAAATACAGAATTGTTGGCTTATAAGAAGTTTTCTTATTGAATCGGAAATGCCACCCTTCACAGTAATTGGTTGTGGAACGATGCTCAGCAAAAGTGCTCATCAATGCTACCACTTCCGGTTTCAACCATTGATTACTCATATATTCATTGAACCGCGTTACTTGATCAGTGTCAGGACAGGATTCTAAAATCGTAAGCCATACTTCTGGGATATATGTTTTTGGAAAATGTGTCAAAACACTGCAAATGAAGGCATGCGTTGTTCCTTCATTAGTTTCATATAATCCGAAGTCTTCTGCTTTTTTTGAAATAGCCTTTTTGAAATGAAATACACACCCTGTAATTTTAGTTTCCGGAAATACTATTTTAATTGCGTTCATTGTCGCAAATTCATAATCGGTTTTAAATGTACGTGGATTGAAGTTGGGCAATTTATGTTTTAGACAGGAAAACATTCTCGTATACGTCTCTTCATCTTTGTTTGTTAAAGGGCAAAATACTAAAGGTAGAACGTTATCATATAGTTCTCCATGTACAGTATATAACTGCATAAATGGTTTACTTACCCTTTTAAATGTCCCGTCACCAAAAAAATTAGAAACGTTTTTAATTTCACTGGTAGCTTTATTGGAAGAAAACATCAAAATTATATTATTCTCCGTTATAATTTCACGACAAAGTAGAAAATCTGCACTCAGCTGGTCAGGTATAGTGGCAGTACTAGGATTGGCCCATTCTTTATTTTGTGCCTTTTGACTTTTATATCTTGCTCTGTACATAGAATCCTTTATGGATTTGTATTGTATGTCCTCTCTATCGGTACTAAAATTTGATATACATGATTCAAATAAACTTGGCATGGGACTAAATCCGGCCGCAGCTTTTTCTTTACATGCAACTATTATCTCTTCTTTGCAGATAGACTGAATGTCCGGTGAGCAAAGATGGGTAGATTCTTGAATGATTCTATCCCTTTCACTGTTTAATTTTAAAGTTGCATTGCAAATATTTACCTTAGCACAACGCCAATATGATGAACCATCACGATATCTTTTATTGTGATGATACCTGTGACCTCATTTAATTAGAATATTTCCACCTTTACGACTTCTTATAAAATAAAAAGGTTTGCTTGGACCACTCATTTTTAATATATATTAAAAACAAAATATAAACTTTTGAAACTAGGAAATAAACAGTTTTCAATGGTAATAGCAATGACATTGTCAATTAGACACTCGAGATGATACGCAAGTGAAGAATAAAACAAGTGGCCAGTTCATTATTAACATCGAGATGATTCGAAAGAAGGTAATGCTTTAATTTTAATTTTGCAAAAGTGGGCAGGATGTTCCGATGAGTATGGAAAAAAATCGGGAAAAACCAAAATGCCGGCTCCAATATAGCGCCCATCTTTGTTGTTCATCTATGAGTTCGACTATACCTAATTGGCAATTCGGAATAATGCGATTTCGGAATGGTGCGATTTCGGAATAGTGCTACTACACCGTAAAATATAGTGGTTGACTGAACCCGCGGTCGCGGGTCGAGTTAGCCGATTAGTGTGGGTTGAGTCAATACTCTAAAAAACAAAGTGGGCAACTTAACCTGCGGGCTAAGTGGTCTGTGGGCTCATTTGACCACGAAGGCAAATGTCTGCCGAATGAAGGGCTTGGAGCACCTTTCTCTGTCAAATTAGTTCAGTGTGTAATCTTGAATTGTCTTAATTTTTTCTTGGCTAACTCATAACACATTATATCTTCAATTTATGCATAACCCTAATGCATTATAAATAAAAGTTTCGACTAGAATAAAATGGTGAAAATACTATTCCGAAATCGCACCATTCCGAAATCGCATTAGTCCGAATTGCCAATTAGGTATAGTCGAACTCATAGATGAAAAACAAAGATGGGCGCTATATTGGAGCCGGCAAAAAGAAGCAAGTGTAATTGATCGCAAAATAGATCAATCGGCACAATATCTACATATTTCAATTGCTAAAAGGAATTTAAGTACTTGGACAAGAAAACATATAGAGCTGATAATAGAAGATTTTTTTAAGGCGAAGGGTAAGGCACACTAGCGCCACCAATTGATAATTTGATAATTACTAACGGACCGGATCTTTTTTAAACATTGCGTACCGTCCGATAACAGGAAAACATCCATAGTATTTATTTAATAATTGTGCACTATTTTTTGTTGCTTGGTTTATTCACAAAACGGGCTATCGCATTTATTCACAAACAATGGCCACTGTTGGTGTTAGCGAATGAATACAAAAACAAACCTAAAAGTAGTGCACAATTATTAAATAATAGATGTTTGCCTAGTGTCGGAAGGTCCGCAATGTTTGAAAAAAAATCCAGTTTAGCAGTTATCAAATTAAATATATTAGCGGCGCTAGTGTGCCTTACCCTTCGCCTTAAAGAGAAGATTAAGCAGTGCTTACATAGACTGCGACACATTAAAGAATAAAAATGTTTATTTTTTTAGTTGGAAAGTGTTTATTTTTATTTTGCAATTTGGCTGTCATCAAGTGGAAATTTTTATGTCTAATTACGAACAGAATGCATTTAAGTTATCAATCAAATGTTTTAGTTTTACTTACGCTGACTGTACAAGCTTTTTATTTTAATCGGAATAAAGATACTAAAAGGTTAAAATTGTTCATTCGGAATAATGCGATTTCAGAATAATGCGATTTCGGAATAGTGCTACTACACCAATAAAATAACTTTATTTCGACATTAACAGAATAAAAATAAAATTGTTTACTTCCAACATAACAACACTTAAATCAATACCGATCTTATCTCAAGTTCAATCTTAAGTTCTAACATGACTAACCAATCCTTCTGACCGTATTTATTTTACAATAATTTAAAATAAATCATTTAAATTATTGAATATGATTCTGAAGAGAAAACACTTCGGTGTGATTCTGTTTTCATTCAATTTCATCAAAAACAATCATATTTTATGATTAATCCGATATGGATGCCTCGACAGTTTTTGTTTTAGTATTTCAAATAACTTTGTGTAAATACTTTCTGTTTTACCCGGCAATAGGCAGAAAATAACGGGTATCATTGTAAATGACGGAGGTTTACCCACAACGGTATGTTTTGTATGTATGTATATTGTTGATAAGGTCGGGGTGTAACATAAAATGTCCCATCGGCAAAGAAATGTGTCTGTTTCGTTAATAATTTCCTTGCCTCTAGCGAAGAAAATATCAGTATCTTCTCTCCGTCTAAAATTACTTCACATAACAAAAAATCATGTGCTAGAATCGGGGGAATAATAACATCAGCCGTCTTATGAAACGTCGTCTTGGGCACTTTCAGTTCTTTATTTATCACTTTATATAGTGAATCTTTGACAGATTTAAAATCTGGAATGTCAACTACATCTACGTCTTTGTCTTTTGCCATTTTTTCAACGACATACTCATAAATCGCTGGTATCGGATAGTATGACTCTTTAACCTTTTCTTTACACAAATTGAGATGTTCTTTCACTTTGTTTTTGGAGAAATCAGGCTCACAAATATGAGGTATATTCACCTTTAGGACCACTTTTTTGTCCTTGTCTAAAGTAACCGAGCCATTACAAATGCTTCTCATCGAGCAACGCCAGTATGATGAACCGCTTTTATTATTTAAACTTAATGTATACCTGTAACCATTAAATAATAAAATCTTTTTCCCTTTTCCACTATCTATGAATGTCAGGCACCCACTTGTATTTGTCGGCTCTTCCATTATAAAACTAATTATTTATAAGACAACAGGAAACTGAGAAATAAGTATGACATATGCACATGTTCATTGCAATGACATGTCTAACAAGAAGATAACACTAGAAAAACAAAATTCAAAATCAGCCAGTGTGAACAATATTGGTGCATTTTAGCAAGTAGGATTTAATACTTAAAGGCGGTTTTAGTGAAATTAGTTTTAAAAGAGATCGTATTTATTGCTTAGTAATTTGTAGCCTATGAAACTATGTCTCTTTTCAAAATTATAAGTCAATACAATTACCTACAGAAATCCATACTAATATTATCCGAAAGTGTGTTTGTCTGTATGTTACTTCTTGACCCTAAAATCGCTTTAATTTAGATGAAATTTGTTATGTTACCTATAGTTAGAGGTCTGAAGAAGGACATAGGCTATTGCAACCGAATTTGCGAGAAGAGAGGACAATGTCGGATGTAATAGTGGAAAACAGCTAGTATATATAAAATCCAAGTTCAAACCAAAATCCGAGTTCAAAAATAATGTCTTGAAAATACAATTTTATTTGTTATTTTTGTTGATGTAATGAGTGCTTCCGGTCTTTCCAGATACCACTTATATGACTGAACAAGAACATGACTAAAGGAGAACATGACCAAATCAGAACATGGCTCAAGCATAATAGTAATATAACCAAACAATATATAATAATAATAAGTAATAAGCATAAGTAATTATGACCAAACAATAATATGACTTAACCAGACCATGACGTAAGCAGAATATGACTAGAGCAGAACATGATTAATTATAGATCATGACTAAAGCAGAACATGACACCCACCTAACAACCCTCCATGTCGACGTAGGCACTAATAGCACAACCACGAATGTTGTACCCATACTTTTTGCATTATTGCCAAACAACACCGAAAATACGTATCGCATATTTTTTTATGTTACTGCGTGATACAATGGGCATAATTATTGATAAGTTTAAGTGCGATTACGAACTCGCACAATTAAATGCATGTGAAACTATTTTCCTAAACTGTGAGACCAAGGGATGCTTTTACCACTTCAATCGTGCGGTTTGGAGGAAAGCAAAATGTTTGAAAATTGATGCTACTATGGAGGGCCGTAAAATAGTTCAAAAGTTTGCTGTTATACCACTGTTACCCGAGTCTGAGATTCACGATTTTTGGGTAACATTACACAGTGAGGCTGCCACCACAAGAGAAATGATGTTTTTCAAAGTGTATATGGAGAAACAGTGGATGAGATTAGGAGCTCACAGACTAAGTTGCAGTCAAGAAAAACACCGTAGCAATAATCCGGTAGAGGGTTGGCATCGAAGACTTAATGTACGCATGCCTCATAAGCCGGCCTTAGTACGCTTTTTATACAAATAAAGGAAAGAAGCCAAATACCAGGACACTCGCATAACCTCGTTGTTGTGTCAAGCAAATAGACGACGATGTGATATAATCTTCGATAATAAGTACCAAAAACAATTGACCGACTTGAGTCTGGGACTTGTGACTGCGACAACTTTTTTAGAAAATATCATAAAATTTAAAAAAACGACTGAGATAAATTGCAATCGAAGTTTACTTAAAACAAGGATACCTCTCTTATTTAAGTTTCAAGAAGAAACTATTAGTTTATTTGTAGTGTAAGAAGCAAAAAGTATAGTTATAAAAAAGTATGTACCTAGTTTAAGTAAAGTTAATGTTATTTTTTTATTTATGTGTTCGACATATTAAATTTGTACATCATACATATAAGGATTCCGGTTCATTCCAACCAAATATCATAATAACGTGTTCCTAGAATATCAAAATGTCAAAACAGATTATTCTCATAATGTCTAAAGCTCTAAATGACTTACACCTATTTCTTAAATTACCGTATTCTTAATATGACTATAATTCATTTAGACTCTATGGCGGTTGGATAAATTTTCAATTCTACCATTTCCCAAAATGTCTAAAATTTGACTTGATCATGTTTTGATGAATTTTCAATTATACCATTTCCCAAAATGTCTAAAACTCAAATTAACTAGATACAAAAACGTCACATTGTCAAAATATCTAAAATTATGTTGAAGTTTACAGTTTTTAAGCAATGAGTAATTAAATTTATTCTGTACAACCGAGAATTCATTAAGTAAGACTGCTTGGAGGTACGAGTACTGATATTGTTACTGGCCACTTGAAAATGAAGTGCTTGTGAAAGATAAATAGTGACAAATGTAATGAATTCCTTTCGCCTGAACATTATTACAATCGCGATATTTCATAATGGATAACAATATAGATTTGATTTTTATAAATAATCAAAAAGGTCGCCCAGCTCTTGTGTACGATGGGCGATATTAAATCCTTTTTCTTCTTTGTCTTTGTTTTTGGTGTTTTTTTACTTGTTTTTTTGTTATTTGACACTGTTAAAGAATATTGTGAAAGTAAAACAAGATATTTTTATTTTCCGCCTAAAATCCTTATAATTCTACGAGTTTTTACAATTGGCGACCGTGAAATGGAAGTATTAATGAAAAAACGAACTTTAGCTCGGAGATATTTTACGTTGGCGGAAAAAGATGTGTTAAGGTCAGTCGAAGACAGTGAGACAGATATTCTGGCCTTAATTAAATATTTTGAAGAGAAGGCAGAAGAACTATTTGAAATAGATAGTAAAATTAAAGATTTGCTTTTCGACGATTCGGACGAAGAAAAAATTATTTCCGAATTAGACTCGGCAGAAGTGTATCGACGACGGTTTCATAAGGTACGTCTACTAGTACCAGATATTAATCCGCGACCGTCCTCGGCCGACTCAGAAAGCATAAACAGTGTCAAAACTATCAAATGTACAAATAGTGCCAGAACGTTCAAACTGCCAGTCTTGGAGTTAAAGAAATTTGATGGCCAACCTATCAACTGGATTACATTTTGGGGCCAGTTCAAAAGAATTCATGAAGACGACACTATTGACGATTACGATAAATTCCGATATTTAGTACAGTCTATGGAACCCTATTCAAAGCCAAGACAGTTTGTTGATAGTTTCCCACCAAGCGGAGATAATTACAGTCGCGCATTCCATGAGCTGAAAGAGCGGTTTGCCAGAGACGACCTTCTAATAGAAACGTATATCAGAGACCTGCTAAAGCTGATTATACACCGTAAAGAAAATGTTTCTTTGAGTGATCTATATAATACACTGTCCGCTCATTTATATGCATTGGAGTCTTTTGGAGTCACGTCAGACAAGTATGCTGCCATGTTACTACCTATGGTAGAATCGGCAATCCCCGTTGACATACTCAAGGCATGGGAACGCAGCCGCGACAAAAGTACGAGACCAGATTTGAACAAGCTGTTATTATATTTGAAAACAGAGGTTGAAAGCGAAGATCGTATCATCGCCGCAAGACAAGGTTTTGACGCGATACCAAAGCAATCGACAGCAGCATGTTTACAGACTTCCAACAATTTAGTGGAGCATGTAAAATTGGAAGGAGAGAAACTTGACAAGCAGCGACAGTGTATATTCTGTCAAAAGAACCACGCGTCAACTGAGTGCTCGAAGCTTACAAAACTAACGTTTGATGGCAAAAGAGAAATGATAAAAGAGAAAAGGGCGTGTTTCATATGTTTCAGGATTGGTCACGGAGCTAAGACTTGCCGAAGTTCACCGAGATGTTTGATTTGCGAACGGAGACATTTCGTAGTTATGTGTCCAAGCCTGGAAGAACTGCGATCAACCACAAAAGAAAAGAACACGCAGAACAAAACTGAAGCGTTATTTTGTACCCCAAAACCAAAAACGACCTTTCTGCAAACCGTAGTTGTAAATATTGTCTATGAAGGTAGAAGCGTAACAACTAGGGCTTTATTTGATAGCGGCGCTCAGAGGTCATATATCAAAAATGATATCGTAAAAAGCTTAAATTTGAATGCGTCTGGTAAAGAAATTTTGACTCATTGCTTATTTGGCGGTTTACAAACAAAAGATTCACATAATCTTTATGAATTTAAAGTTGAGCATTTGAATGGTAAGTTTAGTATTGATATGAAAGCTCTGGGTCAAAATAAGATCTGCGGTACTCTGCCGCGATTGCTTGATGGTGCATTAATATGTAAGTTGAACAGTTTAAACATTAACGTCATCGATTCAACGGCAAACAATTGTGAAGTAGGGTTACTGATAGGTGCTGATGTTTCAGGTCATTTACTCTTAGGTCACATAGTGCACATCGAAGATAGCTTGGTAGCTATAGACACCAAATTAGGTTGGACACTACAAGGACAGTCGAGCAATTCGACTATTGCCAGCGCTTCAGTAGTGTCATGTTTCATAAATTATTCGCCGTCTGACTTGTGGGATCTCGAAGTGTTAGGTATTAGGGATCCATATGAAGTTAAAACGAATCAAAAATGCGAGTATGAGACACTTAATTTTTTCAGAGACACAGTCACAAGGGGTATTGATGGTCGATATGAAGTATATCTACCTTGGAAGGAAGGTTTTCCAGAAATGTTGCCAGTAAATAACAAAGAGCTTGCTGTTAAAAGGCTTGAATCTACTACAAAAAAGTTAAAAGGTACGAGCAATTTAGTTAGATACAATAAAGTATTTGAGGATTGGCTAAATGAAGGCATTATTGAAAAGGTTCAAAACCAAGACGGAAGTCATGGTCTGTATTTATATCATCATGCAGTGATAAAAGAGTCAAGTACAACCACCCCAGTCAGGCCAGTGTTTGACGCATCGGCCAAACTGCAGGGTCATTCTCTTAATACAAGCTTAGAAAAGGGAACTAACTTGCTCGAAGTTATTCCTAAACTGTTAGTTGCTTTCCGCAAAAATGCTATCGGAGTCACTGCTGACATCCGTAAAGCTTTTCTACAAATCTCTATTGTGGAAAAAGATAGAAATTATTTGAAGTTCTTGTGGTGGCATGATGTCAACGAATGTAAAGATTTAATTACGTTTCGTCACAAAAGGGTGGTTTTTGGCGTAACAAGTAGCCCATATCTATTAGCAGCGACTATCAATCACCACCTCGATAGCATTAGTGATGATAGAAAGGTAATTGCGCGACAGTTAAAACATTCGTTTTATGTCGATAATTGTGTACATAGTGTGAATACAGTCGATGAACTCAATGAATTTATAGATAGCGCTAAGGCAATTATGAGCGAAGCGCAATTCGATTTAAGAGGGTGGGTCTATGGACCTTGCGATATAGAATGCTCTCAATCGGTACTGGGGTTAATGTGGAATAATAAAGACGATGTTCTATATGTAGTGCCTGAGTATAGCGATGTTACTGATGTTATAACTAAAAGACTATTGCTATCATTTGCTCAGCGTATATTTGATCCCATCGGTTACACTAGCCCAACGGCGATTATCCCCAAAATTTTATTGCAAAGGTGTTGGGGACTGAAACTAGACTGGGATGACAGGTTGCCGACTGATATAGTAAAAGAATTTACGGCATGGTTTAAACATATAGATGTTATTCACCACATATGTATTCCCCGACGATTAACAGATTTTGATATAAATAAATGTAATTTATCGATACATACGTTCTGTGATGCTAGTAAATATGCGTACGCCGCTTGCGTTTTCTTACGATCGGAATACGAAGGTAAAGTTCAAGTTAGATTGGTCAGTGCCAAAGCTAGAGTAGCACCAGTAAAAGTTATGACAATTCCAAGGTTAGAACTCATAGCATGTGTCATAGGTGTTAGACTTTACCAACAAGCAACTAATGTTCTAGGTTTGGAAAATATTGATTCCTATTTTTGGACTGATTCCACAGTTGCCTTGACATGGATTAAGCGAGAAGCCAATTGGTCCGTTTTTGTACATAATCGTGTAAAAGAAATAAAAACTACGAATAAAGATAAGTGGTTCCATGTCGCAGGAACCCTCAATCCAGCTGACTTTCCATCACGCGGCTGTTCTCCGGAGAAGTTAAGAGATTCGCTCTGGTGGATGGGGCCTGAGTGGCTGTATAACAGTTCAGATCAGTGGCCTAAATCAAATATTGTTTTCGACGATATTATCTCCGAAGAAAGAGACCATGTCGCGTTAGATTTTGAAGCAGAGCGTTTTAGTGATCGCTTTCTTTATTTTAGTAAATATTCCAAGATTATTAGGTGTGTAGGTTGGATTCTCAGATTTGTATATAATTGTAAATTTCGTGCTAGCACTCGGTCGGGTGTTTTGTCATATGATGAGTATGTTCGAGCTGAAAATGTACTTTTGAAATTAGTGCAATTGGAGTGTTACGGAGCTACTTCTTCCTCTCCAGCAGCAGGTTTAGAGACCGTGACATTAGATGATGGCTTAATTCACGTAAAGTCTCGTTTAGTGTTAGGAGATGAGTCCGATACCTTTAAGTATCCAATTTTACTTCCTGGTAACCATACCATTACTCACAGGCTCATCTATCAGAATCACAGTAAAATGCAGCATGCTGGTGTAACCACTGTGATTAGTAAACTTCGACAGTTCTATTGGCTAACGAGAGCTCGTCGGAATGTAAAAAACGTAATTGCTAATTGTAACGTATGTAAGAAGTTCACATGCAAAGCAGCTCAAGCACCCCCAGCACCACTCCCTGAAAATAGAATTAAGACGGGTAAAGTGTTCGAAGTCGTGGGTGTAGACTTAGCTGAGCCACTTTATTTGAAATGCGGTGACAAGTGCTGGATTGTTCTTTTTACGTGTGCTGTCTTCAGAGCAGTTCATCTGGAGTTAACCACGAGTTTATCAACGGAGCATTTTTTAATGGTTTTTCGCCGCTTTATTGCTAGGCGCGGTAGAGTCAGAGTCGTCTATTCCGATAATGGAACGAATTTCGTTGGTGCAAATAATTTGTTTGCGAGTATCAATTGGGATCATATAAAGGCCCAAACGATGTTAGAAAAAATTGAATGGAGACTTAACGTTCCAGCAGCACCCTGGTGGGGAGGGTTCTGGGAACGACTTATAAGGATGCTCAAAGGTTTACTTCGTAGGGTCTTAGGAAAGGCATCTTTAAACTACGTGGAACTAGAAACTGTCCTAACCGACTGCGAAGCTACTCTAAATAACCGCCCTTTAACATATATCCCCGATAACGAATGTCTGAACACGCTCACCCCCATGCATTTTTTACATGATTTGCCTTCGAGCAACGTTCAGGATTTGGATGAGATCGATAACAAAAGTTTAAATCTACGTAATAGGTATATCCAAAACCTTAGAGATGAGCTCAGAGAACGGTTTCGTAAGGAATATTTAGGTCTACTGGTACAACGCCAAGCTAATCCAACCAACACTGTTCTGAGGGTAGGTGACGTTGTATTGGTGCATACAGAGGAGAAGCGCCAGTTTTGGCCACTGGGAGTGGTGACAGAGCTGTTTCGTGGCGCGGATGGGTACACAAGAGCGGCCGTCATAAAAATAAAAAACGGTACTATTACCAGACCCATTCAAAAGCTATTCCCATTAGAGTTAAGTAACTCTGACGAGCAAACACGCTCAACACGGTCAGGACGAATAGTCAGGACACCTGTGCGCCTGAGATGTTAGTTTTTTTTTTCTTTTTCTTCGCGTGCGGATGATATTAAATCCTTTTTCTTCTTTGTCTTTGTTTTTGGTGTTTTTTTACTTGTTTTTTTGTTATTTGACACTGTTAAAGAATATTGTGAAAGTAAAACAAGATATTTTTATTTTCCGCCTAAAATCCTTATAATTCTACGAGTTTTTACAGGCACAAATATAATTTCGGTTACACCAACAAAAATAATACTACTATGTGGCGATGCATCAATCGCCCAGAATGCAATGCATCGGTCACATTGAATTCGCATAAAGACGCAGTGCTTCGCGAAAGTGCACATATTTGCAATTCTCACTATAATGAGAACATTAGGGATGTTGTGATGGATTCGTGCAAAAAAGCTGTGTGTGAACGAATGTCACCTGTAAAACAAATATTTGAGGAAGCTGTGACGGAAATTATCGAGACTGACGAGAGTTTTGTTATGTGTTCCTACGAAGAAAAAAGGAGCGCTTTATACAGAGAGAGGAAGAAATTCTTAGGGCAGCAGAAAACTGAATTTCTTAATTTACGGGATGTTAAAATTCCTGAAATGCTTGAAAAAGATTTCTTAGCAATCGAAAACGGCACTGATGAGAAAATATTAATCTTTGCAACGCCTACCGGCAGACTGTATATAAACAATGCCGATGGTAACCATCAATACTTTGGAGACGGTACCTTCAAAAGGAAACCTAAACATTTTAAACAACTATTCTCCATACATGTTGATCTTGTTAGCAATGGAAGATCGAGTAATGTGGTGCCAACTATTTTCGCTCTGCTTCCTAACAAGACGCAAGACACTTACTATCGACTATTTACACTATTACGAGATGAATTGAACTTGAAGATCAGTAATTTTAAATGTGATTTCAAAGTTGCTGTAATAAATGCATGCAAGGCTGTTTTTCCGGATGTCCGTTTAACAGGCTGTTACTATCATTATTCTCGTGCCGTAAGGAAGAATGCCAAAGCGTTGAGGGCTAACTCAACAGCAGAAAGCCGCGAGATTATCGAGATGTGTGCGAATTTGTCTCTACTACCAGAAACAAAGATAAACAATTGCTGGCTCAACATAATCGATATCGCACCAGGAACCAATGAAATGGACAATTTTATAGGCTACATGCAGAGACAGTGGATAAGATTAGGTCCATCAATATTGAGTTGTGCTCAAGACAAACACCGGACGAATAACCCGGTTGAAGGTTGGCATAACCGCCTTAACGTCCGAATGCCTTTCAAACCAACATTGATTCGGTTTGTACACAGATTGAGAGTAGAGGCAAGATATCAAAACACAAGAATACTTAATTCGCTATTCTCGACCATGAGTAGAAAACGGAAAGATATTTTGTTTGACAGTCAATATCGTCTTCACCTGAAAGATTTAAACCGCTCCGTAGCAGAAGGTCTATCAAAGAAAATGCCGATGGTTGCAAAACAGCGACATGTAAATCAGTCTACATAGGGATAATGCCTTCATCGGCAAAACGACGTACTAGTAAAATGCCGACAATTCAAAATCGTCTACTATGTAAATGATCAGGTACTTTCAATAACAAAAATACATTACATAATTAAATTTTAATAAAAGAAAAATAAATGCATTCTTAAACTAAACAAAAATATTTTCTACTTATAATCGGACCTACCGCCGCCGCCGCGCTTCGCGCTAGTCCCAAACTTGAACTTAATCTCCAAAAATAATTCTTTTAATATGCGTCAACCGTTGTAAAAACACAAACGGTGTGATCTCTTCATTCAATAGTCTTTCAGTTTCTCTTTTGTGTTTTTGGTCAAAAATGATATCATTTTTCTTTCGTTTTTGGCTATTATTGGCTTCTTCAGCTTGGCAACATGATTTTTAATGCCTAGGAGCCCTACTACAAGAATCAGAAGTCAAACTCCGGTCTAATAAGTATGCAAACGACACTTTTCTACGGTGCCTGCTCTATTTTAGCAAAGAAGTGTTGTGTTATGTTGATTTTAATTCGTGACACGTATTTGAGTAAAAATACAATTAGAAAGGAAACGAATGTAACTTTTAGATGTAAGATTATATTCGTGTAAGTTTATTTATTTCAATAAACATTTTTGACAAAGTTTTTCTTTTTAAATTGCGCTATCGGTGAACAACCGGCTAAGTGCGAGTCTGACTTGCGTTCTACATTTTACAGCTTAGATGAATACTATGCATTAAAAAATACAAAATTGTAATTTACTTACTAATAGGTTTATTATAAGTTGCTGTAAATTTCATGTTTGTAATTAATCTTTGATTACCTATTTTTTATTTTTTGTTTTTGATTAGTTTTAATTTACTTACTTAAAAATTGCATGCCCGTTATGGGTACACTGTTGTAACTCAAATGTATTGCATCCTCAACCGCAAATTGTACACAGTTTATGCAATAAATGATATTCTATTCTATATTCTATTCTATTCTATTCTATTCTATTCTATTCTATTCTATTCTATTCTATTCTATTCTATTCAAGAGTATCCCCCTTTTTCAAAATCCGTTTATTTATATGTTATTCATCCGTTTCTGGGTCACTGCCTCGCATATTAAGTGTACCAAATTTCAAGTTTACAAAAGCATAGTAGTTAAAGTTAAAACTTGCTAAACCAATTTTGATAGACTGAACATTCACATTTATAAATACGTAACACTAAAATACTGCGTGGTTAAAATTTTAGGTATTTATGAGACAGTGTCATTTTGATCTTTGGGCCTGTCAACAAAAGGCATTTTTGAATTTTGGTAATTATGAAACTAATGCATTATCACTTTCAGTCTGAATATTAATTCGGTATTTGAAGTTATTGTTCATTTTACTAACTATACATTTTGGATATCGGATGTAATGTGTAAATGTTATTACGACATTTTATTGTATTAAATATAAGTCAATTTGGGAATTTAGGCATTTTGGAACTAAGACAATTTGAGATTTAGTAAAATATGTAAAAGGCCATTATGATATTTGGCTGAAACGAACCGGAATCTGCAGTCTACGAAAATGCAAAGAAATGAGCTATTTAAGTTTATACAAAATAAAAAAAAGAGAAGCTCTTCTTTACAATGGCTAGATTCAATTTTGTGTCAAATAATTTAAGCGGTACGTCTATCTGGCGTTGCTGGAAAAGACAAGAATGTAGTGCTTCTCTTAAATTAAACGAAGAAAAGACATGTATAATAAGGGAGAGCCTACATAAATGTGAGCAAGATTTTGATAGAAGGGAAGAAGACAAGAGGTATTCTGGAGACTGGATACGGTAAAAGAGAATGTAACCAAAGATATGTCATTAGTAAAAAATGTTTATGAACAGACGCAGCAACAGTTGCCTTCTAATTCAACCTGTATTGTTAGACCTTATAGTTCCGTGACGGATGTCCTTTACAGACATCGCAAAAGGTTTCTTCAAGTGCTGAAAACCGAGTTTACTAAGTCGAGCCAAGTGACGGTACCAGAAATGATTAAAGACTTTTGTTTGTTGAGATGGAATTAAGTAACGACGATAAAATGCTTGTATTCGCATCACGATTTTCGAAAAGGATAATGAAATTTGATGCTGATTAAGGAAGGGTATATTTTGGCGATGGTACATTTAAACGTGTACCCAAGCCATATTACCAATTATTTTCCATTTACGTAGATGTTGAAAGTACGGAAGAAAGAACGTACCTATTTTCTGTATTGTACGCCCTGTTACCCAACAAAACAGAAAACAATTATATAGCTTTATTTACTATTATACGTGATAAGCTAGGTGTGCAGATTAAAAATTTTAAATGTGATTATAAGATGGGACTTATTAATGCCTTTCGAATGGTGTATCCAAATTCAAAAATAACTGGATGCTTTTATCACTTCAACAAGGCTGTATGGAAAAATGCTAATTCTGTGGGTCTGACGAAATCAAAAGACGGACGGAACATAACAAGGATGACTGCTAATTTGCCTTTGTTGCCTTCATCTTATATACTAGATGGATGGTCAGCTATTGTGGAGAATTTTGCAAAATCACCAGAAATGGATGCTTTTATAAACAATTTTTCCAGGTAATGGGTAAAAAATACTGTGCTTATTTCCTTTGCAAAAGAAAAGCACAGAACCAATAATAGTTTAGAGGCATGGCACAGACGCCTTAATGTACGTATGCAGCACAAACCCACGCTTGTTTTATTTGAAAAAGGAAGCAAATTTCCAAGACAAGAGAAGACAAAATGCCCTGTTTGAAGTACGACGCAAAAAACGATGTTTTATTTAATAATAAAAGAAGAATTATACAAACTTGAGATGTCGGAACTTACGCCCATTGCTTTTTTAAAAAACATTAGTGACTTAAAACTTAGATATAAGTAAATAAATATTAAGTACTATTTTTATTTATTTCATTTCATACAGATACCTTAAAGGCATTATGATCGTGAGTTTACGTGAGCTCGTGTTTTTATCTGGTTTTCTAGACAAAACATATGTTTAGGCATTATGTCTGTCACCTAGACAAGTTATGGTCATAATTGTACTTTTGAAAACAAACGACAATTATTGTCTTTACGCTATCTGGGCGAATAGCAATCTTGTCCAAATGCGATCTAGTCCAAACGCGAAGTAGTCATATCGAGAGTCACAAAGCGATCTAGTCATACTGCGTACCTAGTCTTATCGAGATGTAGGCATAAAGAATATGATATATACCAGGGATGGCCAACTGGTCGATCGCGATGGACTGGTTGATCGCGACTAATAGTCCAGTCGATCGTGGCAAGGCAAAAAATATAAATGCTGCACTCATCATCTTGTATCATTTTTCAAAACACAATGCATAGTAAATATCAGACTGACTTTCCACCTAACAGCGAAATAAGAAAGAGTAAATTGCAGACATTGAAATCGCAATTAAAAGTCCAAGAAAACATGTTTTCTGGGCCTATTGAGGATAGTAAAGCTGCAACTGAAGCTTCTTTTCAAGTAAGCTACAGAATTGCACAAAAATAAATCTTTTTCCGATGGAGAATACATCAAGGAAATCTTCGAAGCAGTGTCAGATTCGCTGTTCGTGAATTTCAAAAATAAAAACGAAATTAAAAAATTACAGCTGTCTCGAAATACTATGATGCGCCGTATAGAAATGATAAGTAAAGACGTAAACGAGCAACTACCATAAAGATATCGTCCGCTGTTGCTTTTTCGCTACAACTTGACGAGTCAACAGATATCACTGATACTGCACAATTTCTTATTTTTATTCGGATGGCCTTTGAAGATTTCTCACGAAAGAACTGCTAAGTATGATTTCCTTAAAAGGAAAAAATCGTGGCCATATTCACCGAATTCAAAGCATATATTAGCCAGATTACTACTGCTACCGTTGTATAAACTCGTCTCAATGACAACTGATGGGGCTCCTGCAATAACAGGTATTCATAATGGTTTTATCGAAAATTTTCCAGATTTCATTAGCTACCACTGCATAATTCTATCTAATGGCTAGTAAGAGACTAAACACAAAACATGTGATGGATATTTCTTTCAAGATTCCATAAAAGGATAATCTCTTCAAAGGCGGCTTTTTAAACAACAACTAGATGAGAAAGAGCCAAGTTTGACATTGCACACTGACGTAAGGTGGTTGAGTCGAAGCAAGTTTTTGCAAAGATTTCGAGATCTATTGGACGAAATTATAAAATGTCTTGAAGAGAGGGGTGATGATTATCAGCAATTGCGTGATTTAGACTGGCAATGTGATTTAGCATTTTTAGCAAATTTTAATGGAGAACTGAGCATATTAAATCTGGAACTACAAGGCAAGAATAAAACAGTAACAGTAATGATGAGTTCTATTGCAGCTATTCATAGTCAAACAGTGTCTATGATAGTTGACATCGAAAACAAAAATTTCGACAATTTGTAAACATCAAGGATCATAATAATTTGGAAAAACATACACTACCTACAATTTCATTCCTGATAAGGACACGGCAGAAATTAAGGCAGTGGTATAAGACTTCGAAATTCGCTTCAAAGATTTAAAAAAAATTGAGAAGTTGGTGGAATTCATCAGTTATCCGTTTAATAAAATAGGTAGTTACTAAAATAAATTTTCAGATTTATATTTTCCCTCTTAATAAAATAAAAAATACTACATAATTGTGTACTGAACTAAGCTGTTTCATTTAAGATTTTAAGAAGTATGTAATTGGTAGATCGCACAGGGTGTCGTCAGTGAACAGTAGATCTTGGGTCTAACCAAGTTACTAACTTGGTTAGGGTGGCTAACTTGAAGTTAGCCACCCCTGATATATTCAACAAAGAATATAATCTATCTTTTAAACAACCAGCCAATGACACATGCGACAATGTGATGAATTTAAGGTTACTATTCAACAAGCAATCTCAAGAAATGAAAAAGAGCTTGCCCAAATAGATTATGATAGACATTTGATAGTCAGAGGAGATATGAAATGAAATCATCTGATAAACTACTATCCAAACAAGATAGGACAGAAAAGGTTATAACGATAGATTTACAAAAATGTTTGGCAACACCATATCTCACCAATTTTTTAATATTCTACTTGAGAAAACTTTGGACCCTTAACCTAACAATATTTGATGCTTCAAAGAATGTAACGTTTTGTACTTTGTGGGATGAAACCGTTGGTGGTAGAGGTGGATGTAAAATAGCCTCATGCCTTTACAAATGGGCAAAAGAAAAGGACACCATTCACGTTACATAATTCTTGGACCAAAGTGTGAAAGTGCCGGCCAGAAAAAAAGTGTAATATTCAGATAGAACACGCAATTCCTTTATTTTTTTACTATTACACCAAACGGGACTGTCACCGTATTTGACCATCCCGTCCCGTATTACTACATGTCCCGTATTTCGACAAATACGGGTGAGTGGCGCGGGCGCCCGCCTACGGCAGCGGTGGTGGTGTGCCGGGGGCGCGCGCGCGCATGAGAGGTGAGTGAGGGAGGGGGCGGTACGGGCCGATCGCTCGCTCGAAGTTATACATGGACTTCCCGAGAATCAGAGCATATTGATATCGCACAGATTGTAATTGAAGATCTAGTAGTTCGACAGGTATGAACTATTCCTTTTATATTATTTCGTTTTTCTTTATGTAAGTCAACATAGGTACCTAAAGATATTTAATGTTACATGTTTGTTTCTCTAATCATTATATCACAGCGTGATAACGTTTTGTTTCCAAAGTGTAGCAGCTAGGTATTGATAATAATAACATAGCCAATTAGAGACCCCATTATTAATTGGTTCCTTTCGTTGATTTGAAAACTGATTCCACTTAAATATAAAAATAAACGCACGCTTTTTCAAGCGGCTTCACACCACTTTAGTATTTGTCATGTCACGGCACCACTTTAGTATTTGTCATTGAACAGCGGTCTCAGCGCGATATCAAGTAGCCACTCACGCTTTTGTTTTTTGTGTGTATGTATGTATGTATACGTGTAACAAAATATGTTTCTGGTATTACAGGAAGAACCTATTACCCATAGTTATTTGTCGACTCTGTTAGCAACGGGCTGAGCGTCGGTACCTTCGTCACCAACGTGAAGTAGATCCTGACGTTGCAGACGAAGAAGTCAACGCCGAGCCTCATGTTAAACCAACTATTTTGCCCGGGTTTTGCCGTACCGGTAATTCGGCAAATACGTGTGTGTTTCAACATTGAGAAAATGCGACGAGACACAGAATACCCGAATACATAATATTACGAGTTCTTTGCCGCTACAGTGTGATCATAACTGAAAATAGTCGTGTATGCAATGAACACCTTGAACGAGGTGAATGGCATTTACTTGCTATACAAGATTTAATTGAAGAATTCAATGCAGCTCAAATCATTAGTGCTATGAGATTATTAGTAAGCCACTGCACCACAGAGGTTTTTGAACATTATGAATCAATGAATGATAAGGAGTTTCATGACTGGACTGGCCTGACTATTGAACAGTTTACTGATTTATTAGCCAGCACTCCTAGCCTAAATCAAAGAAGAAACAAAAAAACTAAACTAGCAGCTTTGTTAGTAAAACTCCGAACCGGCGATTGGAGTCGCCGGTTCGGAGTTTTACTAGCACTAGCACGGCTAGATCCTATTTTTAAAACCAGTGAAGCCACTTTATCGAGAATGCTCCACACTGGACGAGAAGCACTGCTGCAGGACTTTGTTCCTATACACTTAGGCTTTGACCACATGACTCGGGAAGATGTAGCGCGGAGGAACCTTATGATTCCCGAAAGAATTTTTGGAAACCCTGAAAGTCCTTTTGATGAAAGAAAAGCCATAACAATTTCAATGGTTCTACCGCAATGCCGACATATTTATATTGGACCGAAGGGTTCAGAGATGCTAGATGACTAGATAGAAGAGGCTAGATAAACTACAAACTAAAAGACCGCAACCTATTATAGGTTTAGATGGAGAAAAAAAAATAGTACAGTGGCTAATAACGATTGCAAAATGCGGTTTCCCGATTAAAAAACAAGAACTATTGGACACTGTTCAAAAAATTTTAAAGGATCTAAAAAAGACAAACCCTTTCAAAGATTATCGTCCCGGTCAGACCTGGTACCTTAGCTTCTTGAAAAGAAACCCTGAAGTAAGTCGTCGACATGCTGAAGGCATTAACAAAGCTCGAGCAACAGTAACTGAAGAGTCTATTCGCCTATGGTTTCGTGAGCTTGAATTTTTTTTAGCAGAAGGACAAACAGAATTGCTTGTAAATCCACAAAGAATTTTTAACGCTGACGAAAGTGGCTTTTCGCTTTGCCCAAAAACGGGAAAAATTCTAGGGCCCAAGGGATACCGCAATCTGTACCAGGTGAAAACTGGAAACGAGAAGGACAACTTGACTGTTTTAATAACATTTAATGCCTATGGACAGATTTGTCCACCACTTGTAGTGTTTCCATATTTGAGTCCACCGAAAGCAGTCAGCGATAGCATGCCACCAGATTGGTGTCCGGTTGGATGAAGAGTGATGTCTTTTTTTAATATATCACGAATGATTTTATTGCTTGGGTAGAGCAAAATAACATACAGAAGCCAGTTTTGTTACTTGTTGACGGGCATAAGAGTCATATGTCGTTGATGTTGAGCTCCGTATGGGAACAACTCGGTATAATATTATATGCTCTCCCTCTAATTAATTAATATTATATGCTACCCACATGCTTCAACCAGCCGACGTCAGCGTTTTCGGCCCATTAAAAGCACATTGGCGGAATGTCGTCCGACATTATTTATCCAAACCGGAAAATTTTAATAAAATGTGACAAAAACCAATTTCTGTCTACTATTTAAAGAGATTATTGAAACCCCACAGATGCCATCAAATATTATTAATGGGTTCAGAAAATGTGGTCTATATCCCTTTGACCCGAACACAGTGGACTACACAAAATGCGTAAAAACACTTTAGAAAACGCAAGTAGACCACAAGCTCGCGAGGAAACCGGTATAACTAATGAAGACCTTACTTCAACTCGCAAAGTCCTACGACATTTGAGGCCTACACTGGGAAAAAAGAATAAAGAAAAGAAGAAAGAAAAGAAAATCAGACAGTAAAACTGTTAACTTATACGAAACGGGTTCTGAAGATAGAACAGACTCTTTTATCACCGAAAGTTTTGCATCAAATAACGTTAGCCTAAAGACCAGTGCACCTAGGGCCTATTCCTTAAATCCTTAAGACATACACGACGTGAGTGCCACCGCAGAGCCTAACAAAATATCAAATCTCGATGACTCGCGTTGTAGTAGCCCTTGTCTTTTCGATGATCAACTCTTGCTGCCACAGCTGGAAGAAATAAAAGCAGTAAATGATGTTCCTTCTCAAAAAGTTTCAATAGCATTAGACAATAATGAAATATGGTTCCCTTTAGAATTGGAGAACCGCGACATGGAAATCATTCAGAAGACCAACACTACTCCAACCAATGCAAAAGAAATTGTTGACGAAAATGTTTCAACTTTGCTTTCATTTCGGGTAGCTATCTTGATCAAAACACCCTGGTTTCTCTGGACGATGTAATAATAATACCCCTTCAGACAAGTACACCTACTAGGCCCGAACCTCAAAAGGATTGTTCCTCAGGTGAACTGCAACTTGCGTCGTTCACTGTGCCTTCTGTAGCTAGAAACCTATCATTTCACGAAACATACAAGTCCAGCACTCAAGCAGAACCGTTGTTTAACATTGTAACAAAACCCCAAAGTAACTGTTCTTTCCGACATTATTTTACAACCACTAACAACCACTGCTTCTTTAAAAGTTTTACCTGAACTATGTTTATCTGAAGTCACTAGCAGCAAACTCAATGTTTCTCTTGCAAATACTGTATCTTCACAGAGACGGCAAAAATCAGCAACATCTGAAACAATATTGACTAAACATCCATCAGAAAAAACAATACCCAACGTTACTGAAGTATCTTCAAAACCTACCAACAAACATGACGTATTTGCTAAACATTTATATCAGCCCCAACTTCCTGAGAAGTCTAAGCAACAGCCAAAACTTTGATTGCCCGCTTCAATATCTAGCAAAAAGTGGCGAGAGTATCATGAGCAAAAGGAAAATGCAAAAGTAGAAAAAAATTTAGAAAAACAAAAAAATAAACTAGAAAGGAAAGAAGCTGTAAAGCGTAAACAAGACGAATTAAAGAAAAAGAAACTCGAAAATCAGCAAGCAAAGAAAAGAAGGATATAAATTCGTAAAAATTTAAAGAAGAACGAGTTAGAAAGATGTAGAACTAAAATTTATCAAGGAGTGAAACAAAATTGTTCTCATTGTACAGGAATTTTAAACAGTGACACTGAAGATGAAGATAATAAGAATATAGGCTGCGATTTTTGTGCAATATGGTTCCATCTTAAGTGTACTGATTTCGTAGGACTCAATTATGATGTAGCCAAAGATAGGCCATTTACATGTAACTCTTGCATTGTAACAGGAGAATCTTAATTTTAAATAGATTTTGCGGCATAACATCTGTTATTAAAAATATATAATTTCAATTATTTATAAGTAGATAAAGACTGGCCTAAAATGTTGATTTAGTATTATACTACGGTTATGTTATTTTTTCTTATATCTGTATAGTTTATAAGCGTTAAATGAAAGACTAGGCGGTGTTACGCCAGGTACTGATTAGGGGCATTTTTTAGAAATATATAGTATAAAGTTTGTAAATTTTTAATTACCAAAAAAATGTATGGTATGGGACTCATGAATACAAACAACCCTATTTTTGGAACCAACTATAAAATCATAAGCCATTGGGAACAGCTGATTTTTTTCTAAAGATTTCCAAGTCGGTCCCACACCAGTTGTTTGAATTCATGGCTACAGAGTTATTTTAGACTTTAAAGAATTTTAAAAATGGCGTTAATTTAAGAATGGATCTCATAATAGGGGATAAAAAAAATTGTACATATATAAAGTGATTTTATGGTTATGTGATGGTTTTCTTTTTCAATTTATTAGTAATTACAAATAGCAAACCTAGCAGCCGCAAACTAGTAGCAAGTGGTCGTAAACTGAAAAAAGCGGTCGTAAACTAGCATTTCACTCTATTTTATATAAATAATTTATTTAAAATAAAGCACTATGACAATTTCATAATCATTACTATCATTAAAATGTTCACTATTATGATATGTATCATCATCATCATCTCAGCCAAAAGATGTGTATATGTATACTACTATGGAAAAATTCAAATATTTACAATGCCTTTTTCTTTATAATTTATTTATGTAAAGTTGAACACTGTGCTAATCAGTCGCAAACCAACTCAATGACCCTACTGTCTTTAAAACTAAAACTCAGTAGGTCTAGTTAACTAGGTAGGACTAACTATCTTTATGCTTAACTTTCGATTTGATTAGTCATAATCAGTGGTCGGAGTAGGTATATTGAATTAAGGTCACTGACATCAAACGTATATGTTAATATGGATACTCCTCAGAGTTTCCGGATTATTATGATAAAAATACCGAAACATCGAAATTATTACATGAAACTAGTTAAAAATGTATCAATACTCTCAACGCTATGCTGCTAGTGGCGTAGATGACCAGAATTTAATAGTAAAAAATGACTGGTGTGTAAAAACCTTGTTGTAGTAAAAGTGTTGGAGTAAAAGCCTAAGCATGTATAAAATGATATAATAATAATATTCATTTCAACACACGACATCCGGCAAACAGGGTCTTTTGTCCTCTTATCTCTATGCTCAACGCATCTGACCAATTAGAATCAAGTATCCAGGATGACTCATTGACTGTTTGTTCGAAAACAATGCGCTCGCACCGACATCCAGACCAAGTGGCTCACTCACTTATTTCGGTTCGTGGAGTGCGCTTATTTTATGTGTTGTGAATATCTTGACTTGACCCTGGCTTGTTTACTGTCTTCTGAAATCTACTTAAAACGACGAATTTGGCTTATAACTACGGACATCGATTTATTACTCTTGGATTGGGCCCATTTGAAGTTGTTTTTGTACGGGTAAGTTTTAATTATTTTCACTATTTAAGAAGGTTTTAGAACTTGGAAACAGTTAAAAAAATCACTTTATAGCAATCATCACAGCGCATGAGAGTCCGGTACGCACACCGCAGGGCTATCACCGCTTCAGTTAAAAAAAACACTTTATATGAAACAGAATTTCATTATCGACTTTACAGTTGTGTATGTATATTGTAAATTTAAATCATTGTTTTAGGTGAGATATAAATAAATATGGCAAAGGTCAAGGCTGAAACAGTGCAAAAGTGGTTATTGCACTATCCTGAGCTACTTTACGATAACGCTAGTGGCACTATATACTGTACAAAGTGTGAAAGTCATTTGAAAGCTGTGAATAGAGGCAACATTACCAAACACATTGAAGGCGCTGTACATCAAGGAAAATTTAAGAGACCGCAAGAGGAATTTTACTTCGACCTCATTAAGTTCCTGATTCTATGCAATATTCCTTGGTCGCAAATGAAAAAGTATTTTTAAAGGCTCCTAGTAGGGTAAACATTTTAAAAGAAAAATATCCTGACTTACCGTTGCCTCCGCAACCAGTCATTACCAGATGGGGTACTTGGTTACAGGCAGCATCTTACTACGCTCAACATTTAGATAAAATAAAAGAAGTTTTATCCTGCTTGAGCAGTTCTGATGCTATAGCCATACGAAACGCAAAAAACATTTTGGAAAAACAAAATTTAGAAAATGATTTAAAATATATTGAAGAAAATTACTCTATTATACTACTAGCCCTAAAAGAGTTACAAAAACAAAATTTATCTCTAGCTGATTCACTTTTAGTATTTGATCAAGTAAGGGCTACGCTTAACGAGTGCAATAATGAGAATATAAAAAATAAAATAGAATCAGTTATGGAACGAAATCCAGATTTAGATACAATTAGAGAATACAGCGAGAGTATTGAAAAAAGCGTAGCAAATAATCAGAAACTTTATTTCAAATTCGCTCCATTGACATCTACAGATGTTGAACGATCATTTTCCACTTACAAATGGATCTTAGATGTTAAAAGAAATAGCTTAAAATTAGAAAATATTGAAAAAATTATAGTTATTTATTTTAATTGTATAGAGACAGAAAATCAAAATGTAGAACTTGTAACCGATGAGGATTAAAAATAATTATTTTTAATAAAACTGTAATAATGATTATTTGTATTAACAATAAACAATTTTGTTTGCTTACATATGGTTTTTTATTTTATTACTCTATTTACCAAATTTTTGGAAACTCTGGTACATTCCGGAAGAAATGCATGTCCATGTTATGATATCATGACGCAAGTATCTAAAATCAATATACCTACTCCGACCACTGGTCATAATGCAAAGTTGTTGTTCTGTGTATTAGGTATACCCAGCGAAAATGGTCAGGCCTATGAAGTAAATCCTGTGCTTTGGCTAGAAGTAAAGGTAATGTTTTAAAATAAAGCTGCTCTAGTTCAATCACGTCACATGTTTCTTTTTGTTGGGAACTGTGTACAAACCATGAAACTCTTCTTTTTTATAAACCAATGGACTTCATGCCTTTATTTCAAGTATTCTTAAAAAATACTGAACTAAGCAACTTTTTATATCTACGAAATCCTCCTGTCTCATGTTTACAACTTTGAATGGGCTTGGACATGTGCCTCTGTAATAACTTCATCCCAGTCTGATGGTACTTCAGGGCAATATGTACGTTTCTTTTTCTCAATTAAAGCAAAATTCTGATCATTTGGCATATAGGAATGGCCATGGATTAGGAAAATATGTTTAATCTTCTTAATAAGTTTCAGACAATAAACTAAAATGTACTGAAAGTACACCATTACATGAGCTTTCCATAGATGCAGAAATTTTTATTAAATTTTCCTTCTTCACTGTATCAGTTTCAGCACCTGCTATTTTTAACTCAAGACTATCAAACACAGCACATGTACAATGTGAGGGAGTCCAAATTTAATGTTAAACTTCGAATGAAAAATATTATAGTATATCTTGTATGTAATCTGAATCCAATATTCTTGTAAAAATATTTTATGCATTTCCTTCACATTTATAGTTTCAGGCAGATACATTCTGTTTGGATTTGCCTTAAGACTGCCTTGCTTTAAAAGATTGTAAGTATATGTAACATTACCAGATCAGCTAATTCATCAGGAAACTTATTTGGTATATTAAAATGGGTACCTCTAGCATCTTTAGGCAGGGTTCCTTTATTTATAGCAATGTCTTGTATACATCGAAGTCTTGATTTTGTTATACAAAAAATACTTAAGAATGCTGAGTGTCAAACCTTCTTTTTTTCTTTGTTGTATGTACAATTTATATTCAAAAGCCACATTATGGTCGGAAATCTTGCTGGATTCATCTGTAAACTGTCGCCTAGGTCGTTTTCGTTGCACAGGACAAAATGAAATGCAGGAAAATATGTATGCATCTTGCTTATTCTTAGAATCTAAAGCGTAGAACTGCGTGAAAATGTGTCTTCTTTCGTCTTTATTAACATTTTCAAAACATATGAGTCGTTTGCATCTGAAAAATACATAACAAAACAGAAATGATTCAGAGTGTCGTCTTAGGGGCAATTGGAGTAACAAACACAAAAATGCTAAACATGAGATCCTACATAAAAACATTAAATCTGTTGTACTAAATAACTACAAACCTGCAGTCTGTCAGTCTGACCTACAGTAGCTTCTGTTATTGACTTTCCGGCGTAATTTTCCTGAGCTTTCCCGTGAACTTTAAGTTCCTTGATAGATGTTCTTTTAGTGATTTTCGGTGGTTTGCGTACTGGCCACTTAGCCACCTACTTTCTCACTTCTCTTGCGTACATTTTTGTGCTATACTATGCTATGTGCTACGCTTATTTATTTACGACGAAACGAAAGTTAGATTTCATTCATCTGATTTTGACTGACAGATGACCACAGAACATAAAAGATGACACCCAGTACACCACAGAATATAAAGCCAGTACCATAGACTATGTATAATATTGGATATAGATGTGCCTCTCATAGAAAAAAAGATGGGAATCTAGGTTCCCTGTATAATAGACGGTGGTAGTAGACGTTTGCGTGCGCGTTTACGCTTCTTCCCGATAGATGGCGCTAAAAATATATATAATATTTACAAAGAACCTGTTAACATTTTTTTTATGTATAATATTATTGTAAGATTGTTAAAAACATATTAAAAATTTATTATAAATAAATGAACATAAAATTAAAAACTCATTCATTTATTTCCGAAGGATCGAACTTAGGATTTCTCCATCACTACGATAGCACGATACGTCGCCGTCGTCGCAGCCGCTCGGCCACCGAGCTTTCAATAGAGATGACGAAAGTTATGGTTATTAGAAAGTTACTAGAAAATAACTAAAAGTAACTTATTAATTTAAAATGCTATCTATACTACCGCCATCTAGTGACATTATATGGATAACTAGTTAGTAACTTGAGGTTCCTCCTACGGAAGGTGGCGCTGCCGTATATGATGTTTTTGTAATTATTCGATGTATGGAAGATTCACCCCTCTTTAATAATTTTAGTTCCTATAAATATGATTCTAAACAAATTTATCCTAGCGGCTACGACGACGCATCGTGCTGTAGTAGTGATAGAATAGAGAAAGCCTAAGTTCGATCCTTCGAAAATAATTTAATATTTTTTTGAATTTTATGTTCATTTATAAGTTTTTAATATGTTTATATCAATCTTACAATAATAATATACACAAAAAAAATAACTAGTTTTTTGTAGTTACATATTATATATATTTTTAGCGCCATCTCTCTATCCCATCTTTTTTTCTATGAGAGGCACATCTATAATATTATAGGTGCAATATAGTCTAAAATTATTAATGTTTAAAATTAGTATGAAGGAAAGTTCTTTGAATAGTTTTAAAGTAACACTTTAAAAGAATTATTCAATTTAACGTACATGTGTTTAAAGTTACTACTTCGATAAAATTATTAACTGATATTTTCAACCATTAAAATTAACAGTTAAAAATATTTATCAATTAACTTTTAACGAATAAATATGTTCAACCATTAACGCCATCTCTAATCTGGATACTTTTAAATTAAGTATTTCAGATACCAGATGCAAATAACTTTCTGGAATGGTATCTGAAATACTAGATATAAAATAGATATTTACTTACTTTTGAATACTTTTATAGATAAAATACTGTTGTAAAAAAACAGCATTTTTTTATGAAAGTTATTTTTTTATATGTAAATTACCTAGTGATTCCGCCCGGCTTTGCCTGGGTGCAAGTTTTAAAAAAAACCTTTTAAGGCTAGGTATTCCTGCAGAGGCCGCGCTATTGAGTTTTTTCAAACAATCTGAGACATAGAAAACAAGGTTTTAAATTCTGGAAAAAAAGTATGAATTAGTTAAGGATCTAATCTAGTGGAAGTCGCATTCAGTTACAAGATCCATTGAACTTCACTCGATAAAAAAAAATCCCAAAGTTACCCCTTTTTGTAATGTTTTTTCAATATGATGACTAAACTACTGATATTTTCCATTTATTTTTTGTACTCAATTGAAGACAATAATATTTCGCAGGGGAATTCGCAGAGTTTGACTTGATAAAATGATTGTCTTATTTACTATGTTTAAATATCTACGAAATGCGCGAGTACGGCTGCTCGGCAGGCCCGATCAGTCGCGCTCGGGCGCTTACGGACGACGGACCTGTGTCAGTTTTTTCCGTGACTGCCAATCAATCCGTTTTTGTCGTAAATAATTATATAATTATTGCAAGTTATTCATAATGGGCAATAAACAATAAACGCTTACAAAGATTCATGCATTCATGTCTAAAACTTATATTATGGTTATAATTCGATAGTATAAGAATATCAGTATGACTATGTACTGAAGATCGCATCGCTACGATTTTTGATAATAAAATTCATATTTTGTCTATAGATATCGGTACCTCTGCCGGGTTGGATTTAGAAATAGGTCGCCTGAATCTGAGAAAACTGAATGCGTAGGGGGCTCAGGGAAGCTCGTCTAAGATTCCCTAAAACAATTTCGGCTGCCGGCGTTACGTTTGAATATTTTTAATAAATTTTTAAAATTCGTATAAAATGTACTGTGAATGCGTGAAACTATTTTCGATGCTTCTTTAGTCAAAGTCAAAGTCAAATATTTTTTATTCAAATAAACTTTAGAAAAGTGCTTTTGAATGGTCCAAAAATTTTTTAACCTACTACCCATTCTAATTGGTTCTATCAAATACAAGGACAGCTTCACGTTACTGAAAGACGACTCTGTCTGCTAGAAATCTGGGCTGGAGAAAATAAACCTTTGCTTACAAAACGCATCGAAAGGGACGATAATTTCTGGAAAACGCAAATGGAGCCAAAGTTGGTCCAATTTTACATGAAATGTTTAATGCCGGAAATGAGGATCAATCACATAATAGCTAATCTGATTTTTACTATATACATCGTATGCGCAATCAACTACTAAGCATTTTATTCATAAAATATTATAATCCGTCAAGAAATGAAGAAGTTATTAATGTTTTTCTGAATGGCTATTTTGAAACGCGCGCGCCTGCTTGCCACTCACGATGATGTCACAGTACATAAGTCGTGCGGACTCATGCGACCGTATGTACGGGTCAAATCGTACAAGGAATATTTGGATCACTTCCCGAGGACCGATCGAGATGAAACTTGGTATATCTACGCAACTTCGATAGCAATTCAATAATATGGCATCATGGAACTGGTCTAATGATGCAGTCGGAAGGTGATCATAGGAACTGAGGTTATAGAGTTTTATTTAACTCATAAGAAATTCACATTTCACTTACTGAGCTAACTAGGAACTTTGCAATGAAACAAGGTAACCCCGCCATATTTGTGCTTATTTTATTTGTCTTGATAAAAACTAACCTTGTGTGGTGCTCAAGATCTGATGATGAAACTGAAAGGAGGTCAGAGGAACTCCTAGACTGTACGTACTTACATGTTAAAAAGTTAAAAGTGAAAAAAAATTTAAAACAAGCTTTTTATTAAATTTTAACCGCTTCTGTGGTCTAGTGGCTAAGCCACCGGTCTTACACCCAGAGGTCCCGGGTTCGTTTCCTAGCGGGAGGTACATCTTTGTGTACCTACTCGGTTTGGCTGATAGTAGGGCTTGTTAAGTCCGCCTGGATTTTAGTTTTTTAAATAAGTTCTAAGATGCTGTACTTTTTCGCAGACACATTAATAAGTAGGTACCTACTAACCTAAAGTAAAAAAAAATCGTTTTTTTTTGTTTTATATTTTGATATGTTTCATGTTTTGTGTTTGTGTTTTAAACGTTTTTTTATTTATTGATTTATCATCTGTGTGTGTTAGCTGAATATTTTGTAAGTAAATAAAAATAGTCCTATCCGGGTCTATCTATGTGCAAAATTTCATCTAAATCTGTTCAGCCGGTTCCACGTGATTGAGTAAAAAACAAATAATAAACATTTAACCGCCTCTGTGGTCTAGTGGCTAAGCCTCCGAACTTAGACCCAATGTCCCAATGTTCAATTCCTATCAGCAGCGCGTTCTTGATTTGTTTGGTGGTTGGGCTTGTTAAGTTCGCCTGGCTAGCTACCACCATCTTATCTAACACCGGCGCCATAATAAAAATGTTAAAAGCATTGTTGTATTCCGACTGTTTAGAAATCCTTTTGGGTCTTTTGGAACACAAAAAAACAATTTGACAACAATAAACAAATCGTATTTCTATTTATTTATTATTAAATATTCTTTTTTAGTAATAAATATAACTTATGTTACTCAGGGATAATGTAGCATTCTAATAGTGAAAGAATTTTTAAAATCGGTTCAGTAGTTTTTGAGTTTATTCGTAAAATACAGTGGCGGGCGGCAAGCGGCAACTGCCGAGCTAGTGCGAGCGTAGCTAATGACGTCTGCGTTTTTGAGAATGCAGCACGAAAATCGCTCTAACTTCGTCATTTTTGGTCCAATTTCAATAATTCTTTTTTGGTTAATTGGTTTTGATGTGACTGTAAATCTACATATTTAAATAAAAATTCTCGTTGATCTTCATTGTAGATAGTGACAGACAAGCACGTGGAATGCCAATAAGAACGTTGTCCTTACAAGATGACAAGGAAAATGTAAATTATGTAGACTCCACAGCCTTACCATATCAAATTTGCAACCAGGTACAAGCACAAGAGAAATAAATTTTGAAGAATTTTGAGATTAAACATAATAATATTTTGAATTTAATTTGATACCCTTATTCCATTTATGCCAAACATTCTTTGAAATAAATAACCGTGCAATCCTTTCTGGTGGATACTTAACTTAGCCCATGAAATTGAAGTAAGAAAAATAATTTTGAAAATAAATAATAATATTATAATTAAATGGATACCAAAAAACATAAATTCATTATTAATTACTTACTTTATTTATTTACGAAACTCGTAACTCTACTTTATCACTACTAAACAAAATTTGATCATAAAAATGCACTTCTAAAGCAAAATAAAATTACCCTACTGCTTATTTCTATACTGTATCGGTGGCGAGCGGGCGGGCGGTGTCATGCGAGTTCACTACCGCTACGTCCGCGCGAAACGCCGCCGAGACATCGCTAAATGCCTACTTTGACAGGAATACCTAGCCTTAAACCTCTAGACAACTACAAACAAACACGGCAAAAAAATAACTCTTTATTTTTATTGTTAGAACATACATAAATTAGATATCACTAATTACCTACTTACAACTAAATTACACAGAAATGCGTAAAAATATCATTGATGATTTGTTTGTTGTCATTCTAACCTCTCGCAAATCAGTTCAGTAGTTTTTGAGTTTATTCGTTGCAAATCTCGTTGTCTCTGTATCAATAATATAGGTACTTAAAATAATTACAGTTGAAGTAAGCATGTTGATGGTTTAAAAGTACAGTGAAAAGTGTGCTCATCTTATTGCGTTTGAAGCGACCGTACGATCAGCGTCAAACGCGCGCTCGCCGCGAGTCCAACGCCCGCTCGGCGTGCGCCCAAAATGCAGCGTATTGAGCGCGCCCCGCGCCTGTTATGGCTAGTCCCTAATAGATTTGCCAAAAACAATGCAACCTCAGAAGCTTGCGCTAAAACATCACAAATTTGAGAATAGAATGAGAAAAAGAGCGGAATTAGTTTTACCCACAATTCTTGAGCATACAGTAGGTACATCATGAACTGGCCTGAAAAAAATCCTATTCGTGAGGGCTCCAAAAAAAATTGTAATAACAGGAAATGCAAAATGTGTTCAGTAAAGAAAATAAGATGAGAGACTAGTCTTAGGTGTAAAGGGTATCCGGAAAAACCTGCTCTTTGTGCCATCTGTTTTGAGGAATGACACAATCGATTACTGTAACTTTATTTCTAATCGATTGTTATTGGTAGGTGTTTGATTATTTGAATATTGGTGCAATTAAAACGATATTGAGATTGAAACTCGAAACCTACCGAAACCTACTGGTACTATCGTACTAATAGCTTAAGATTTTTGTCAAACTATAACCTCTGTCTAGTGGTCAGAAAAGGTGGCTGCCACTGTTAAGATCCCTTTTCAAGAAGCATTTCGAAAATCACCTTTTAAGAACCTTTTAAGAATTACTCCTTCCGTGAATAAGTCCATTCAAGGCTCTATATGCAATTCACTGCTGGTTAGTTGTGTCAAACAAACACAATACCAGTGTCTACCTTTGCGCAGCACCTGTACATGTCTTGCCAAGGTTTTCTTTAATAAGCAAATAAAAAAATATACCTATTTCAACGTTTATTGGACAGCACAAGTGACGATTCACAAACAGGTCACTACAGAGCGTTGTACACCACATCCATGCAAATGAAATCAAGCAAGCGCGAGCGAGCGCGTACCAAGTAGGTATATTTAGGCATTATTGCCGCATGTTTGTTACACAAGTTTGTTGCAAGTGTGGTAGCAGCAGGGGTGGTAGGGCGGGTTGGGGCAGGTGAACGCCTGGCAGGGCGACACGCATGGGCAGCATTCGCCGGGGTACCACACGGTGCGAGCGTACCGCCCACTGGGCCGGGTGCATGCGCCATGGTTGAAGCAGTGCGCTTTGCAAGGGTAGTCGTAGCAGCAAGGGCTGGAAACATATTAAATTTGAATGTTAGTAATTGAAATACGAAGTGTGCGTATGCGCAAGTTAAATATTTTTGTTTGTAATAATGAGGTTTTATGCAAAGTATTATATTTGTTATGGTTCAGTTAAGTTACTATAATTCAATCATATCGTTTTTTTATTTTACTTAAAGAAATTAATAAGATTGAATCTGGGTAAAGTCGTGGATAGGCACCTAGCCGCGGGATGCAAGCAGCACAAAACCAGTTTGGAGATCCTTGGGGGGGGAGGCCTTTGTTCATCAGTGGAAGTCTTTTGGTTGAGGTGATGATGATGATTGCGATTTGCTGATTAAGAACCCTTTTACACTAGGGCTGCTCTAGCGTAAGCGTTTGATTTAGGTACGCATGCGTAGTGCCCGTTACTCCTAGCTTGTTGTAGTACAGTACACGCTACACGTTTATCGAACGCCTAGGTACTCTGAAGAAATACTAATGTAAATAAATAAAATAATTTTTAAGTCGCTGAACATTAATCTGTACATTAGTGTGGTCTTTGTATGACGTAGGCATCCGATAAGAAACGATTTTCCGAAATTCGATCCCTAAGGGGGCGAAAAAGGGTCCATACAAACTTTGCCCAAGTTTGTATGGGACAATATGATTCCTTGATCCAATCTACTTCAAAATTTGCATAAACCTTTTTTACAAAATTTGAAGTAGATTGGATTTTTCCCACACTCACATCAATTATCTAGCCCCAAGAAAAGCTTCCTTAAGAAACTCGATTAATGGTTAACTAGACAACGGATAAACATACTTAATATACTTAAATACATACTTATTATATAGGAAACACCCAGACCCGAAACAATTTAGAAAATTGATCCGACCGGGGATCGAACCCGGGACCTCAGAGATGGCGACACCATGAAAACCGGTGTTCAAGCCACTCGACCACTCGACTCGGTCGTCGTAGAAAGTTATTTTGGCGGTGATTTGCTTCGAAGTTGATATCAATATTATCAATAGTGCTTTTTATTTAAATTACATTTTATATTGACACATGTTTGAAAACTCAATCCGATTTTATTCAAAAAAGGTTAACGGCCGAAATTAATAACCTATCTCTGGTAAGAGATAGGCCTATCTTAGTTTAGTTACCTAGCAACCGCTGTTATTTTCCGATAAAAAACAGAAATAACTAAGCAACAAATCTCTAGTAGGCTTATCTCTTGCTGAGGATAGGTTATTAATTTTGGCTGTAAATCATTAATATATATAAAAAAAGATTGATTTCGCTCATAAGCTCAAAATTTTTTAGGAGAGAGTTTGCTGTTATCTGTAAACGGCCTTCACAGCGTCACCGGACTTTTTTCGGGGCCACACTGCTTGATCACGATCAAAACAACGTCAGAAGGTTTCTAGAGGGAATGGCACTCGTAGCCTCATGGGAGAACGCAAGCGTGCCCCCGCACTCTACTAGATTCTCCGAGTAGTTTGGATAGGATTGGAATAGCCTTTACAGGGTTACAATATAGTGGTGTACGTTATAAGCAGATGTGTGTCTAAATCAGAGTTTATACCCTAACTATCCTAACTAATAGTAACCTAACTTAAGATGCGAAAGTGAGTTTGTTTGTTATTTGTTACGCTTTCACGCGTATACCTATTCAACCGATCCTCATGAAATTCAGTACAATATTCCCGAGAGTATAATCAGCAATGATCGGAATAGGTAGAGCTATTTTGGTTCATTGACCGTAAACCTTGATGTTAATATGGACATTCCGCGAGATTCTTACTGAAACTTTTTTTATAAACATGATAAAAGAAGGCTTGTCTTACGTATTGGCAGTGGGCGCCACGACGTCGTTGTCAAACTAACATTAGCGACGCGGTGCCAATTTCCATTGCGCACACGCGCGATGTTGCCGCACGATTTTGCCGCGCAACACGGCTTTTGGAAACAAAAAAATACAATACCGGGCTCCGCCGCTAGAAGAACACACTTGTTTTTGTCTCTTTCTACAGCATTAAAATTGTTTATCGACAATATTTCGGGAATGTCCATATTAATACAACGTATCGCAAGTACATAAAATTGCTCTACCTATTCCGATCATTGATAATCAGACACTTATTATTAAAAAAGTGAGTTTGTTTGTTTGTTTGTGTGACCCTTTCACGCGTTAACTATTTAACGATTCGTTTGTTTTGTTGTCATAGAAACTGTCAAAACAGGACGAAGTCCGCCGGGTCAGCTAGTTAAAAATAAATTAAAGACACAGATAAGCAGCCACAATAGAACAGTAGCCACTGCTGCTACTTACGGATCTGAAGGCGCGTTAGTAGGTCCCGAGCAGTAAGCCGTGACCTCCCGCTGGAAGGGCTGTTCCCTCGGCTGGCCGCATCTGGGCCGCTTATAGAAGATGCTGTACTCGCCCTTCACACATCCGAACCTCGGGCAAGGTCGGACGCACTCGTAGCCTCGTGGGAGAACTGACATACTTGGGAATCGCCGCTAGTGCGTTTTTGTGGGTTTTGTAGATAATCTGTAAGTTTTCATGGAGCTCATTAAGTTTGGACCAGTTTTTTACGGTGAAGACGTGACTTTCGAGATAAAAATACTTAAGCGATTGTAAAGAGTAATTAACCATCGTTTATTAGAGGTCCAGCTACAGTATTATGGTGGCGACTGACCGGTCACCGAAGCGATCATCGTAACGTAACCTTGACGTACCATTCGCGGCGAGCTTGATTTTTGATACGTCATTGCTGGCTGACCGATAACAGGTTGGAGCTCGCGGAACAAAATAACAAGACTGCAGAAAGTAAGGAATAACATGACGCGCTCGAGCAACAGTCCCAGCGCAGCTATGGTGAGATTTTTTGTTTGTGGGAGGTGTCTATCCTTATTTTGTGCTCGCGCCTCGGCTCACTGTATTATCTGGTTCAAATGCTGTTAGGATAAAACCTTTTGTAATGGAGCGGCATATGACGTCAACTGTTTGTGTAATTATATAAGTGTGTGCATAGTTCGCTTCCTAATAAGTCTATTTTAGTTTATGCATGTCGTGGCAACCTCTAATTAAGACAGCGCCTTAGAATGTAACCCAATATCTGTTGTTTTATAAATGTACATGGTGTTTGTTTTGTTGGTTGTCCCTAAATAAATAAATAAACTGACGCCTGTCAGCACCGTTAGCAATGCTGTCGAGAAAGCGAGTGACGAATAAAACTTCATCGGAAATCTTTCTTTGTAAATTATATTTATTGGTACTTTTGTGACAAAAATGAGTGCTAAAAGAGGAGATGTGCTAAACAGTCGTGCTCGAGAAATGCATTATTTTGAAAGAGAAAAAGAGCAGTGTAAAAACATTTTAAAACATTGAATTCTTTGTTAAAAGACCTTAGTTACTATCTTTATTTAATATTTTAGTCGCCTTGATACTTGCAAAAAAATTAATTAATTAATATTATTTATCAAACTGTTTAGCTGACCCTACAAGTCATCTCTGTCGCGTAACGCAACTACAACAGCCCCCCAACTGCCTAACTCTATCGCTTTCGATCGCTTAGAAGGCGAGGCGAGGGCCTCGCCTTCTAATATAATATCGAATAATATCGAAAGCTACAGCCTATACCTATATAGCTTTCGATATTGCTTTCATATTCCTTTCGAAATGACAAGATGACACCTCCTCGCCTCGCCTCGCCTACAAAGCGATCGAAAGCGAGAGAGTTAGGCGGTCGGCCCGGTCTTATCCTAACAGCATTTGAACCGGATAATATTGACCATGCGAATCAATGATATTTTAAAGGTCATTGATGCGAATGCTCATAACGGCGTTATTAATCTAAGCTCATAACATACATGTTACGTTACGGTAAAATGCTTCGGGTAACTAACAACAACAATTATTATTATTGTAATATATACTTACCAACTTGTCTCTTTTTCTCGTAAAATTTTAATTTTTTATGATATTTATTAGAGTTTTTGATTTTTATAAAAAATTGTTGAATTTTTTTACGGAATTTATGTCAAAACTATTTTTTTTATGATCTTGAAGTACATGGTAAAATCATTTGGCCAGTACTAATTTTAAATAGTTATTTTCTGCAAAGAGTCTTTCTGCAACAATTCTTGAATTGAGTTATCCATTATTGATGTAAAAATAATCACAAAGCCATCAGTTATACAGTATACTTATATTTCCACCAAAGCAGTGCGACGCAAGTTATGCGATACGTCAGTAGTAGTAGGACAAGCCCCATTAGGTACCTACTTCTGAATGATAGCTGCAACTCCATACTTGCGTAAGTATTTCCTTTGCTGGGGCTATTATCTAGTAGCTAGGTGTTATTTTGTACCTAGTTCTAGAGCTAAGCTGCAATTTGATGTGGTAATAATTAAATTTTGGGTAATTTTATTAGCTAGGTACTAAAATTCCATATATTAGGTATATTGCCATATTCTTAATTTGTAGATCAAATTGCAGTTTAGCTCTTCTTAGGCTCGATTTTTCTATGCCCTGATAAGTTTTATCATGACTTCTTAGCGGGAAAGTGAAGAGTCATGTCTGCGGTTTTGTTTTATTTTCTAAAATTTGTGCTATATCGAATATTAATGTGAAATAATGATGGATTATTAACCGTTAAGTGTTCGTGAGTGTGCATGAGTGTTGGCAAATGAAACAGTGCAACGTCACTTTTCAAATTCTCTCAAGAAGTGCGCCCGAGGACTTAGTAAAGCAATCGATACTCGAAGGGTTATAATATCATTTCTCACTTCTCATTTCTATTATCATAATTCATCATCATCATACAGGAAAGAAATATTGTTTATTTATGTATTACTTAAAAAAATTATTACACTTAACAGTTACTTTACAGTTTAAGTAATTAATTCGGATATTTTTTAACCAAAATTAAAAAAACAAAAAGACTCTTGAACTGTGAGGCCAATGCGATGTTACTGGGGATGGCTGGGTAGCAGAATACCCCTGCTATCCGTCATTTACGTATGTCCAACCCTCTACCAAACACCCTGCATATATACCGATATATATCTCTATACCGATTCTCATGAAATTTTGTGAGTAGGTTCGGTAAGTATATAAATTTTTTGTCGAGCCAGTTTTTCAGAATTTTTTTTTTAATCTTTCCGCATGTTATATAGCTATTATATAGCTATTATATAACTTGATACGGACAATGCACGCCACAGGGACATTATATTATTTTACCGCCTCTGTGGTCTAGTGGTTAAGACCGGGTTCGATTCCCAGCGGTGGATACATGTTTGTGTACTCGGTTTGTTTGGTAGGGCTTGTTTGTCCGCCTGGCTAGCTACCACCATCTTATCTAAATATGTCGCCATAACAGCAATGTTGTGAACCGTCAGCTAGAGATATTTGAGATAATGTCACAGAATTCCGTTGGAATTTGTAACCGTATTTGTGCAGCCACCCTTAGCACGCATCGCTCGCTTCGATGAGTATGTAGCTTAGCTTCGCTGAACTCTATTACACCATAGCAGCCGAGATAAGCTATAAAAATTAAACGATCCTATTGGTGGATCTCATACACTTCCCTCGTTACGCAGCTTAGCACTTCTCTTGTGGAAAGGCAGACTAAGTTCGTTGTAGATTATATGTAAGTAGGTAACTAAGCAAAGCTGTCCTATTGCTTGAGGTTTGTGATCGATCACTGATCACCCAAAAACCTGCCTGATTAAATAGGTCACGGTACCGTACCTTCTAGCTAGACCTTTATCAAATTAAAGCGCATAAGGATTATTATTTATTATATAGTTTAGGAAAGATTCTGTTTAAGACAGATTCAGTTAAAGACAGATTTTTTCCAATGTTGATTTAAATAAAACTATGACTTCAAAAAAATGGTATAATAAAAATATAAAAAAACGAGGACATTTTTAGCGCTCTACTCGAACAGCAGTTTTAGACACACTACGAATTGATAACTTTTAACCTCTGCGGCATAATCTTTATACTGTGCCATCCTACACTTTTCTGTCCGCTAATTGACTTCCATTCTTCATTCGCTTCAATCCTATAGTCCTAGTCTTAGCAGATTACATCAAGGAGAACATGATCGATATGCTAGATTTCCGGCAGCTGTTCCATTCATGAAAAAATCCCAACTTTGTGAATCAGTTTTCGATCAATAATAACAAAAGCCACAGCTGCAGCCATTTGACAAAACAATGACGTCACAGTGATGCTCCTCAGCTTTCTACCACACCGGCATGCAAGGTCCACAGCAGCCCGAGCAGACAGGTACTCCTGGGTAACTGCAGCGCTTCGGAGAGCAGACGGCTGGTTCTGTGCAGCAGTAGCAGGGGCAGGGTTTGCAGCGGTTGGGTCGGCAGCAAGGGATGGCTACGGAGTCGCACAACGGCTCCGGCTGCGGCACTGGCATTGGAGGCTGTGAAAATATATTTAGAATTATTTTAAATAAATTACTCGTTTCTGCCCATTTTGGTGTCATATAAAGAAAGGTAACTATTCTACCTCCCTAAAATACTGATGAACTGTACAGTTGTACCATCTCAAAGTGACAACGGTTTAGCCATATATAGCCATATATAGTACGCTTTATTATTAAAGAAAAAGAACTAATTTGGTTCCATTCCACCGCGTCAAAAATGTGAGTCCGGCTTTTATTAAAAGATACAATCCATACCATCAATACCAAAGTTATAGACTTAACCTACGACTCCCTATGCAACCAATGAACTGTTTGATGAAATCACGACCACGTTTTAAGGAAATCATCACATCACGCTAGGTTATAAGGGAATGAAAAGAAACGATTTTTCTTTAACCCTATCACAAAATGTGACTCTTGCTCACATTAATTCCAGCCATGCCAAATTGCCAACATTCTTGAATAGCCGACTAAGTTTAATAACAGACTTACCTTATCACACGGTGGGCAGGGCGGTAGACAAGGCAGTATTGGTGGTGCCGGACAAGGCTCCGGACAGGGCCGCACTGGGGCAGGGCATGCCGAACAGCCTCCCCCAGGGCACACCGAGCACCGGCGCAGGTCGTTGCATGACGCGACGCAGGGCTTCGTAGTATACGGATAGCACGCGCCGCATGGGAGCCCCGTACAAACGCATGGGTCGAAGCTGTAGAATGGAGCGCTCATTTTGCAGTTTTTCAATTTTTTTAATCAAAAGATTATAAATCAAGTTTTATTAGAAAATCAGTAAAGTTTTATGAATTTGTGACGTATATACAAAATTTTCGGTTTTTGTTTTTTGATTGACGATTTCAATTTTGGCATTTAATTATTTTATTTCCATCGCATTTTTCATGCCATGGTATACATTTCCTTAAAAAGTAGTTCTGGCAAGTTATAATTTGGTTGTAAAGAAGAACCGATAGCCGATACCGCTATTGACAGAATGTCATCATCCTCATAACAAAAGACATGTAAAGATGAAAAAAATCATCAAAAGTAAAAAATCTCATAAATTGTTGTAAATTTTATAAAATCTAAAAATTAACAAGTGTTTCTTTATAAGTAAAGCCTAAATTACCGAAATGTGTTCGATGTGCTTCTGCCCAACATGCCCCCCGATCATTCCGTGCGGGACGGGTCCATGCACGTACTCGTGTCCTCCGCCGCCGCCATGCTGTCAACCCTGCTGCCCGCCACCCTGTCCCTGCACGCCATGTCCTCCTTGCAATTGCAGGCCGATGTTCAGGCAGTGTCCGGCACCAGTGGTCCCCGATTTGGTCCCTCCCATAATTCCCATGCTACCGCAGTGCCGGCCGCGACGGGCACCTCCATGCGACCCTCCCCCGCCCCCACCTCCGCTACCGGTGTGCTGTCCTCCTATGCTACCGTGCTGTCCACCTCCGGAGCCTTGTGATCCACCACCGGTAAAACTTAAATCCTAACAAATATTAAACTAGAAATTAATTTGTCTGTACTTCTTTCACGTCACTATGAAGCAACGGATCAACGTGAATTTTTGCAGAGATAGTTGAATCCATGTAGTTAGTTGCAGCTGTTTTCTATAATTAATTTGTAGACACAATATTTTTAGAAATATGTGTCACGCCAATATTTTATATTTTTTATTACAGATTTGCCCATGCCCGGAGCCAACTCCTTGCTACCAACCAGTTCTACCATGCTGCAATCCTCAATGTCCCCCGCCGATTATTCCGAAGCAAAGGCCAATTTGTCCCCGAGCACCACCAGCGCCGTACCCCTGTCTTCCGATCAATCGCAGCTGCTGCCCTGACTGCGAACTGGACCCAGTCACTCGCAGGAGACCCCTGATTGTTCACGACAGCGTCTACCAGAACAGGCTGTCGGGCAGGCCTGTGGAATGCTTCACGAGACGCAATCCTAATGTCCGATACACCGTCAATAACTATGTTCGACAGGTAAATTGTGATTATTTTTATTCGGTTGCTGTTCGGTTCTGTAGAATCGAAGCGTAGCGTTCATTTTCGGTAACCGAACGGATACCTAGATGCTCGGGTTGGATGCTACTACGACGCAAAGTATAAAAACATAACCAAAGTATGTAGGTACATTATAAACGGTTGCATATCGCTGCGAGATAATACTAAGAATAATCTTAATTGTTCTTAAGATAGTTTTTCTTTCTCTTTTTAGAATTAAATTATTGTCTTTTCACAGGGTCCACAATCGGGTTGCTGTTATTGCGTCCCTGTTCCTCTTCGGTGATGATGAACTGCACAATATTATGGTGTGACGTTATTTTGATTTTTAACTTTTTTGAAAGTGTACTGTTTTGTAAAGAAGTGTTTTATGAATATTTTATAAAATAAAAAGTTTTAGATTACCATGTTACGCTTTTTAATACTTACCTATGTAATTTGAGTGTTTGCATACCAGTTAGCTTGGATCGATGACCAATTACAGATAAGATATATAAAGGAACGGAAAATCGTTATTTTCTTAGTCTCACAGTGCTGATTTACATGTATGTTTTCATCATTCATATCACAGCGTGTCCGCGACGACTCGTAACGGAATCGCCAAGTAACTATTAACTAATCTGTGGAATCGCCGCATTTCCTTGACGACGCGTTGTGCTATTATTTGTTGAAAGAGTTCAGTTAGGTGCTAGACGAGAGTGAAATAAGTAATGTCTCAGTCAATAAAATAATTCTTTATTATGGATATAGTGTTCTGGGGTGCTTGTGCTTGCAAGTACGCTACGAATATGCAGTCATTGTTATTAAGAAAGGACTTAAATGACGCTGCGTTTGACAGCGTGCCCGCCGCGCGCTCACTGCGAAAGCGCCACGTTCTGCAGCGAGCGCGCGGCGGGCGCGCGGCGGGCGCGCCGCCAGTAGCGACGATGCGATTTTCTCGCTCGTGGAGATGGCGCCTTAGAGAATATTAATAAAAAATTTAAAATATGATTTAATATTATCAATACTACCAGACACTTTCCGTAGGTTACCTACTTGCGGCAGACGCTATAAAGCTTTCGCTGCTGAAGATTCTACTGTTTTATTGCTTGGAACTCTACCATACAACAATTTCGAAAGCAGTAAGTGCTTTAGCTGCAACGGCTTTAAAGCGTCTATCCCAAAAAAATTGCTGCCTGCTTCGGAAGACAGTTAAGCTGTTAGTCTCGGTTGTCAAATGGCAGACGGTAAAATCAATCAGCCCGCATCGGGCCAGCGGCGTAATAAGTTAGAGCTAGATCTCTCCTTTTGCTATTTCTTGGGAAGCCTGCTATGCACAGAATATGGTAGTGGGACATTTATAGGTTGATGATAATGAAAAGAGGTTTTGTGTGTAAACGATTGCTGAAAAGTTTGCGACAGACGCCTGCGGTTATCATAGATACTGGAAACACTTGAAAAAGGAATGGAGCTCAGCTGAAATGTGGCTTTAACATAATAAATACTTAAATAATAACAGAAATATTGTACGGAGTACCTAGGTACTTATTGTCTTCATGATATTAAACTTATATTATTGTATCTACCTACCTACTTAGCATATAACACCTAACTCCACACGACTTTAAAGTTTATCCTGACACCCCCTACCAACTTTGCGGTTATAAAGCTAAAGGTGTCAGACATCCTTGCGCAAGCACAAGGCACCATCTACGTCAGGTCATAACGCCAGATTAGAACCCGCCGAAGCGCATTCTTTATTCGGTACTTTTAAAAAAGACTAGTGTCTCAAGCTAGTTGCCCCGTGAACACGTAAAGTCCACTACCTAATATCCGGATAGGTCACCGAAGCTGTAAGCTCGCTCAGTTCTTGTTGCACTAAGAGTACAACTCGCAGTTCCACTGCTCGGGTCGTCAACTCTTGTCCAGTATCTGGCTACCTTAGACCAACCGAAAGCGTATTAAAGCGAAGTAGCCGGAGCTAAATATGAAACTGAACCAAAAGTTTACCCATGACCCTGACCTGATTAAAACCCCAGGGTGTAAACGTTTTTCCATTGGATTTTACGATACGGCAATAAATATTTCTATTAATGTATGTTTTAATGGATTAAAATTTTATAGTTTAGTAAGCGGTGTCTGTGTTACAAATTTGACCTAAGCTATTATTTGTTGCTGCGCCAGCCACATGTAGATCTGTGGACTCTGTAGCTAATAAGAAACCCGCCTAATGGAAATAAGCTGGTATCACGAGCGCATTGCCGACTCTGAAGCTTCAATCCTTTGACTCGTACGTCTATGCTCTGTAATTTCACTGGATCTGTGGTCTGGTCTGTGACTTTCAAATTGGAACACAACGATGCAAGTGCTGCTTGACGGCAAAAATCTTTATCAGAACGGTCGGATTCCGTGCAATTTTACCACCGGCCAAACCGTTTACCGTATCGGGAGTAAACAATGGACTGTGGATAAATATCGTGCCCGCCTAGATTCTTTAAAAAAACCGTTGGCCCCGCATTGGTTATAAATAGATGTGGCGCACCTGATGTGCTCTCATTTTCTCCATCTAAACACATAAAAAAAGTTCAAAACAAAATTCAAGTAAGTTATTCATCAAATACGTCGAGATGCCTGGATGCATGCCTACTCCGTGCCCTGCGCCCTGCCTGCCTACAGTGTGCTACCCAGCTGCCAACATCTGCCCCAGCCCAGGACCCTTGATCTGCACGGACAACGCTCCACCGGTCCAGAGGTGTATACCAGTGAACCCGTGCATCAATATTTATAGCTGCCACACGCAAATCATGTGAGACAAGACAATGACGTGCGCCAGCGTAAACGAAACATAAATATGGAAAACTGCCAATTTTAAATACCTACCTACTTACTACAAAAAATTACAATTTAAATGTGTATTGAACATGTTTAGTGTCATCTTATTAAATTAATAATTTATCACCGTCGTTGTGGTTTTATTTCGAACAACAGTGTACAGAGCATTTCGGAACGTTCGGTTCTCATAGCATCCGTATGCCAAAAGATCCGTCTCTCATGCATGACACCCGTATTCCCAAAAGACCCGTTTCTCATCGCATCAGTATGTCAAAACACCCTAAAAACTCATATGTTCTGCTCTTAGAGCATTTGGTTTAATGCTCTAGGATTCTGCTATATTTTTTACAAAAATTAAAAACCATTAGTATTGTAACCAAGAATTTTTTACATATATGCAGTACAATTGCAGTACAATATGTATGTATGCAGTGCAGTGCAGTGCTTAGAACATAACGCTCGGTATAAACAAAAAAAATCACAGATTTCGCAGTCCCCGCAAGAACCGGAATCGGAGCATTGAAAATAAATACAACAATTTACGAAAAAAAAATATTTTATTTTATTTTTTTCTCGGGATATGCGAAACAACCTCATGAAATCAGACTCTTCTTAATCCATGAGGTTGTTTCTCTCCCTCAGACTTAGAGCATTAAACCAACCCCTCAGATGGCGCCGGACAACGTTAGTTTCTTCGCGACGTCGCGTCGTCGCCGTTGCGTCTCTTCTGCAGCCAGCAAAAGGTGCCCGAAATCCATTTTCACGACCGCCCATTAAAAGTGTAATAGTATTAAGTAACTTTCCAATGGCGTCGAAAGCGTCGAAAACTTTTACCAACTTTTAGATGCCGATAATTTTATCTACATATCGGTATAAATTATCCACAAAAGATGTCATTTTCGAGTCCCATTATAGCTTAAAATAGATAAAATTTACCAATTACCTATATCTACGGGTTGATAAAGCAATCCCATGCTGCCGATGTTATTAATTTGTCGATTTGAACTGTCAAATTTTATCGTCTAATGTCACTATCGGTCGATAAAAGATGCTCGCACTGCTGAAATGTTACATCACAGGTAATTGTCAAGTCAGAGGCATGCATTGTAATGTATACTAAAATTCGAATCTAAAATGTTACGGACAAATGCTCCTAGTGAGCACTTTTAAGGAATCCCCTATTTAGGCAACTTCCTGGGAGACAAATGGTTAAAGACCTTTTTCCTGTCATGCGGATAGCCGCCCGCGTGCGGCCGGAAAAAGGCTTTAAGGAACTTAAAACACACCGTTAATAAAACCAAACATTCAAAAACGTTTTACTTTTATTCACATTTTTTGACGTAACCGAACAATGTTGATGACAGGACTGAACTGGACTTCCACTAGTCTTACGGACCAAACTTCCACTTATGTGTGGTGCAACCACGAGTGTAGAGCGAGGATCACGCAGCCTGGCCCATGATGGCCAACGTAGGCCAAGTATCGTTAAACTGGGACGCAGCCTGGCTCATGGTAGCCCAACGCTATGACGGCCTTATCGAACGCTGCGACCGGGCACGGAGGCTGGCCTACCGCTAACACTGCATCTGTACATAAAACAGGTGGACAAAGTTAATAATAAAAAATAAAAATAAAACTTAGTTGGAACAGTAATGAAAATAAATAAAAAAAACAATATCTGCAAGAAGTAATTAGCTAACAGTTTGGGCCCTCCTCCGCGATAAAAAATCTACTAGTTAAGAAACTTTGTCAAATAGATATTATTTTGAATTATAGTAAAACATTAGGTTAAGCAATAAAGATATATCTACATCTGTTTATATAACGACGAAGTTAGTAGCGTAACCTTGTTCATCATGGCACAGATCATGGTAAGCAACAAAGGTATTTTATCTCAGTCTGTCGCCATAACAATGTTGGGTAGAATTTTTTGTGTGGCGCCAGTTGAGATCATTGTTCCCTTTGGCTTACCCAGTTCCTCGGTAGTGAAGGACGACGGGTGGTAGGCGATGAAGGATAGATAAAATTTTCAAAACATACAAGATATTGCAGTTTATTTAAGACAACCTAATACAAACGTGTGAGTTTGAGAAATCCGTAAAAGTATTAAATAAAGTAGTAATCCTTTAAAATGTGCTCCGAGTGTCGTGTGCGAGTTTAATTTACTCAAAAAATAAATATTTATATAAAATAGGACTACTGCTTCAGAGCTTAACGTGCAAAAACGCTCACTAAACACTCTGGGTGGTACTCGAACCTACTACCACATAGTAAATATAGGTATGCCACGGCCACGACCTTCCGCATTCCAGCCGGTTGCAAAAGTAACAGAGTTGATTTACTTTGCCAAACAGCTGAAAGGTCAAGCGCTTGAAAAACTATTTTGTACTCACTTCCAAAAAAAAACAATTTAAACAAGCGAAACAAAAGCAATATAAAATGTGCTTCTTCGTGTATCCTCATTCAAGTCAAAAGGCAGCAACATGGAGCAACCTTAGTTAACAGGTTATAATCTCATCCTTTGTGACTTCACGACAAAATGCAGTAAATATACTAGTACTTACTGCATTTTGTTTACTATTCGTTTCGTTTACGTTAAAGTTAACTACCTACAAATCGTAAGGAAGCAAAACAGCACAGCACCTAATGACATGTGAAACCTAACTAAGTAGCGCTCCGTTGACTCCATTAATCCAATAAAAAATTTGTTAAATAACTAGTACTTATCGAAAAATTTAAGAAGCCGCACCCTGCACTCTGATATTATCTCATGACATCACGAAGTCGCGATCGGTAGCTAGCATTCTATAAAAGCATCTAAGCATTCGGTTGTAAGTCAAAGCGAGGGGACTCAATATCAAAAGAATCAAGAGTTGACTTAGGAAAGATGCGCGCGCGCTGACAACGCGTCACTGGATATGTGCTACTTGACTGTATACTGTGACGAGCGAGCCGCCGCCGCCGCAGCAGGAAGGGCGGCAAGGTCCACAGCACGGTCCGCAGCCCCCGCATCCTCCACTGAAACAATAAACTTAAGTTAGCCCATATGCTGTCCCACTGCTAGACAAATTCATAAAATAAGGAGACCCAAAAGATAAGCACCGCGCTCGATTTTTTAAAAATATTAATAGGAGGCAAACAAGCAGGCGGGTCACCTAATCCGTCCATCTCATCATCATCATCATCAGCACATTTTATGTCCCCACTGCTGGGGCACGAGTCTTCTCTATGGTTGGATAGGGAGAACGGCCCTAAACCACCACGCGGGCCCAGTGCGGATTGGTGATTGTTAACGAGTGCTAATCCGTGCAGCCGGGACCAACGGCTTTACGTGCCTTCCGAAGCACGGAGGAGCTCGAGATGATAAAGTTTTGTTCACCCATCCGATGACCGGCCTTTGCGAAAGTTGCTTAACCTCAGCACTCGCAGACCGGGCGCGTTAACCACTGCGCCATCGAGCTCAACCTATTCGTATCTAAATAATAAATTAAATATTAGACATCATCACATACAGTGGATAAAGCACTTGTGTCATGGACATCAGAAACAACGACAGTACCAAAGCCACCCAGACCCGTGAAAATAAAGAAAAAGATCGCTTTTCTACATTGAATCGAACCCGGGATCTCGGAGATGACAACACCAGAAACCGACCGACCGAACCGATACGGAGGCCGTCAAACTAAAGAGCTATATTATCTTGTTTTATGGGGCGGCTGTGACTAGCGCAGGGCTCGAAAACTTCGGGGCTTGTTTGAGATTAAGATTAAAGAATATCTATGTTAATTAAATACATTTAAATTATCTTTAGTAAATTTTTTGCCAATAAGCTTTTAGCACATATCATACATGAGAAACTTACTGAATCGCTGCCATAACGCCCTGTAATTGACTGATAATGCTCATGCGGTCACACATGTTTCAGTATATAATTTAATACTTAAATAATTAAATAAAATAAATAACACAAAAATTTTGATCTGGTTTCCCAGGATGTTTGAAAGGTAATGAATATGTCAGACAGCTTTCTTGCATTTGTTTTTTATCGATAATCAAAATTGACGTTTGACACAAAATCAGCCAGTATCAGTACGATGAAGGTTTTATTGAATGGTATTTTACAACAATTTCTGTCGACACAATATTGCAGCTATTGTTAAGTAACTCATGCGGATTATAATAGTTAATATCGCCGAAAATATGTGATAACTTGAGGTGAAAACATATTTGAGTAAAGCTCGTCCAGTAACATACGATGATTGGATAACGATTTATCATTCATCAACTAAACATGAACCCACCGAATAGCAAAGCAAAAGACAGATAATAATAGTCCTAGTAGCTAACTAAATGATTACTTACCTATGTGTAGGCAATGTTGGACTAGCATCGAGGAGTGTACGATGGTGCACAGGAAGGATAATGCGAGATCGCCTGCACAGAAAGAAAGCTTAATATAAATGTTTTATTACTTTTACAGATATTTTTATGCTGCTGAGCTGGCAAACGAGCCTGATGATGATAAAGACACTGTCAACACAAAGTGTAACAGGCATGCGTTGACGGCATTAAAGCTTTAGTTAGGTCTTGATTTTAAGTCCTGTAATTTTACTGGATGTTGCCGACATTGAAGCTTTAGGTCTTGAGTTTATGTCTTACGAAGAAGAGACTTCTACCAGCTCAGCTCCATCCCCACGACAATCGTATCGTGGCTACGCCATCAACGTCTGCTCGAGTTTCCCCATAGTACCAAGTAAGTTCCCATTTCATTCCCACGTCGCTGTACCGGCATTGCCCGCCTTAGGTAGACGATACAAATACAGCAATGCAAAACAATACAATGCTACTTGTTAAAAGAAACAAAAAATATATAAATACTCCGGTTCTTTCTGTAGCGTAAAACCAAAGAAAATAATACTTTTAACATGGACCAATATCATATTATTAGTCCATGACGGTACTAAGTTCCTTTCGATGTTGGGCCTATGGTATACTTACTAGTTACTACTACGGAAGACTACGGACTACGGACTTCTAAATATTTATTATGTTATCACTATATCCTTAAATGGAATATTAGTTTATAATAAAACAGTATTATCTTTGTGAGTCATTGTATGAATGACGTTGTGGTATGACGTTGTTACTCTACTACACATTCCCCCTTTTTTGAGACAAAATTATCACATATAACTGTGTTTCAATTGGGTGATTACAACTTTAAAGTGTTAAGCTTAACATTAACTTTTTTACAAACACGACACTGGTTTTACAAAATTGTTTGAGAACGTTTACTAAAGCCAGTGGCAATTAAAAAAATATATAAAATTCGTTCCCTTTATGGGAGTCGCCGTAGCCGAGTACCCACCGGTCTTTCATAATTGATTAACTGGTAGCGCACTTTCTTGTCCTGGTTGTTGAGGAGCATGCCCGGCCAGCTGGTGGGTCGGTAATCGAATGTGCTGTCGTGCACTATGAGCGGCCGCCGCACGGTAACCGGGTCCATACCGCATGGCAAGCATAGTGGGCCCTATAACAATACAAATGAACTGCGATGAAGCTATCACTGAGCTATCGTATGTCGTGATAAATCAGACCATTCAACTGTGGATAATTTTTATCATTATTATGTTAAGTACTAATGTAAAACTTCGTTTTTAAACTAAACTAGCTGTGCCCGCGGTTTCACCCGCGTTAATAGTCATAGTGTGATGTAATGTAGCTTATTAGCCTTCCTCAATAGATGTACTATTCAACACAAGAATAATTTTTCAATTCGAACCAGTTAGTTCCTGAGATTAGCGCGTTCAACCAAACAAACGAACAAACTCTTCAGCTTTATAATAGTTTTAGTACTTATAGATAAATAAATTAGCATTTTTTTATTATGCGCTTCATCTGGCATTCTCAACTTCTGAGAAGCCGACTATGTAATTGTAGAAACACTACAATATACCTTTTACATAACAAATGGTACTACACTAGTAATACACGTAAAGCCGTTGGTCCCGGCTGCATTAGTAGTCGTTCACAACCACCAATCCACACTGGGCCCGCTTGGTGGTTTATGGCGCGTACTCCCTATCCATCCATAGGGAAGGCTCGCGCAAAATGAGCTGATGACGATGATAGCAAATGAACTGAACTATAAATAAGAAATAGGGGCTGCTGATGACAATAGTAACTCAGAGCCAGAACAAAGTAATGATGAATATCAAAATAAAAAGGAACTTACCTTGACGGGATAGCATGGAATACATTCTGGTGGTTCTTTATAACTTGGTAAATTTAAAACTGGGCTACACATTTTAAATATGGTTATTTTACTTAAAATTTAGATTTTTATAAAATAGGTATAAGATTTTTGTTTGAGCTTTTTACTAAAAATTATGAGAATGACTTTTGATATTTGAAGTTTTCAAAGATTTTTCTGTCCAAAAATTCTGTTGGTTTTGGGGATCCTTTGCGGCACTTAATGTATTAAAATTAATTCAAAATCATTTATTCAGTTTAGGTAACAAATTAGCACTTGTGAATGTCACTATGCCATCAGTTCGTAAGTCTTCACAGGGCGGGAGACCTTGTACTGAAAGGAACCGGCAAGAAACGAAGCAAGGTCATTTCTTTTCTCCCTTACAGCGTCAAAAATATTGGAAATTGTGCTCTAATTGAAGACACCTTCCATTACAATAAAACACACAAAATTTCTAAAACAACCACAACATATAAAAACAAAAATATCTAAGTTAGCAAGTACCAAGAAGATATTTAAATACATATCATATACTGTGCTTTTAATATTTTTGAATAAATTGCTGTTGTTGTCCGTAGTTGTGGTGCGTAGCTAACCCAAGAAATTACAAGAAAACATAATACGAGTCGGCTTCCAACTGGTACCTTTAACAGTTGGAACCATAATTACACACCCCTAAGATTAAGACAAAAGTAAGCCTTTGGCTTTCAAAGTAAAAAGTGTTGAATAATTTCGGCGGGCTGGTTAGAACCACGATAGCTCAATTGGAAGAGCACCTGACCCGGAATGTCAGAAGGGTGCAGGTTCAAATCCTGCTCGTGGAAGTTTTTTCAACATTTGTGTTTTTGTAATTTGTTCGCAACAAAAAAATTGCGTTAAAAATTATTTAAACATTTATAAATAGCTTGCTTACTTCTTAACTGATCTTTAATATTTGTAAAAATATTATGATCGGATGTTAGTGACGGTAGTTGTTGACATTGAGTGGGCGCCTTTGGCTTTCAAAGTAAAAAGTGTTGAATAATTTCGGCGGGCTGGTTAGAACCACGATAGCTCAATTGGAAGAGCACCTGACCCGGAATGTCAGAAGGGTGCAGGTTCAAATCCTGCTCATGGAAATTTTTACAACATTTGTATTTTTGTAAAAGTAATATCGTCATCATCATCATCACCATCAGCACCTCTTCACCCATTGCTGGGCATAACCCTCTCTTTGTTTATGTCATTTGCCTCGATCCTGTGCTAGTCTGGGCCATGTGCAACCCACGGTCTTGGTTATGTCGTTGACCCAACTTACCGGTGGACGAACGTCCCCTTTTCCTGTATCCGCCTGTCGGCCACCACTCAGTCAGCATTTTGGACCACCTGTCATCACTTGGTCAGGCCAAGTGTCCTGCCCAACTCCACTTGAACCTCAATATCCATCCTGGAACATCTTCGGCGGCATCGTCATTATGGCATATTTTTGAGATAGAGGCTTGTTAAACTATCTAGTCAACAATAAATTTATGATTTATGGACTTCAGTCCGTTTGCGGATTTCAGTCTTAGGAATATGGTACGGAACCCTCAATGAGAATGTAGGTCTAGAACAAACTCTACAGAAGTTTTAAATAACTGGCCAGTAACAGAACAATAATTTTGAATAAGACATTCTAAAGTCAACATGAAAAGTCGACGGTTACCTATATAAAATCTACCGTGAAGGAAAGACAAAATAAATAAATAAATTGATAAAACTAAAAAATATCGTATAAAGATATCAACTAAGTATAAGAACATATCTTTGCTATTGCTGATATTTTATAACAAAATGTGAGTACCAATGGTTTTTTTTTACTAACGTTATCAAATGAACTTTGTATTTCCTAATTAATACAATTACTGCTTCCGCCAGATCAGTTTCGGCTGATAGAAAAATGTCTATGCAATGTAATGTATACGTTGTGTTGGTGTATATCTTTCATACCAAAAACTGTTTACGGAATCATTCTGTAGTAGCACCAAATAGGTACTACTACAAAATATGCATAAATATCTACTTGAGTTTCCGTGCTCCGTACCACAAATTCAATACTTCAACTACGCTCCCCGGTGCAACAAGCTCTTGTTTAATTTGCGATTGCTGTTTTATTTTCTGGGTCGTTGTTATCAACTCAATTGGAGCAGGTATGCTATAAATGCCAGATGGTCAGACGATATCTTCGGGGTGTCCGAAAGGGCAGTCGATGAGGCTTGCACAGAACCGGCTAAGTTGGCGTGTTAAAGGGTAGGCTTAATCCCTGCAGTGGGTGCTCACGGGGTGAAATCAAAAATAAATTCAAATGATTTATTCTGTACTTACGCATGCACTGCCAGCATCAGCAAAGCCATCGTCGTAAGGCTGATTTTCAGTTGTATTCGTGAAACTATTAAAGCTGTTCCATGCATCCAATCATTTTAAATGAAATGATGATGATGTTGCTATGAATTCTCGAAACAGCCGTAAGGATAGTATGTTCAAGCACTGTCATTTGTGTTCATAGGTGTTGCGGATGCGGTTGCCCCAGGATCACCATCTACACATGCTGTACCAAGATCTGCTGAGCATGAGGCCACCACTCCTGAGGAGTGCTACCCTTCGACTAGGGCCTACAATGCGACAATGTATGGCCGAAGATGTCGACGAGGAAACATGCTGAAGTGTGAAGTGCGATCTGAAGTGATGCAGTAGCGTGTGCCGTTAATAAAGTGTCCGAATCATTCTTCTGTTGTTTAATTTCTATCATCGCGACTATATAGTGTAATGGACACCTTGCTATACCGCTCGCAACAGGAGCTGTAGAGCCACGCTGCACTGTAGCTCAAGTTAAGCAGGCTTGCACTGCAGGTGTAATACCGTGCCACCCAACTCAAAACCCTTCAGGACCATTAAGTTGAACTCCCATTATGTTGACTTTTATGAAAGTTGGATTCTCATTAAACTGAATCTCATGAATTGGCCACTAACCGCTGAAATTAAGGGTTTTTGCTGATTCCCCCCGTTGCTGATTCCCCCCGGAACGATTTTATAAAAATATTGTTTAATTTCATTTCCGATTCCCCCCGAATTTTAGAATTAAGAACAGTCATGTAAGAAAGTCAGTGGTCGTCTTTCGGGTGATATGATGATTACTATGATGAAGTAAGAAAGAGCGTGATCTTTTTTCTAAGCTTCTATTAATTATAATTTTTATAGTTAAAAATTATTGTATTGATATGCACTTCGATAAGACCTGTGAGTGCGAGCGAGATAGACAGATACAAATATTTATGATCCTAAGCCTCAGTGTTTGTTTATAATGCGTTTACAATAGGAACAATACAACGTAATATAAATAGATAGTCTCTGTCTCTTTCACACATGCATAGAATATAATGATGTCTCTCTTGCACTCGTTCGTAGGCGATTCATGTTGACCTTGTAGCCATGTGCAAGTGCAACTGATAAAAAATAACTATTAGTTCATCCCTTACAATGTCGGGTGAAGGTCCTTCATCATCGGCGGGTCGTAATTTCGAAATAATCGACAATAAACGGGGAAAAACGTTACTGCACGCGGGTCATTCATATGTATTACATAGAAAAAATAAAAAAACGACAGTGTGGGTATGTGTTAATAAAAGAAAAACAAAGTGCAGTGGTGCTATCACAGTGTTGCAGGAAACAGATATTGTACATTTTAAAAACAAACATTCTTCAGATTGTGTGCCAAATTTTTTGAAAATCCAGGTTAAAAGTTTAATAAATAAATCCAAAAAAGACGTTTGCAGTAATTTTGACTCTATACAGAAAATTTACGAAACGAATGTAATGAAAATGAAAAGTGAGATGAAAAAAAAAGGACACAATAGTTCATTCGCCGATGTTCCTGATTTTCGATCAGTTTCTACTCAACTTTACACAAGTAGAAAAAAACATCTCAATGTACCGAAGACACATTTTAATGAACCAAAAGAAGTCGTTATTCCACAGGCATTTCAATCGTTTTTATTAATCGATTACATCGAAGGCGATAATAGAATTATTGTCTTTGCCTCAGAAGAAGTAAAGAATCATCTAGTCCACGTGCAACATTACTTCGGCGATGGAACATTTAACTGCTGTGCTAAGCCGTTCAAACAAATATATTCAATCCAAGGAGATATTGGAAGTGACGTAAATGCATCTAATATAGTCCCATTATTTTACGGGCTCCTTGTTAATAAAGAGGCTTGCACGTACGAAACTATGTTGACAAAAATAAAAGAAAACCAACCTAGCTTCAATCCTAGGAAATTTACAGTGGATTTTGAAACGTCGGCTATAAATGCACTAAGAAATGTTTTTCCTGATGTCGTCATCCACGGCTGCTATGTGCATTTTCAAAGATCAATATTAAGAATAGCACAATCTCTAGGACTTCTGGATCATGAAGAGTCAAGGCAACATGTAAAGTCATGCATAAGCTTGGCTTTTCTTTCAAAAGAAGATATAGAAGATGGGTGGTTGGCAATCATGGAAAATAGTTTCTTGGAAGAACAAATAATCCAATTCAATGACTACTTTGTCAACCAATGGCTTCAGTCTTCGGACATGATTTCTTTATGGTGCTGTTACAAAGAACACCATCGAAGCACTAACTTGGTAGAAGCGTGGAATGAGCGACTCCGGGCATTCGTACACAGGAATCCCAGCTTTATACAACTACTTGAAATGATTGCACTGGATATTTCAACCAATGACTTGGCTCAAGAAAGATTCCACATTAAAGGAAAAGCTGTACATAAAAGGAAAAAAAGAAGTATATTAAACGACGCACTAATTACCAGATTAACAGAGCAATATGGAAAACCTATCCTCAGCAAGAGATAGACCTACTAGAGCTTTGTTGCTTAGTTATTTCTGTTAATTATCGGAAAATAACCGGTTGCTAGGTAACTAAACTAAGATAGGCCTATCTCTTACCAGAGATAGGTTACTAATTTCGGCTGTAATCCCTTATGTTGATTTTTATTTGCTCGACTATAATGCTGTTCGTCGACGTGGTCAAACTGAGTAGTCAAACTAATTTGTCCATGAGGACATTTTCCATATGGTCAAGAGTTTGTTTATGAATATATTTATGGTTTGTTAAGATTAAAATAAATACATTATTTTAATACTTAGCATTTTTGATTTATTACGTTGTGTTTGTACCACGTTTGGTGGGTAGTGAAATTTGTTTTCCTTGTGACCATTTAGAACTGTGCAATAGCTACAAAATTACAATGTGTCCTAATAGAACTAAATCAACTTGTGACGGGTGGAAACAAATAATACTGCTTTTGGCGGTATGACCGGTTAGAACAAAATTTTGGTGTGACAAGTTAATGCCGGAATCGAATTGGCCACTAAAGGTACCAGTTGGTAGCCGACTCCACGCAGCAGCAGCAGACGACGTGTTGTCGCGTCATGTCGAAGAGGTCGCTTTAAAGCGATTGCTAAAGAGTCCAGTGTCCTACTACGTCCAGTCTCATCGCTATATTGTAACTTTGTACCTACTTGTACCAAGCCTTTTACCAAGGTACAGTCATCAACAAAAATAGCAGAACAGTTTAGCACATTGTCAGAAACCAACTAATCTAACTGTTGCTTGTCAACTTCTAGTAAAGCTATTATGCCAGCCAGCCAGCTAAACTACAAACAGCATAACAAACGCACTGCGCACATAAACAAATTCTCTTGAGTACCAAACGTAACACTTGTATTCTTAACCCCGCCTCAGTTCAAAACTAAATTCACTACAGCACGGCAATAGAGCTTATCGACTTTGGCACAAAACAAGAGAAATGTTAGATACGGTAATGTATGTAATACCGCGCGCTAAATATTAGTTACATTCCGCGCACAGAGATCTACGTAAATATACAACGTAACTTTAAAATATACCTACACAAAATATCTACGTGTTCATTCCGCGTCGTGTCGGTGCCAGCCAACGCGAACGTTGGGTCCGTGGTTTGGTCAGGGCTGTCAGATTGTATAATTGGATACAAAATGTGTACATGATAAATTATGGTTACTTTATGTACGCTTAATTACTTTTAACGCCTCGGTGCGGTGGCCAAGTGGCGAAGCGTTCGGCCCGGTACCCGGAAGGTCTCGGGTTCAATTCCCAGGTCGGGTAAAGTGTGTTTCGGATTTTTCGATGCATAGCCCGGGTTTGTGATAACCAACCCGCACTTGGCAAGCATGGTGAGTAAGCCAATACCCATTAATTGTAGTGATGACTTGATTTCAATGATGGAGCAACAACAACAGCTAAATCAACTACAAAATCAACAGCTAAAAATAGACATCCTGAATGGGTAGTAGGTAAAAAGTGTTCGGACGATTCAAAAGCACTTTTCTAAAGTTTATTTGAATAAAAAATATTTGACTTTGACTTTGACTTTGGAGGCCTTTGCCCAGCAGTGGGACAGTATTTAGGCTATTTACTTTACTACTTACTACTTTATGTCTCTTATCGATCCGATTCGAACGATGCGACGGCCAACGCCTCGGAGAATCTAAAAGGGGACGGGAGACACTTGCGTGACGCCATCCCCACTAGAAACTTTCTGAGGAGGTTTTGATGACTCGACTTGAGGTACCTACCCTTTAAGTTTCTCGCCGCCTTTAAAATGTCGTGCGACACTATCATCATCAACCCACTTCCGCCCACTGCAGTCCTCTTCCCTCGCACGCCACTCTCTATGGCGTGATTCATGTTGGAAGGAAGGGTTTGAGCCGTAAAACACCATGCTGGCCAGTGCGTCGTGGTGAGTCTCCCTGCCACGTTGGCCTGCAATCCATTAGTTCTCGACTGAATAGTTTAGAACTACTGGACTGCAGTTACCAGGGGGGACCGCGTGGAGGTGTGGCGCGCGGGATTGAGATAAAAATGTCTACCGTCATGAAGATCGATTTCAAGCATAGATATTTCTTGACGGTAGCCGTTTCTTGCTCCGTTCCTCCCTTCTGTGCGACATTGTAAGGCAATCTATTTAAAAAAAAATTGTATAGCAGATTGCCCGTTATAATTTTATATCAAAAGGAAAGTTTAATAAATTTATCCTTAGAAAAATCATTACGAATAAATATATAAATAACTATTATTTTTTCTATGTTACCTTACAAAGTGACAATTTTTTTAATTTGTTACTGACTGTTTCCCATATCTTTGTCAGTGTGTTTAATAAGACTTCATCGTCATCAGCTCAATTTATGTCCCCACTGCTGGGGCCTTTCTTATGGATGGATATAGAGAACGGGCTATAAACCGCCACGCGGGCCCAGTGCTGGATTGGTGGTTGTTAACGACTGCTATTGCAGCCGTAACCAACGGCTTTACGTGGCGTCCTAAGCTTGGAGGAGCTCGAGATGATAAATTTTTGGTCACCCATCCGATGCGAAAGTGCTTCACCTCAGCACTCGCAGACCGGCCGCGCCAACCACTGCGCCATCGAGCTCTTCGAGAATAAGATTTAATATTGTATAATTTAACGTTAAGTCAACTAATGGGTGCCTAGTGCGAGTTTCATTCGTCATTCGATGACGTAAACGAGAACGAGAATTTGTATGGCAAAATTTTAACTCTTTTCCTATGTTGCCAGGAGACGCAGCTACAATGCAATACTAATTTGCGTTTTCGTAAACGTAATCGAATGAATACGGATAGTAAACAAAACTTCCACTAGGCTCCATGAAGGGGCCTAGGTGTATGAATAAGTTGGTGCTGGCAGCCCTGGACGGAGTCCTCCCACGCTTCGAGACATTGAGCTTTATCCGGACAGTAGTTTTCGCGCGCTTTTCCCGTTCACTCCGGTGCATTTGTTTTATTTTTTAATTTTTATAACACAATCTCTATTTAATTTTTCTTTTTTATTATAAAAAGGTTGTTTTAAACAGTATTACGAATGAATGTGCCAGAATGCAATCAGTGTTAGTTACTGTTTTGATTTTCTGTTTATTGGGTAAGATTTTTACACTTAACTTTGTTCGAAGTAGACTTTATTAGTCTTTTGAAGACTAAACCCTTCTTGTGCCATTCATTGAATTGAAGTTAAATTGGATTTATAGATAGAATAGAGAGAAACGGAATCAGTTGTAAGTTCACGTTTATGAATGTTATTATTTTTAACTTTGTCGGGTTGTGGCACCATGTGTCCGACAGGTACCAGTGACGTCATTTTTTACACGACTGCCAAAAAAAGGATTGTTAAAAAATCAAAACTGCTTGATTAATAAAACTGAAATTTTCATGGCAGTTGGAGTTGGTAGGACAAGAAAACCAGATTTTGGAGTTGGTGGGACATACTGTATGGAGTTTTAAAATTCCGAGAACAATAACATTTGGAGCGAGCGGTATTAAGCCAGTCGGGGGAGCTTATAAATAAGAAAGTATTCCGCAAAGTGGTCCCCCGACTGCGATGAAAATTTCAGTTTTATTAATCAAGCAGTTTTGATTTTCTTTTATACATATATAAGGTCACTTTTATCAACTGCAAATATTTGAAAAAACATCTGATTCTATAAGATAAATAAGGCCCTAGCATTTAAAAAAAATCAGGCTAGTTTTTCTTTTACTTTTCCTGTCACAAAAATTGTAATATTTTAAGAGCGGCCTCTCTGTCGGTTTTTTTGAATGAAACTAGGCGCACGTGTAAGGGTGAAGGCATTGCGGCCTTTCTGTTTCGGCTCCTTTGGATTGAATCTACCGAAAGTGCTTTTTTTTTATCGAAATATCTTTTGGCGTTTATCTTGAAAACTAGCGTATAAAAATTTGAGGTTTTTTCATAAAAATAGTTTATATAATAATATGTTTTTGAATTTATCCTCAAAATATTTGCAGTTGATAAAATGTGACCTTATTTAGGTAGTCGTAGTGAGTGAATGAGTGACATTTCACTTTTATAGATAAATACATGACATCTTGTCTTTTGCCTTTTAGTTCTTTTTTGCCTTTTTTGTCATGGCAGTCGTGTTTTTTTTTTATTTAATATAATTATTTAAAATAGGAGTCAGCAACCTCAGAACAATAACTAAAGCTTTTATTTTTCTGAGTCAGCAACTGATTTTTGACTTTAGCAACAATTGAATATGGGCCTTTTTGGCGACGAAAACTAGTGGCAAACACTGGGTTTAATGTATTGAATAAGTAATCGGCGCCACCTAGATCAAAGGATAAATAGTTAAAAAAAATTTTTTTGAAAAGATTGATGGCCGGTCATCGGATGGGTAACCAAAAATGTATTATCTCGAGCTCCTCCCTGCTTCGGAAGGCACGTAAAGCTGTAGGTCCCGGCTGCATCAGCAGTCGTTAACAACCACCAAACCGCACTGGGCCCGCGTTGGTGGTTTATGGCCCGTTCTCCGCATCCATCCATAGGGAAGGCTCGTGCCCCAGCAGTGGGGACATAAAATGAGCTGATGATGATGATGATGATTTATTTTTAATATATAATAAGAAGGCCGACAAAAAACAACCATGCCTCTGAAAAGCTTTACTTTTTTTTTAAACTTTTTATTTATTTATTTGATTTGATGTTACACCATCGATAATATTATTTTTCGATAATTTATTGCACATGAACTCTCGTATCGCGCTTTAAGAAACAAATGATATAATTTTCGGCAATGCTCTATCTATTTCTCAACACAAACGGCGGGGAAGCGATTGGCCTTTATACAAGAGACTTCACCCGGAATCCTCAGCTTATTTTTCGGTTAAATTAGTAAAATCATTTATCAGTCTGCGGATTACAACAATGCTGTTTACCCGGACTTTAGAATAAGCCCTTACTAAACCGAGTATAATAATGTTCCTCATCTAGGAATCGAACCCAAGACATTTGGGTTTCATACCGCTGATCTTACCACTAAATCATAAAGGCGATTAAGAAGGTTTAAGTATTTAAAAAAAAATACTCATACATAACATACCTTCGCGTTCATCTTGTCGCATTACCACATTGCATTCACATAAATTTAATAATCTTCCTAGTGAATGCAATTATTAAGTATTTAGAAGTAAACAAGGAAAAGATTATCTAGCGTAGATTATCTATACATATAGTGTCTCTACCATAGTCAATAAAATTACGATGTTAAATGCCTATTTGTATACAATTAGGAATACATGTACTTTAAACACCTACACAAATAATATACTTAAACAAGTTACACTAGTTTAAAAAACATTACCTTCCCTACTTCACTTGACATACGCAAACAAAAAGTAAGTACATACCTACTTATCTACACAGTAAGTTGGCATAAATTATACAATTACAGCTCATCAAGACAGTGGCATTATTATGACACATTATCGTGTATAGACTATCATAATTATTTTAAACTCATGATATCATCAAAGCTATATACATGGGCAAACCCAGTGTAGCCCTGAAGCAAGGTAGACCGACGACTTAAAAAAGATGGCGGGCAGTGGATGGATGTGCCCTGCCCTGCCTGCCTAAGATCGGGGTGCCTTGTGCGAGTTTTATTGGTATGGCAGTGAAGTCGCGCCCTCTGGTGGAAAACAAGGAGAGTAAACATTTTGCCATATAAATTCGAATGAAAGTCGCATCTCGTTAGGGGAGGATAACGTTCAGGGTGCTCGTGCGAGCTTCATTCGTCACTCGATCAAGTTAACGAAAACGAGAATTTCTATAGCAAAATTCTAACTTTTCTCGTAGGTAGTCAGAAGACGCTGCTTCAATGCCATATAAATTTTCGTTTTCGTTTATGTCATCATCAGCTTATTTTTTATGTCCCCACTGCTGGGGCACGAGCCTTCCCTGTGGATGGATAGGGAGAACAGCCATAACCACCACGCTGTCCCAATGCGGATTGGTGGTTGTTAACGACTGCTAATGCAGCCGGGACCAACGGCTTAACGTGCCTTCCGAAGCACGGAGGAGCTCGAGATGATAAATTTTTGGTCACCCATCCGATGACCGGCCTTTGCGAAAGTTGCTTAACCTACACTCGCAGACCGAGCGCGTTAACCACTGCGCCATCGCACCATTTAACGAGTTTCATAACGAAGCTTCTCTTGGGCTAGATAATTGGTGTGAGTGTAGGAAAATTGATGTATTTATTTATTTATTTATATATTCGAATACGGATAGTAAACAAAACTCGCACAGGCACTCAGATGTATAATGACTGATTCTGAATATAATCACGACGATGGTCAAAAACGATAGACATTTATTGTCAATTTCAGTCAAATTTACTCAACACGTATATACCTACTCAATATTTAACAATGTCACAAACTCGCACTAGGACCCAGAAGTTCAAAAGACAGTGTGCATTCCTAAAACCCTCCATGGTAATCGTATTTATATTTATAGCATCACCACCATCTTTAAACTATTGTAGCTTTCCTATGTTTTCTTTAGATTGCGAATAGAATTTGGATTCGATTGAAGTCTAATATAAATATTGTTTTTAAGGTGCTTTGGCCCGGCATCCGGACATAGACATCAACAGGTTAGTACGTTTTGGAGTTCTGTAACTAATGAATGACACAAACATTTAATAGATAAAATTTTTACTTTTTATTTTTAAGTGTTAATAACACTTAAGCTGAATTAATAATATAATTTAATAGATACTTACTTAGTAAGTATAACTTTCGATACTTTGGAACACTGCTGCGGCGAAAGCTTACCATGTCAAATTTATTTATTTATTAGATAAACACTAGGTATAATAATTATTACCAGAACAATACGTATAATGGCACTAGGCACTGAACGTTTTACATTAGCATTTTTGGTAGCATGAAGTGTGTGAAGACAAACTGTCACTACTAAACTTACGCTACCAATACTTTTTGTAGCGTAAGTTACCCTTAAAGGTTTAAGGTTTGAATAAAGATAAAACTTTTTTTAAGAACAGTTTATGTGGTCCTTGCTCACAAAAAAATTTGGCAAGGGGTCCATAGTAGGAGAAAGGTTGGGAACCAGTGATCTATAGGGAAGGCTCCAGCCCCAACAGTGGGGATATAAAATGAGCTGACAATGATGATGAGGCCTTGTTCTAAGAGCCTAGTGTGTACTCGTAAATTACAGATTCACAGTAATAACAACATAATTAACTTTTCTCGTTTATTCGGAATATTAGTAACGTCGCCGCTGTGTGACATTAAAATCTTTTTGTGAACAACTTAGCTGCATTTTTAAGTACAATCGGCGGCAGATCAACCTACTCAAAACTGTCAAATTTTACAATCAATTTTGAACTTTACTGTTTGGTTATAAGGATCAATATTCATTGGAGAAAATTGACAGATTTGGATAGGTTGATCTGCCGCCGTGTGTAGCTATTGAATCAAATAACATAACACCTGCTCGCTCATTCTCACTCACCTCTCACTGAAATATAGCTCCCCGGCTTCTGCGTCATTTCTATTCATAACAATAATAAATAACAATCTAGGCTTTCAAACACATACTTCATTGGCATTCTGTTTTGAAAACTAACATACCGCGGTAAATATTTAGATTGGTTTGAAAATATCGAAATGATAAATTGTATTTATTTCTTTTTCTAATTCAGAACCTACCTATACTCTAGCCAAATTAGATAAAGAATACCTAAATGTAAACAAACCAAATTAATTTGGGGTTTTTTTTTGGCGATGTCGCTAAAAAAAATATTTCATGTTAAACATCTTATCCTAATAAGCAAAAAATTATTAAACAGAGTAAGTCTATCATGGGCAGATTTTGAGCTACTTCCTATTTAAAAAAAAAATTCCGACTTTGCGTTTATTTTTATGTTGAAGTATATTTTATGTCGGTAAGTTTTAATTAAAAAAAAAACCTACCTCTCCATACAAAATTACTCAAACCCCTTTGGGCACAAATGTACTCTGCACTTTTTGTATTATTTACTTGATTACTGCATTTTACATGAAATATATTATAAGACTCATTATTCTCACTACTCATCTCACTTAAATCAGTCACGCATCGTGGTTAAAAACGTAACAATACGAAGAACGTAAAATAAAAGTGATCATTCAAATGTCATCATTACTAAAAAAGTGGTATTCTAAACAATTTCTCTATTATAGAACAGCATTGCAAATGAAGATGACATTATATCCATAAAGGTCGATTATCTTAACTACCTCTGAAGCGCTGAAAATGATAATAGTATTAATATATCCGTCTGTGCGCCGCCATTTAAGAGGCAACTAAAGGAACATGGAGCTCCAATTTGCTCTACTGGTGATGGGACTAAACGCCCGCCTGCATGTTACCACCGTGCGCATGCGCATAGTGAAAATCCATAAAGAATAATATTGTTTAATTACTGTTCCAGAATCAAGCCTATATCAAACGAAGTCTATTCCAATCACCCGGTTACCAAGCAAGGCAGAAACTCCGTAGGATATCAATACAGAAGGAGCAATGATTATGACCATTATAGCGGTAGGCTCTCATGGGGCAAGACGGAACAATCTCCGCATGATGCCTCCACGAGTTCCATATCGAAGACAATCAAACTGCATGAACCGCGGGAAGATCCGCGCCTCTTCTACCAGTCTGATTCGTATATTGAGGAGAATAATAGGAAGAACATAAATAGGGAAGTTTCGGAGATTTACCCAGGAAGAGAAGTAGTAAGGGCCAATGAGTTTCAAAGGCGATCATTACCAATTGTTTCGGAAGAAAGACACATGAACAGAATTGGCTTAGGTAAGGTTCACATAAAATAAACCATCTAGCTAGAACATATAGGCAGAGACGATTAGAAGATCCAACCAGTGACACAAGTTTACACAAGAAAGAGCAAACACTTAGAATAAAAGAAATCAAGCCTCTGTGCCCATTTCATACAAATAAGATTACTTTAAAGCATTTGTCCTTCGCCAGGGATTGACCGGGGCGTGCTATGTAGCAATCTACAGAGAGCGTATACGAAGAAGGAGGAGGACCACTATCTCATTGGAATTAGAAGTTTTGGAGTCTGAAAGACTCTTAACGGATCAGTCGGTCTGTGTCATCTGGAGGTCTTTCTTGACGGCTAAAATCATATCGCGCTCCAATCAATCCCTAGCGGAGAATCCAGGACTTCAAATGAATCTTTATTGTTTCAAAATGTTTTGTGGTCCTAATTTCGTTGCTCCCATCTTTCTATATCTCTCAAAAATGTATGCTAGTTGCGAAAACAAATAGTCGCATGTCGCAGAACTGCGCCACAACACGCGACTTGGTTGACATCTTTTATTTTGTTACTGCGTCCGTCGTCGGGACTTGCATCTTACTTCGCGATCGCTAGGCAAGAAGTTTAAAAAGTGCTATATCTATACTGTTTTCAGGTAACCACAACTTATGTGTAAGTTGCCCACGCGACCGAACAATTATAGCCAAATCAGGATCTGATCGGGTTATGCTACAATCGCCTTCTTTAACTACCTGTTCTGGGATCACACCTCCAAGGGGTGTGCGCTTCTCAACTGTCTATGGACCTAAATTCGGTTCCTTGCTAGAAAAAGGTTCACATATGATTATAGGACGTATTTCTTACAGAAGTAAGGTAAGCAAATCAAAAAATGTTTTTTAATTTCTTCAATTGATATTCAACGATATTTAGTTTCACGACTTGCAAACACTTTATAACAGAATGTATACTGATGGAAGTATTCTTATTCCTAAGATTTTATGAACTGACTGGGATATAAAAAGTAAGTTGAGAAAGTCTTTACCAAATTCACATTTCGTTGCAAGTTGTAGTACAAATACGTCTTGTAATGCAATCTTTAATTTGACCTAACATCACAAAAAGGGAATACGATGAATCAGGACAAATTCGATTAAGACGATAGGGTAGTTACCTATAAGATATTCGTAACATCAGTAGTACAGTTACTTTAAAGTTAACTTATCAAGATAATCAACGAGCATAGAGAGTATCGTGCGTTGGCTTCCTGTACGAGCCTCTCAATCTCTCTCATGAACGCTCACGCACGATGAATCTCTTTCATGAAGGGTGTAATTAAATCACTGGTCAATCTCACGACAAAGATTGATACCAACAGCTTTTCCGAAGCATGCCAAAGCATAAAAGAACTCCTGATATTTTTAATTTGATTACTCATCCTGTGACTTGGTTACGGAAATAAGATAATTTGACTTATGGCCGACTCTACTTACTCCAGGCCATGTATCCTTTTAACCTTGCAGATCCTCAAAATGTGTAAAATGCAAGTGCATGTCATGCTGCACGATTGTCCGCTACCAAGTTACCTGACGTCTCGATGCGATGATAAAGGGAAGCTCTGCAACTTTACATGCCGAGACACCACCTTAGACTTGTATGGTCATAGGTCTTTGTACTGTGAAGACGATCATAAGGGTTCAACGGGGTGGGCTGGAAAACTCCCAGTCTGTAGAGGTGGGTAACAGTATAAATCACCAATTCTACTTTGATCTGGTCCCCATTTTTTTCGTGTCGACATGTCATTCTTTGACTAAACAGAAAGTCTCTATAACATTGATAAACTAAGGACTCGTTAAAAAACTTTTTTTTTTCTTGGAAACACCCAACTCCACACCACTTTAAAGTTTATTCTGACACCCTCTACCAACCTTGCGGTTATAAAGCTTTTTCTTGGAAAGTGGAAATCTCGTCATCCAAGTACCAGTACCGCCCGGAGCACGGAGCCGGCGGCGTGGATGTGGGGTTTTTCCCTCCAACTCCTGCCTCCCAGGCAAGCCCGAGGTTCTCGACAGGGATTCGGGAGAAGAAGGGGCCTACCTACTAAAACCACTGTACAGTCACGAGCATAAACATTTAAACAATTCAATTTAATACAATAGAATAAGAGTCAAAACTAGTCAAAAGTATCAAGATTTTATTGCTTGTGATTGTACATGTTCACGTGGCGCTAGGGTGACTGGCAATTATCGCTATTCACCATAGCGATGGATATTATAGTGCTGTGCCCCTACTATGAGCTCTTATAGCAGTATTATTGCAGTTGTGGAAAAGAGACGCGAGTATATTCGCCGCTACACGCGTCTCGCTTTCACAACTGCAATAATACTGCTATAAGAGCTTGTGGTAAGCCTCCTGGAAAGCTTTATTAGTCGCATTCTGAATTCTATTACAATTTTTTTTTCTAATAGATCCACTAAATAAGGCACCAACGACGTCATTCTGTACTTTTTCAGCTCGGAGCTGGTGTATGCCTCCTTCGCCTCCAAATCATGGACACATAAGCTGTAAAGGAATTACTATGAACGGTGATGCTACTCTGTCTGAGGGGTCCACTTGCCGCGTACGATGTGCTCGCGGGTGGCACTGGAGCCCTCGAGCCGCCACCGTGTGCCGAACGGGAGCTTGGACCCACAACCTCACTTGTATACCTAAGCTGTTGCACTAAACATTATTGTGCTGTATTTTAATCATTACTCCTTTCTATTATTTATTAAAATATTTAAACGATGTTTGATCTTATTTATACCTACACTGATTAATATGGCATACTTTTTGACTTTTATTTCTATGGGTTTTCTCCAAATATAGGAGCCTAAACGAGCGGACGTTGCCTTCAGATGGTTTCATAGACTGCCTGCGTACCTGCTTACGACAGTTCTGAAGCCCGTTTTCATCAAAGACCCTAGACCTATTAAATCTCTAAGCCCTGTTAGGTGAAGATTTTACTCTGGGCTGCGGCTACCGTCTTCCTACACGCTTAAGCGTTTAAAATAAATAAGCAGCAGCGTTGGAGCAGCGTCGGCAAAATGAAAACCTTAGAGCATTAAACCTACATGAAAACGGACAATATGGATGGTCTAAGAGATTAAGCAATCATTACACTATTTTTGAACAAAAGCAGTTTTGATTTGGTTAATCTCATCACTCGACACTACGAGTAACTCGCCTATATCTCCCCAGATAAGTGGCGAGTTAGTGTCGAGTAACGAGATCGCACGGCACGGCATGGCACGGCAGTGCCTCGCCAAGTCGAGCAAAAAAGTGGCACGGCCGTACCATCCTTTTCTCGAAACAGTTCAGACCATTTTCGACCCCCTATAACTTCGTTGTGGATAAAACTAGAAGCCTGAATTTTCAGTAACCAAGCAGAGCAGGCATTGTATAAACACGGTATATTTCAAACTAGCTGTGCCCTGCGGTTTCACCCGCGTTAATTAGCGACTGTTCCACTCCTATCAGTCATAGCGTGATGTAATATAGCCTATAGCCTTCCTCAATAAATGGACTATTTAACACAAAAAGAATTTTTCAATTCGAACCAGTAGTTCCTGAGATTAGCGCGTTCAAACAAACAAACAAACAAACAAACAAACAAACTCTTCAGCTTTATAATATTAGTATAGATTTCATACAATTTCAAGCAGTAGTTTAATAATTATAACTAAAATGTTCAAATAATTTTTAACGCAAATTTTGTTGCGAACAAATTACAAAAACACAAATGTTAGTGACGGTAGTTGTTGACATTGAATTTGCGCCTTTGGCTTTTCAAAGTAAAAAGTGTTGAATAATTTCGGCGGGCTGGTTAGAATCACGACAGCTCAATTGGAAGAGCACCTGACCCGGTATGTCAGAAGGGTGCAGGTTCAAATCCTGCTCGTGGAAATTTTTTCACCATTTGTGTCTTATAGTCCCGGGTCTTTTAAGCGGGGCGTGAAATGGCATTTATGCAGGCCGTCATGAATGAGTGCCCTTGTTACCATGCTTGTTCCGCGGTGAGGAGCGCTCTCATTATTTTAAACTGTATCGGCTGCTTACCATCAGGCAGGATGTGGTCACTATGACGTGTCAATATAAAAAAAAGTGTTTTTGTAATTATAACTAGTCAAAGTTTCTTAATTTTGTCACTCACTAACTGACTGACCGATCATCAAAACTCTAAGGCACTTGAATACAATGAGTGATGATAAATCAAGGAAAAACTAAAATATTTTGCAATTTCGGTCCAGTTTTCTATATACACCAACTGGATAAATAACTTTGTAATCCCATGTAAATGTATTACAAATTTACATTTGCAGTTAATGAATCAGTGGACGTGTTTAAGTATAATATAATGGAATAATAGATGTAGATAGGTACCTAGATGGTACCAGAAAGGAAAAAAAGTTGGACTATCTACAAAAAGAAATGAGATGCCATCAAAAACAAACTTGTAAAAAAACCAAGTCTCGCAACTCAGGTCATCTACCGTAAAAAGTTGTGAGATCAATGTAATACCAAGTCGGTTAATTTATCCAGTCCCTACATACCTTCTGTCTTCTTATTACGTACTTAGCTAACCTAACAGCATCTTATAGTGACCATGTCAATATAATAAAATCTTTTGTTTTAATTAAATATATTGACTTGGCAATCGCACTAAACAATCTAATTTAATATAATGTGTACTAGTTGTAAGATAAATTACTAGTTGAAGGTCCCTTATGTAGGGACTGAATAAATTAACCGACTTGGTATTACATGGATCTCCAAAACTTTTTACGGTAGAGGAACCGAGGTTTTTTTTACAAGTTTGTTTTTGATGGCATTTAAGGGTGGATTCGCGTTTTGGATTTTTTCTGATTTATTTTGAAGCCTTTTTGTAAATTAATCTGAAATGCGTGCAAACTTTCAAAAATCGAAAGAAGTACTATTAAGTAAGATCTGCTTAACAAAGGCACTCTTTCTTAATCAAGAATTTAGATAATATTTGATCTCAAAAAATAATAAGAGAAATGGTAATGACGTTAGGCTAATGGCAATGATTTTTTGAGGATGGTAATGATTAGGAATGCTTGGTAATGACGAGCTTTTACGGAAAAAATAATAATTAAGTACCTGTTACCTATTTTAGAAGACATACCTATGTATTTTTTTTATATATAAGTAGTTGCTAACTTGTTAATAAAACACTTACTTATAAATTTGTAAAGTTTAATAACACAAAAATTAAAATTCAACAAATCTCGTAACAAACACAATCTCGGTCTTTAATTTAACTATGCTATCATGGCTCAATCCAACTCGCCGAAATTAATCTACTCTTATGGCACGTATTAAGTTGTTAAGTAGGTAACTAAATTTTAACTTAACTTTAAGTGATTAATTGCATGTAAACACAGAATTTAGTAGCAAGTTGCAAGTTAAAATTTAGCTAACAACTAAACAAGATATTTAGAATTTTGTCTATTTTTCGGTTAAGTTGGTGGGCGGGGCTTGTCACTTGACACGTTTGGACTGGCACAATATTAGTTAAATGCAGAAGTGTAGTGAGTGACGCGCTCGGGTTCAATTTTATTGTTCGTATTAAATTATTGATTATTGTATTAAACATATTTACTCGATTTAGAAACTCTACAAAAATGAGATAGACTGCGAAAACTATTGCCAGTATTGAGAAAATATATTGTAATATGTAATTTTAATTTTGCGTCTAATGCACATCGCATTACAGTATCTTTTTTCTGTATTTCGTTTTCCACTTTAGATAACAAGTAAATAAAAGAGTCTTCTGCCATGCGTGACGCATTAAAATATACTTGTTATTAAATCTTCATTCGCTAGCTCCTCGAACAAAGTGGCACTTGATCCTTGGCCATACTGATCTCTTCTATTTATTCAATTTCTCACCCAGTTTTTTGGGTATGGTTATTTCCCTAATTATTTCATCTTTGACTTCATAACAAATTTAGCACAGAATTTACGACTTCATTACGTGGTTGATCGTCCATCTTGAGTGAACTAAGCAAACTAATTACTTAAATACGTATGGACCTATACTTAAATATAAGCCACATAAAATTAAGTTTAAATTTAGTTACCTACTTAACAACTTAAAACGTGTAAATCAACGTGCTATTCAATGTCGACAACTACGTCATCAACATCCGATCTAAATATTTTTACAAATATTGAAAGATCAGTTAAGAATTAGGCAAGCTATATTTATGATTACATATACATATAATTTTACGCAAATAGTGTGGTAGTGCACCTGACCCGGCATGTCATGGGGTGCGAATTCCCTTCGTGGAAATTTTTTCAGCACTGTCTTTTTTCACATATCTAATAGTTTCAATAGTAAGTAGGTGGAGCTCGATGGCGCAGTGGTTAACGCGCCCGGTCTGCGAGTGCTGAGGTTAAGCAACATTCGCAAAGGCTGGTCATCGGATGGGTGACCAAAAATTATTATCTCGAGCTCCTCCGTGCTTCGTAAGGCACGTTAAGCCGTTGATCCCGGCTGCATTAGCAGTCGTTAACAACCACCAATCCGCACTGGGCCCGCGTGGTGGTTTATGGCCCGTTCTCCCTATCCATCCATAGGGAAGGCTCGTGCCCCAGCAGTGGGGACGTAAATGAGCTGATGATGAATAGTTTCAATATGTAGTACTATGTAATATTGAAGTTTCATTTTTGAAAACGGCAACTACCTGAAATAAAATATTATTTTGTATGATGTATTTTTAAAGTTAAAATATGTTTAGAGTATGTATGCATAAACCCACGACCATTATTCCCCAAAAGGTGGTTAGAGATCATCATATCCTATCCAAGCCATGGTTTGGATCAATGTCCACTTTTAGCAAATAGAGCGACCTTGTTGTTAATTATGCAAAGGAAGTGTCAGGATGCTGGCCAATCGCCTTTTTTGATGCACTGGCGCATAATCTCGATTCACCACTTACGAATGCTGACAAGAAAAGCTGGCTATTATAATACTATAATCCAGACAAGCACGGATAATTTAATATTTTTAGCAAATTAAAATAAAGATAACGCACAAAAAAACCCATTCAACTTCCAGCTGGTATTTCGGTTATTTTAAAGCATTAAAGCAAACAACGTTTTAAGTAAAATAGAACAAATTGCTACTAATAAGAAATTTTGAAACTTTGAATTCATCATTCCCATTAACATAACGTCATTACCATCAACACAAATCAAACGGTAATGATGATGATGGTAATGACAAACGTAGTGTTTTTTTTGAACAAATCGTGAATTCTTAGCGCTACTATTTTGTGACCGCCTTTTTGAGAAATTGTCCTGGGAGTCACAATAAGTTCTAATGCTAACAATTATACTTAATTTATAATTACCTAGAAAACGTATTTACCGGTAATGATGGAAATTCGTGACAACCATTTCCTAGACATATGATTTGTAACAAAAAAAGTATTTAAAGAGCACTCACCGTGACGTGCGCTGTGGTACATTTCGTGCAAGCGACTGAGGAGAGTGGTGTGCACGGGGACAGTAAGATACATCACGTAGATCTTTCAAGAAAGTTAATTTGACGTTAGCGCGATGGTAATGACGAATTTCTGTTACAAACTTTTGAAATTTTGTTTTGACTACTATGCTGTTCTGAATTATAAACGCTATTTATTATGTTGTTTACGGTAAAATACAGATTACTAAACGTTTGAAAAAATCGGGTTTGGCGATCATAATTATTGAAATATATATTTTGAAAGTTTTGTGCACATATATTTTCTTTAGATGGTAATGATGTTTTACTCAGTTTTAATTAAATTAGAAAATGAGTTTTTAGAACACAAGGTTCGTAACTGTGTCACCTTACGTTAAATTATGTTTAAAACCTCGCTTAAACAAAAAAAGTAACTGAAAAATGAGATAGAATTTCTAATCAACTAGAAATAGTTTTTTTCCATGTTTCGCGAAATGACCCTTAAACATCTACAAATCAAATGAAAAAACGTTTTCACCAAGCTGTGTTGACTAAATCCCTTAGCTTTCTCAAATTTAAAAAAAAAAGGAATCAACAAAAGAGTCTATTTGAAAATGGAAACATGTTTTGACATTTTCGGCCGTTAGATGTTTTGGATTTTTTGCCCAGTTCTGCCAAGTTTTAATTTAATAACATTCGTACAATGCTGTTTAGTTTCTAAACTTATACTAAAAGATTTTGTAATTAATAAATAATGGGCAGCAACACTAGCAAACCCTACGGAGAACCAGTTATTCAACCACCACGAAATGAGATTGAAATAGGTAATAGTTCAGATCCGAGATCACCAACGCCTGAAATCGTACGTACGCCTTTACAAGTAAGTATAACAATAAATTGTTCTGAACATACCATACGTAACCTGTTTTCTCCGAGATTCTCATTCCTCTTCATAACGAGAAATTAGTCTAAATGCAGAACATCAATATTAGTTATATTCTATCCTACCTAAATTTGCTACTGTGGAGAATTATTTATTATTTTGAGTATTAAGATGTTGCCACAATCGCTAAATACCACTGGTTAACTTAGGAACACAACCTTTTTAACGCCATATTTTTTCGCGCGTATTTTATTCTAAAGAAATGTATTTCAACTCTTGGGGTGATAGATAATGGTCTTTCAAAACTAGTGCCTGCCTAGGTAAATTGTTTAACTACTAGTTAATGGCAGTTCAGTCAGAGTGTCGTCTTTCAGTAACATACGTTAGGAAATAACACTAACTGGTTTATTTTTTTAAGACAAACTTGTACTTTATAAGGTTCAAATCAAAAATGATCTAATCAATGTCAATAAAGTGACATTTTAAAACATACCTTATAATTAAATTTATTTTTTTTCCTTTAGGTGATGACTTCGTGCGATTAGCACATTTAGCCAGTGTAGTAATTAAGTAATTTTTATTACAAGTAATACATAAATAAACAATATTTCTTTCGTGTATGATGATGATGATGATGAATGATAATAGAAATGAGAAGTGAGAAATGATATAACCCCAACCCCTTGAGTATCTCAGTAAAGATGGGAGGCTTTACTAAGTCCTCGGGCGGGCGGACTTCTTGAGAGAATTTGAAGAGTGACATTGCACAGTTTTGTTTCATTTGCCAACACTCATGCACATTTAGGAACACTTAACGGTTAATAATCCACCATTATTTCACATTAATATTCGACATAACACAAATTTTAGAAAATAAAACAAAACCGCAGACATGTCTCTTCACTTTCCCGCCAAGAAGTTCTATAATTTAAGTATCTTCTATAGGTATACAGTGTTTTTTTTTAACTGGGACGATATGGGGAAGTCTCAAACAATAAGAGATACAGAGAATGCCTTAAAAAACATCCATTTTTTTGTAAAATAATTTTGGCATATTGGTACCCCAATTTCATTAGGATCAATAATTAGTATATCAAATCAATAATCAAATCAAAAATTAGGATCAATTTATTGTATTGGAAAAAAAAACAAGCAGAAGTTAGTAAAACTTAGTTAAATGTTTTCTTATACATGTTGTACGTAAATTGCCTTCGTTTAGCTGTATGCAGGTACTTACTGGAACATTTCAGAACAGCTCTAGTGGCTTTAGAAAAAGATATCTAGTGAATGTTGTTTAAATGGACTGCGTCTTTTAGCTTTTGTATACAGTTTGGGGAGATTCATAAAATCAACCCTTTAAAATAATATGATGTCATAATTATCTGGTGAAAGTGGTGACCACTTAATAAAACCAAAGAAACTAATTTATATGGCAAAATATGTATGTGTAGGCCATTCTAAAGATTTATTATGTTAATTTTAATCTAGAACAAATTGTATGAGAAAACACTTAATTAAATTTGACCTAACTTCTGCTGCTCTGATTTTCTCTTCTAATACAATGAAATAACCCTTACATGAAAAAGATAATACCAGGAATCGAACCCGGGTCTTCCGCAATTCGGGTGACCGCTATGCTACTGGGAAGACTTTTATAAATATTTAATTCAGCTTCAGTGCAGCAATTAGCACTTAAAAATAAAAAGTAAAAGGTAATACACATTTTAAAAAGTTTTGATCAATTTGACTGTATACATTTGACCAAAATATTTTCTATTTTAATTAATTTGACACTTTATTACCTTAACTAGGTCTTATAGATTATGATGATTAATAGGTATAAATAAGGCTATGTTAATACATATTTAGTATTATAATTAATTATATAATTTGATTACAGGGAAAAGGTGGAGCAAAGCACAATATAACTAAAAATGTGGATCTGAGGAAGACGTTTGAAAATGGAAAAGGAGACGAGAAACTCATCCATAACAATCCAATTCTTTCAGCAGTAATAAAGAATCACTTACAGTCTTATGACCCTAGGTCACCAACTCAAGACTTTGAACGTACACCAATAGTAATTGCTGCTACAGATGATGGCAACAAACAGATTTTAAGACTTCAAAGTGAAGACGATTATGAAAACCCAAGTCTCAGAGATAACAATGAGAATAATTTTGATAGCTGTGAAGAAGCTTTAAGTCCTGAATTAGTGGTACCCAAAAATTTATGTAATGAATTCTTTGACATATCTTTGAATGATACAATCAAAGAAAGTGAGGAACCTCTGGGATCATCTACTGCTTCAAATGAAGCAATAGAAGGCAACATATCCCAAAATCATGTTGAAAGACCATCAAAGCTTCTAGAGACCAACTTTGATTTCATTGAATGTGACAATGAGACATTTGAAGATAGTGAGGAAATTATGGAAGCTGAAGCACAAGATGAATATGACAATAATATTCAAATTCCTCAGTTCAAGATATTAGATGATGATCCAAGATCACCATCCATTGGTATAGAGCGAACACCAATTGTGGTAGCAAAAACTAATCAGAATAAGGATGAAGATAATGTTGAGGAAATGTCTGACGACTCTTTAATTAAAGCACTGCAAAATACCAATGCTGAACTCCGTCATACTGTTACTAAAACACAAGACAACAATCCTGATGGTCTCCTAATATATGAAGATGAATCAGCCTCTTTAAATGATACACCTAAGAAGTCCAAATCATCTATCAATGGAGGTTGCAGAACTCCACTATCTTGTATGAAAAATAAATCTGAAACTGGGCATACAAGATCAAAATCGGCTAACACACTACTTGATCCTAATAATCAAAATTTAATAAAACAAAAATTTGCTAAACGTGCTTCGCATATTCCAAGATTGAAATCTTTGTCAAAACCAACTAAAATTGCTACCACTGGTAGCACAGTGTCATTGAAGAACATTTCCAGAGCTTCAGTTATTAGTGGGGATTGTGAAAATACTCCGCCACATTCACACCGCGATAGATGGGATAAAGATAATAGTATTGTACTTTGATCATGTAATAGTTTGTGCGATGTATGTATTTTATGTAGTTTATATTGTGCTATGTAGTTATATTATAATGAATAATGTAGTTAGTTAATGATCATCAACCAAATTGATTTCAAAATGTCTTTTGGATACATATTGTTGTTGTGGACCATAGTTTTAATATAACTAAATTGAAAACCTAATTAACTAATTATTATGATTTATGTTATTCACCTGCTATGTATTTCTTAGTCCCTGATTAAATGCTTAAAAATAATAAGGTATTTTCTTATCAAAATAAAACAAAATACTAAATATAATTCAGTAGATTTATTTAACTTTCTTAGACATATAGCAAAACACATACTTTGAGAAACATTGGTACAAAAATATGTAAAATCACTAATGGTAGGTAGTTATGTTAAGTTAAAACAAATTAAATACATACATAGAAACACGGTAAATAAATAACTAAGAGGCTTGCTGGACAGTAATTTTGCCATTTTCTAAATCGATAAGCAAATACCTACCTCTGTTACAAGTGATCAAAGTAAAAGTCGAATTTGTGCATTTTCGCCATTTTGGAGCCATATTTTTTTTGGTGCATTCTTGAATTACATACAATTTAAGTTAATCACTTGTTAACTAAGGTATTAACATGTCTCCCAAGATTCAGCTGCAGCTCTATATAAATATCTCTTACAATATTAAATAAAATAAATTTGCACAATAAGCTAAGCGTTTCTTTTTAACTGTTGCCTCCAAATTTTATGGAATGATTTTATTAATTCAACATCGAAATGAAGATGGTTTTGAATTGTTATTAACACATTTAAGCCTTAATCCTTTCTAAACTCTTGTGCCCATTTCTCGAATAGTCAATTTCTCATTATACCTACCTAGGTAACAAACCGAAAAAGGCTATGAAGTGTCTTATTTCTCTCAAACTAGAAATAGGAAGATGCCAATATTAAACATTAGGTAGGTACCGTAAACTGCTGCAACTTTGCCAATGAGCTTCAAGTTTGCCTAAACTGTTAGAATCAACATCATTTGAGAATCGCAACCAATTTTCTACTTTTTTTAGTGGGAGTAATATAATCAATACGTTGGTAACCCATTTTAATATTTTTCGAAGTGGTAACACTGACGTTTTTTCGTCTGACAGCTCTCAACGGTTACTAGCGGAGTGTACGTTTTTTACGTGAGCGCGAAACTTTTGTTTTTTTATTGGAAAAAACGAGAAACACGACTGGTATAATATTTACGGGGTAACTATTATAAACAGTAGAAAGAGAATATTTGCTATTCTCTTTCTACTGTTTATAATAGTTTTGATTGCTATTGCGTTAATTTCTAGCTAGAATAATGGTAGACAAAGATGCAAATAGTTTTTCGAACATTAGTGATACAAGATTGCCTAGGGTTAGGGTTGTCACTAGTTACTCAACTACAGTAAAGTGGATGGGGTGATTGTGGTTTTAGCTTTATAGGCGCTTGTAACTCTAACCATTACACTTATTAAACAAACATTATCGTTCAAAAGGTGATTATATTTATTAAATTATTTTAAGTTTCGAATTCTTATTCATAATGTCATAGAATAGAATTTCATAAAGAATTCTATGACGAGTTTTTATTTAAAAAGATTTACACTTTCTGAAAATAGGCAAAACTCTTACTTATTTTATATTATTATTAAGTATAATTATATTATAAATCGTGTTTAGGCTGAGATGATGATGACCAGCGATCGGATAATCGGATGCATATTTACCTAAAGTTGAGGTGTTGGCTGTTATTGAATAAATCCCGGAATTTCTGAATCAACCAATTTAGTGTTTTGATTATAAAATCAAATCGGGTGTAGGTATATTTATTTATGTTCAGGAGTTGGCTAATATGGAATGCAATTTTTTAAAGAAAAAATCTCTAGAAATAATAACTTCCTTATATCTTTTCATTTCTTCGACTACTTCTTCAAGTTTCAAAACATATCTCAAACGAATAATAAATAAGAAATTACAAAAAAAAACATGTGTTGGGTTGTTTTTTTTTTGTGTGTTTCTCCATGTTTGGTTGGACTACTTGGCTATTCTACAACACTTTTAAGAAGCAGCTTTCATCATTTCCTAGTTAAAAATTAACTTTAGGTAAATATCCATCATATTATAAATAATTGTGAAAGTAACGATGTTTGGATGTTTAGATTTTTGAATGTTTGTTACTCTATCACGCCAGACCGGCTAAACAGATCTGGATGAAATTTGCCACAGAGATAGATTATGGTCTGGAGTAGCTTATAGGCTACTTTTTATCCCGGAACAAATGTATGGTACTCGCAAGACAACAAAATAGAGGTCCATTCGGGCGAAGCCGCGGGCGGTCGCTAGTCTTACATAAATTATTACTGCTACTGCCTATATAAATGTTTAGTATATTAATTCACTACTACCATTGATAGGTATTTAACATTCATGATATTATTATGATACCTACTTATTTGTGCACGTTTTATCAGGTACCTACCTACCGTAGGAGAGAAAAAGATGGGAAAGCGAAGTAGACGAAAAGTTGGAGCTCGGCGATATGCTGATTATTCAGAAGAAACATTAACAGTTGCTGTAGATTTAGTAAAAAGTAAGGCACTATCGTCGTATGAAGCAGAAAAACAATTCGGCATTCCGAGACGTACAATTTTAAATAAATGCAGAAAGAGGCACACTAAAGCGGTCGGTCGACCACAAGAATTGTCTGCAGAAGAAGAGAAACATATCGCGGAAGTTGTTGAAGTTGCTGCAGATTTCGGGAGTCCACTGACAATATTAGATTTAAGAATAGTGGTATACAATTACCTTGCAAAATGTGGGAAAACGGATTTGTTTAAAGGCCAAATGCCCGGAGAGCGATGGGCTCGTAATTTTTTGGCGCGTCACAATTTTACACAGCGGGCCACCCAAAATATTAAACGCAGTCGAGCGTCAAAAACGGTCGAAGAAATGACAGCTTTTTACCAAAATCTGGAATCATCACTCAAAGATATCCCTTGTGAAAACATTTTTAATTTTGATGAGACGAATTTGAGCGACGACCCAGGATCGACAAAAGCCATTTTTAAGCGGGGCACGAAACATCCCGAACGCGTGTTAAATTCGACTAAAAGCTCTGTTTCGATAATGTTCAGTGGAACAGCTGATGGTCAATGTCTACCTCCATACGTAGTATACAAAGCCGAACATTTGTGGTCCCGATGGTGTGAATTCGGACCACCAAATGCACGGTATAACCGTACCAAGTCAGGATGGTTTGATATGGTTTGCTTTGACGACTGGTTTAAAACAATCATCATACCGTGGGCCAAATCGCGAGGAGGACAAAAACTTGTAATCGGAGATAATTTAGCATCACATCTGAGTATAGAAGTTTTGAAATTATGCCAAGAAAATAATATCAGATTAGTATTTTTACCTCCGAACGCAACACATCTGACTCAGCCCCTTGACGTCGCTTTCTTTGGGCCGATGAAACGTTGCTGGCGAGAAATATTGCTAAACTATAAACTCGCACACCAAAACTCGACTGCAATAAATAAATGTGATTTTCCGCAGTTGCTGCTAGAGCTAATGACAAAAATCAGTATGAGCAAATGTCAAAATTTACGTAGTGGTTTCGCAGCTGCTGGAATATTTCCATTTAACCCATCAAGGGTCTTAAAAAAAATACCTGTCGTTTCGGCAGAAACATCGAAAAATTTTGATGTTTGTCTGTTAGAATATTTGAAAAATATGAGAACCTCAACTACCCAGTCCAGAAACAGTGCCCACAAAAAATTAGCAGTAATAGCTGGGAAATCAATATCAACTGAAGAGGCGGAAAAAATTAATAAAGGCAAGGGCAAAGGGAAATCTACAAAAAAATGTAATTTAAATGCAGACTTAAACATAGTGAGCTTCCCAGTACTACAGCAGCCAAAATCGTTAAAAGAACTGAGTACAAAAATCGTAAACAAATTATTGCTACTTGAAGACGAAACTGTAAACTCGAGCATTATTAAGTCAAGAAAAAAGAGGACCACAAAAAAGAAAACACAGTCATCTAATGTGAATTATTTAAGCCAAGTATCTAAGACAGATAATGAAAATTTACCTTTTATAAGTTTACGTAACGAGAATCTTCCAACATGTCTGCAAACTTCAAAAGCAATTAATAGTGGTAATGGAAGTCGTTTGAAGCCTGCAAAAGACTTAGGTATAACGATTTTGTCTGACGTAATTATTAAGCCAGGACAATCTAACACGACTGAATTCCAAGCAAAAAGAAGTGAATCTTATAATGCAAATCTTTTAAACTCGGCACAAAATTCCCAAGTTGTCTCTAGTGTGTTAACTATAGCGGGGCCATCAAACAGAAGTACTTTGAGCAAGCCTAAAACTCGTGCAGATTTAAAAAACCAGCATACTATATCAGAACATATAAATCTAAAAAGAAAACGGGTAACTTTAACTAGAGAACGATCAGTTTTACAAACTACACCAATTCCGAGTAGTAACGAAAATGTTATTAAACTAAAAAAGGAAAAACAACAAAAATATAAAGTAAAGAATATATCGATGTATTCTGGTTCAACTACGAGTGTGTCGGATGACATGAGTGAACATAGTGACTCCAGTATAATGGACATGAACCCGGAAAGCGACGGCGCAGATTCTGAAGATTTTCCATTATATTGTTTTAAAAAACCAAGATCACTAGATACATCAAACAGTAATAGTGACCCAGAAACACCTGCTCTGAATTATCTAGACGATCAGATATCTGACGATGATATGTTGTTCGAAACCGACTGCCAGGCAAAAAAAGCCTCGCGCACTGCTTCACGTCGTCGAGTAAATCATGAATCATGTTCGATGATCAGTACAGGTACCAATTCAAAAATAGCTTTATTTCCCTCTATTTGCGAACCCACCCAAACTGACACATCTGATTCACAAGCGCCAAGTCCACCAATAACTGAAGATTCAATTTTTAATAATACTTGCAGTAATACTGTGCTGTCAGATAAAATACCAAGTCTATTAAACTATGAAAGTGAAATGACACCTTTGGATTATTCTGTGAATGATAAAGTTTTGGTACGTTATTATATCAAAAATAAATGGAAATACTACATAGGGGTTATTTTGGCGTGCAATAGTGACGACACTTTTGACATATCATTTTATGCTACAACACGTATTAAAGGCGAGCTTAAATTTAAAAAGCCTAAGAAAATTGACAGAGATACAGTACCGATAATCTCTATAGAAAAGATCATTACAATTGATAAAATATCTGAAAAACCAGAAGAGTACAAATTACAAAACCAAGCAGACGCTATTTATTTCTGATTTTTGGTCAACTATGAGTGTTTTTGGTAGTATCTATTAAGTAAGGATATTTTGCTAAAAATTTAAATACATACCTATTCATAATTTTATTTGTGTTAAAAAAATGTCTGACATTTATGAGGCTTTCTGTTCCACCAAGGTTAATTAAGATTTTTGAAACTTATTTTGTGATTTCTATAACGTCATTCGTAATTATTTTTATAACATTTAGTTACCTACACCATTTTTGACAGTTGTATTGTTTATTTTATATGTTTAAAGATTTATAAGACGTTTGTTAGTGTCATATTGATAAGGTTTAATTTGTTAAGTATTATTACTTCGCCGTAGTCATCTTATGTAGCCTCCTTAAGGAGGGTTATTATTTTGAGTGATATGTATGTTTTTGAAATATATATTTAGTAATTTTTCAATAAATCTTGTTAATTAATGATAAGTTTATACTTTGTAATGATAACGGTAATAATTAAATATATAAATATATTATATAAAATTATATAATAACACGTCATATAAATTACTTTAAATAAGATTGTCACATTTTGTTCTGAGTCAAAAGCACATTTCAATGTTGGTATTAAACCTTAATTGATTCTTATCAAGTCTTTTAATTTTTTTTTGTTTTTCTATTTGGAGCAACCCTTGACTGTTTTAAAGTTTGTATGAAAATATTAACTGACACTGCTCAAGTTTGCCTGCTTGTGCCCAACTTTGCCAGCTTGCAATAAAAAAAAATAGATTATTATTTGTTTCATGCCATGCACACCTCGATGTTAACACAGTTTTTATCACTATATATTTAAGACTAGTTTTAAAATACAGCACGTTTTTTTTCTAATAATCTTCTAGGCAAAGTTAGGATATTTCATCGCAACTTTGCCTGCAACTATGACAGGTTCTGAAAATTAATCTAACGGCAGATTTTGCATCTTGAACCTTAAATTATGTGGCTTAAATATCAAATTCGCACGCTAATGTAAAAACGGGTACAGATTAGAAGCACTTGCAAAGAAAATGAATAAAAAACCCGAAATTTTGTGCAAAGTTGCAGCATTTTACGGTACTTAAATGCATTTATTTTGGGTGGGAACGGACTTTTTAAATTATTTTTTGAATTATTTAATTTTCAACATAAAATACATAGGTAACTTATTTCTTTCTGTAGGACTGTTAATAACTTTTCAAGGATTTGAAAAATCACGCGGTGTTGTTCCGTAAAGACTAAAAATAAGGATACTGCAGAAAGAAAGCTACATACAATCGCGCTCGAGCAACGCACACATAAACAACCTCTCACGGTCACGGAAAACACCAGCACAGACAAGTCGCAACAGCTGCGCTCGGACTGGTTCGTGATGGTCCAAGATCCTATGTGTGCGTTTCTCGAGCGCGGTAAAGCTTACCTTCTTGGGTCTCCATATTTTGTTTGTAATATAATATTTTGCGGTTGCGAGATGCATGTGTAAGTGTTAGCGGGGCTTCTTGGCGGGAAAGTGAAGAGTCATGTCTGCGGTTTTGTTTTATTTTCTAAAATTTGTGTTATGTCGAATATTAATGTGAAATAATGGTGGATTATTAACCGTTAAGTGTTCGTGAGTGTGCATGAGTGTTGACAAATGAAACAAAACAGTGCAACGTCACTTTTCAAATTCTCTCAAGAAGTCCGCCCGAGGACTTAGTAAAGCCCCACATCTTTACTGAGATACTCGAGGGGTTGGGTGGTATATCATTTCGCATTTCTATTATCATTCATCATCATTATACAGAAAATAAATATTGTTTATTTATGTATTACTTGTTAGAAAAATTACTTTGACACTGGCTAAATGTGCTAATCGCACAAAGCCATCAACAAAATAAAATAAAAAAGTGTTAGCGGGACTTCTTGGCGGGAAAGTGAAGTCATATTATTTTGTCAATGTCACACAAACGTCATTTTGAATTTAAGAAAAAGAGACGAAAACAATGGTTAAATAAATTTTGCTTATATAGTTTTTATGAATAAGGGGGTTAAAAAGCAATTTGACAATTTTGGATACTGGATTGATGTGCACATTAACGCGTCTGTACTCAGACTTTGCGAAGTATTAGTTAGTTTGAGAAGTAGTACTAGTAGTGAGAAATTGGCTATTCGAATCCAACCTAGCAGACAGCGCGCGCTGAAAGAGATAAACTAAATATTTTAGTCTTAATATAATTTGACAGTGTTTTCATCAGCTTTACAGGCCCCGAAGAGCTAAAATAAAAAGAAAAATTATTAATTATAATAGTTGATAGTTTCAGAGTCGTTAATTATTCAAGGTTATTTTAATCAAAGCCTGGGCTGACCCGAGACCACGGCTGGTCGAATGTCGTCCACCCTGTCGAAATGCGGATATATAGGTATGGCTATGATACCTTTAAAAGTAGTTTGCGGTAATCTCCGTTTTATACCTTCGATTAAGTTATTCTTAACATAATGAAATCATACTGAATTTAAGATTGATGATAGATAACAATAACTTCATTAAAATAATTAAATGTAACTAGGATACTAGGTATCAATATTGAAGCGATAAATAAATATTATCTAATAAATACATAATATGAAATATTGCCCTACTATATTAACTGTAATGGTGGCTCCACATTATTTTGTCCCACGACAAAGCCTTCACGCGTACACATCCACATTCACGGCCCCGTGCCAGTTTACTCCGGACTACAAAGGACCACACCAAAGTTATTGCAGCAGCAGCTACGTCCATTTCGCGGCGGGTTTCACGAACCATTGTGAGCATCCCGTGAATGTGGAGGGCACGACTTGTGCCGTGAATTCACGGCACTAATGTAGAGCCGCCATAACTGTAGAATAAATAACACAGATAGTATAACCAACAAGTGTATGTAAAGCCATATAAAAATATAATCACTACTTTACAAACAATAAACTTATTGAATACATCCAGAAAACGCGAAAAAGTTATTTTTGATTATCAGCGAGTCAACCTTTTCCTGTGCCATCCACCTATACCATTACAGATAACACACGTGCCGTCCATAATAAAAGTATGCCAATGTACCTATTAAATTATGAATCGAGGAACAGAGAAAAAAGGCCCTTTCCAAACAGATATTTGCATAACCCGTATCCTCAATTTCTTTACGAATACAGCGCGAGCGCACACCTAAGTGCATTGTGCGAGTTTTGTTTACTACCCGTATTCATTCGATTATGTTTACGAAAACGAAAATTTGTATAGCAAAATTCTAACTCTTCTCGTATGTCGCCAGGAACCGATGCTTTAATGCCATACTAATTTTCGGTTTTGTTAATGTGATCAAATGTCAAATTAAACTCACACTACGCTCTTCTACGATCCACAATGAAAGCACGGATGAGACGAAAGGTAGTACGCGCGCACTTTCATTGCGTATGAGGCGTTGCTGAACTGCCGATCACAGATTACCCGATGTGTGATCTTTTACTATTATGCTTTATTAAAATCAGCTATGTAGCGAAAGTTAAGATAAAAATAAAGGTAAAGAATCCAAAATGCTTTTTTCAGAAAAACAAAGTTTTCAGTTCAAAATTTGTAACACAATATAGTTTACACAATAACAGGAATGTTGTTTATCACTTCATATCAATAAATATTATGCGATAGAATTGATTTCCTTGCACATATGAATAAAATATAACATTACAGATAAAGAGTAAATATAGCATTTACATTCAAGGTCAGGCTTTGCATAGAAGACGCACAGTCGCACAAATATAGAAATATTAACTTCGTGCCATATCTTATCTAATTACAGATCTACTTGGTCTGTGTATGTATTAAACGCATTTGAATATTAAGGCGAAGGGTAAGGCACACTAGCGCCGCCAATGGATTTAATTTAATAACTGCTAAACTGGATTATTTTTTTCAAACATTGCGGAGCTTTCGACACTAGGCAAACATCTATTATTTAATAATTGTGCACTACTTTTAGGTTTGTTTTTGTATTCATTCGCTAACACTAAAAGTGGCCATTGTTTGTGAAGAAATGCGATAGCCCGTTTTGTGAATAAACCACGAAACAAAAAATAGTGCACAATTATTAAATAAATACTATGGATGCTTTCCTGTTAACGGACGGTACGCAATGTTTAAAAAAAGATCTGGTCCGTTAGTAATTGTCAGATTTATCAATTGGTGGCGCTAGTGTGCCTTACCCTTCGCCTTAAGCGAAGCCTATTAACCGATAAAGCTAACACATAAAATACTACACACAAAAATTTTAACTACATTCGGTTTGGACTAGAATTTATTGTGCAGATTGGCCGTCTTCTCCGCAAGCCCTAGTCTAACACGCAACATCAACAACATCAAGTTTTTTTTCTACTACCTACACCTATTAACTATTTTCTTATATCTACATACATATTATGCGGGACTATAATAATTTGCTGCATATTTATGTCGCATTCGCATGTCGTTGAGTTGATAGGAAAACAATGCAGCAATCAAAGGAGAATGTTTTTGGTCCAAATAATCTAAAATAAATAATTGTGTGCCGCCCCCAAGCTTGCCACATGTTTCGTTTAAAAGCTCGCTCAAGTACATTTTTTACGGAATCAAATAAATTTGTCCCGCAGAAATCTAGATATTAATTAGCAAATAAATAATAAAAAAAATGTTAAATAAAAATAAAATAAAAAATATATTTTTGATCAACAAAAGCTAAAATGCCATGCACTAATATAATCCCAACTAAAAACTGTCTTAGAGGTGTTTTGAATAACCCGATATTCTCTCAAACTGTGGGTTCGATTTTGATGCGTCTTTACACATATACTAAGTTCAAATGCTTAAGTCGATCCACAGTGGGCTCAAGCCTGGGGGCTGCAAAAATATTTTGGACCAGGGCCTATAGTAAAAAAAAATATTCTCCTTTATTTTAATCTAATTTTGGATTATACGCTCTTGTACAAACATCAATCTAAATGGATCAGTATGGGAAGTCCGAAACTACATTTAAATATAATATATTTATACGGGAAGTTCTAGGAACCCTGTTGTCAATTTTAAAGTTAACTAAACTGTTTTTTTTTGTTTTAAAATATCTCATACACAATGGTAATCCAATCCGGTCAATTGATGTTCGAAACGGTCGGTTGAATCTCTGAAAATAATCGCTAGCTGTTTTATGGCAGCGTACACGCCTGCACAACATACCACAAACTGTCAAATTTCCTCAATAGATTTTGAACTTTATGTCTGAGACAATAAGGTTAAAATTGTATTGAAGAAATTTTACGGTTTTGAATAGGTTGTCTGTACATTCCTGATAACGTAGGGAATCCGTCACTTTATCGCAAATCATGACAACGATTTTCACATCCCACAAGACTATTCGCAGTACTTTCTATTATATATGTAACAACTCTTCGACCTTCGTTTCATCGCATTTAAGTTTGCTCGAACCTTCAATACCAAAATACATATGTACTCATTTCATCGAATTTCATTTCCATATTTTGTATAATTTTTTTCAACAAATTTTACTTCATTAAATCACTGTAAATCGAAAATATATTTTTTTGTATTTACACATTTTATAATAATATTTTTTTAATTATGATTTAATATTTTTTAGCATAATTTATAATCATGTTATAAATTTGTTTTATAATTTTTACAATAGTTACGCTTTTACAACATTTTTTAGAGAGTAATTGCTATTAAACTCAGTGACAAACGAATCGATGTACAATCGAGTCCCCGTAGACTAGTCTGCGCGCTGAGATCGCCCGCAGCACCGAAGCCATGACGGAAGCGATAATGTTTGCGTACATGCTTGTTTATATGCATGCTTGCTTCCTTGCTTGCATGCATTTATGCTTGCTTGCGTGCGAGCTGGCTTACGTGCTTGCTTGCGTGCTTGCAAATATTTTTATCGTTTGATGAAAGGTGTTCGATAAACTTTAAATCGAGGAACAGTTGTTTTGGTAATGATAGCAAAAGACAATTCTACAAATCATTTTTCGATGGAATGAAACAGCATTGATCGGTTATTATGTGAATTTAAAAAAAATATTAAAATTGGTGAAATAGTTTTTTGTGAAATGAAATTCGATATTTGAAAATTCTGTGTACACCTGATAATGTGAAATGAATGAAATGAATTTTGCTTTGTTACCCCATGCCTACAATATTACTTAAAAACACTTTACTTTAAAAACGACAACATGGTAAACTAAATTCCCTTATATTTGATAGTTTCAGAATTTCCTATAAGTACCTATTTAGATTGCACAAACTATACACTGTTTAATAATGAGAAAAACTAACCAGAACATAATTCTATGCATATAATGCATTTTGAATACAAATAAATTAACTATAATTATTGAAATATTATAAGGCCTTAAAACGTCACAATAAAGTAGCAAATTAGGACCATTTTTACAACTATTATCTATATAACTTTTATATTTATTATTCATATTGCTGACAGCTCTTTTATGAATAAGCCAGACAAATACAATAAATCTGACACGTAAAAGAAGTGGATAAGATGGCTTAATCTTCTAATTTTAATGACTCGGAAATAAGAAATATGTAATTTTTTTTCTAAAATATACATATTAAAAAGACTATTATAATAATAATTAATAAGCAATAAGATCACAAGATTTGTCACCATTATATGGATTTAAAATACTGTCTATAATATCATAAAGAGGTAGTTTTATCAAAATTTCTTGTTTCAAATTCTTCAGTTTTTTGGTTTTTGGGGCTTTTTGAGGATTCTCTATAATTTAAAATTCATACACTTATCAAGTTATCACTAATCTACTAACATTTATATACCATCTGACCAGGATACCTAATTAATAATTTAATGTAAATTAAGCTCTTATTTCTTACAAGTACTTACAGCACTTAGTAACATACTCAAATTTAAGATTGGAGAATAAATTTTTCACATTGCCCTTAAAAAATAGTTTTTACTCTCGCTTACATTGTACATATTGTAATGAGAAAAAATAAGATATTATTTTTATATGAATAACAGTTATTATTTAGCCAAAGACGGCAAGACTAGCAACAGAAGTCAATTCAATGCGATTTATTAAATTGCATATTTGCTATTGGCTGCCGATAGCTTTTACAGCGTCACAGCGACACACATTTAATTTTTAAGAACATAACACGGCATTTAAGCCTATCTTCGGTATCTACTGATTTCCACTTTTTTTAATGCCTACCAATTTAAAAAAATAAAGGTTTCATCTGTTTGTAAACGGTAATATAACAAGGATACCATGGTCAGTTGGTAATATTCTATCCACACAAATAGTAATCCACTACGGAATAAAACATGTCCAATCTTCAAATGCTCAGTTGTCCTTTGAATTTTTGTCTTCTCCAGCCGATTCTGTTGGAATGGTTAGTAGTATGTTAATTCAACACACACTTTACACAAAACCTTATTAATAGACTTTTTAAAAAGGAAAACAGTACACAAATAACATCATTTTAACGAGTGGTAGCCTTCAGGTCAGCTGACTGCAACATGAACAAGTCTTGCTAAGATTTTTAAATCTTATTTTGCAGTTACATGCTTGCCATGTTCAAGATGAAATCCAAACAGATTATACACTGCCTAGTAAAAGTTATTAAAATAATTCTAACTTAACTACAAACTTTAAAATGTGTATTAAAATGACACAGTGCAGTGCTACTTAAAATGACTAAACTTTAAAAATCAACTTGTCACTACTTGGCACTGCTTTGATCCCAAACAAATTAAAGTTATTTTTATTATTATTATTACTATTTGAATTAACTTAACTTCAGGTGAGATCAAGGCACTGTACTTACCCGTTAATATAAAAAAAAAATATCAGGCAGGCAGCTAAACAACTGCTAAAAAAATGAAAAATGAAAACAGCTTACACTGGACTCTTACTTATATCCACCAAAACAGTCTATAAGTCAGTTGCTTTAACAGGAATAACAAAGGGGGAGCACTATGGATTGAATGCAAACTAAAAAACTAGATTGTTCATGCTATTGAAAAAAGCAGTTCTGGGGTTTCTTACCTTGTTCTTGCTCTCGAGTATTCTGTGCAATAAACTCACGCAGATCTGAATACGCCTTGTCCAAGTTGTCATTCATGATTACAATATGGAAATTGTCTGGTTGATTGCCTATAATTAAAAGATATTTAAAGTAGGTTAGTAAACTTCAATTATAAAGTAGAAGGAGATACACGAGTAACAAAAATTTATAATAATAATATACCAAAAATTTTGCGATCATTCAATTGATTGCTGGTCATGGTCATATTGGTAATAGCATTGGAAAAGTAATAAAAGCTTTACAAACAATTTTTTTGTAAAACAAATAAAAATAACTCAGAAGACAAGCTTTCTTACAGTCTTTTGATGAATTCACTATCTGTGTAACTTATCACAACACTCGTATTCAAGCAAGTAATAAACTTGTCAGTGGTTCCAACTTCACAAAGTTTTTTTTTTCAATTTTTATGTGCAGTCAGTGCTGGTAGGCTACTCTTGAACAAACTCAATCTCAATACAATTCCAATGCGATTAATATGTATCGATATTGGGATAAGTTTCGCAATTTCGGAGCGCCCCATCTCGATAATAATTTGTTCACTCTCACGCAATTTAATTCCAATGTGGCGCTTTTATCGCTTTTAATAGTGCCATTTGAATTTTTTAGATTTGTGATTGGAAATTGATTATTGCTATTGTGTTTCAGGAGTAACCCTACTGTTTTTTACTATAAAATGTGTTTGTGTTCACAAAGTTGGCTAAATAAGTATACAATATAAGACAAGTACACAATGTTATAACAAAATTTATAAAGTGCTTAATGAAACCACTTTTATGGATCTACTCATGTTTATTTAACACATTAATTTAATTTTTGTCTGTCCTGATGTTTTGAACCCTTTGTAGGATCGGTGGTCACGGGGAGACTGTGGTGTTGGTTGTCTTATAATTACATAGAAACTTCATACCCTCATTTTATTATTTCTCACTATAGTGAGAAATAATCCCTCCATCCATCCTCCCGCCCCGCGTACCTACCGTAGGCGAGGACTCAGTTACGCGGTCTAGCTATAGTGGTGGTGGTAATTTTATTAAGCCTGCACGGATTGTATCCTAAGCAATGAAAAATTAAAAAAGATCGGCCGCATTAAAGACAAACAGGACTTCTTGGCGGGAAAGTGAAGTCATGTCTGCGGTTTTGTTTTATTTTAAAAAAATTGGTTTTCTGTCGAATATTAATATGAAATAATGGTGGATTAATAACCGTTAAGTGTTCGTGAGTGTGCATGAGTGTTGGCAAATGAAACAAAACAGTGCAACGTCACTTTTCAAATTCTCTCAAGAAGTCCGCCCGAGGACTTAGTAAAGCCCCACATCTTTACTGAGATACTCGAGGGGTTGGGGGGTATATCGTTTCTGACTTCTCATTTCTATTATCATTTATCATCATCATAAAGGATTATAATAATACTAATGAAATAAAGAAACATGGCAGCATGGTCTATGACCTTAGCCAGTTCAACAGGGAACAAACTAAACTAAAAAAAATAAAAAATAAAAATAAAGACAAACAATGTGTGTGTCAAATAAATATATATGGGTGGGTGTCAAATACATGAGAATGTGTGTGATGTTGTTTTTATTGATTTAATGTATTTTTATGCATAATTTTTTAAAATATTAAAATTCGGATAACCTCCTCAGTCCTCACAATTTTCGTAAAAACTGGTACAAAGTTTTTTCTTCACATATTAATATATAGATTCTATATAATTAACAAATTACATGTTCATAAATAATAAAAATAAATTACTGAATATGTTGATTGACACAAATATCAGACAAAATATAAATTCAATTCTTTGTTGGTTACATTTATTTATTTATTTATTTATTTACATGGCACTTATGGTCTTAAAATATTAATAATATTAATTATTTTTTTTAATTATTATCCAATATTTATAAAATGTAGTGAAAAAATTCAGTGCTTACGTCAGCCTTCCCGAAGCATAGTGGTCAGTGCCGCTGCCCGAATTGCGGAAGACCCAGGTTTAATTCCTGGGTCAGGTAGGCATTAAATTGTTTCACTATATTTTATAAATATTTAATTCAGCTTAAGAGCAGCAATGAGCACTTTAAAAAAGTAATTAATATGTAAGTAATTATTATTAATTAATATGTTGAAAAATAAATAAAGAAAATAATAATAAAATAAAATAAATTATTATTAATTATTTATTGATAAATATAAATACTATATAAATATTAATATAATTACCATAATCAATTTCCCGTAGAGCTGTGTCAAGCCGTTTCCTCAATGTTTCTTCACTCTCTGTATTCCGTGCTCGCAGGCGCCTCTCGAGCTCCTCGATGGATGGTGGCATGATGAATACCAGCAGAGGGTCTAGGTCAGTCCTCTTCACTTGTTTCACTCCTTCAATCTCAATGTCAAGAACACATATCTTTCCAGTACGACGTACATCATCAACAGCCCTCTTGCTGAAAAGTATGGAAGGTACAGATATTAAACAGATGGTATAACTTCATCATCATCATCATCATTATCATCAGCCAAAAGACGTCCACTGCTGGACAAAAGCCTCCCCCAAGGATCTCCACAAAGACCGGGTTTGTGCTGCTCGCATCCAGCGGCTTCCCGCGACCTTCACCAGATCGTCAGTCCACCTTGTTGGAGGCCTGCCCACAATGCGCTTTCCGGTACGCGGTCGCCACTCGAGGACTGCTCCGCCCCAGCGGCCATCAGTCCTGTGAGCAATGTGCCCTGCCCACTGCCACTTGAGCTTAGCAATTCTTCGGGCTATGTCGGTTACCTTTGTTCTTCTGCGGATCTCCTCATTTCTGATTCGATCTCGCAGAGAAACCCCGAGCATAGCCCTCTCCATTGCTCTTTGAGTGACCTTGAGCCTTCTGATAAGGCCCATAGTGGTATAACTTATATTATTTGATTTGTTTCAACACATTTTTTATAACTAAAAAACATCAGACTATCATTGAAGTCAGTATCACAACTAAATGCTTTTTTAGGGTGTACATTACAATTTATTCCAAATCTATAACAATTAAAATTAAAAACCAAATAATGGGGAGCAAGTTTTCTGTAATAATATACTTGTAAATAAGCACCAACTAACGGCTGGATAGGTAAACAATGACGAAAGTAAAGCTGACGACTTTTGGCGAAATGCCAGCGATCTCAAAACATCGAGCACATGGCCAACTCAAAATCTTTATAAAGAACTATTACAGAAAATGGGGCACAATTTACCTTGTTCCATACATATTCCCACTAAAACTGGCAGTCTCAATGAAGTCTCCTCTCTGTAAAGCAGCTATCATGCTATCTTTACTGGTAAAATGGTAGTGGACACCATCTTTCTCACCCGGTCGTGGATTCCTTGTGGTGTGTGATACGCTGAATCCAAATTTATCCGGAAATTCTTTGAGAAGGCGCTTTAGTAAAGTACTTTTACCAGACCCTGAAGGACCACACAGCACCAAAGGACGAGGCCCTTTCTGCACCATGGTCGCTAGATCTAAAGAAAATAATTCGATTAGAAGGGTTTTTGGTTAAGGTTTAACTTGGGAGTACAAATAAGCACTAAGTTAACGTCTCACACTTTATGAAATTCGTGTTTATTTTTCAAGTGTAAATTATTGCAAAATAGTTCGAATTCTTTTGAACTGATTTTGGTGAAAAATGAGCGAAAATTAACTGCTAATACACTGACTGACTGAACAAACAACAATGATGAACGAACATGCGCGGCACTAGTGTTGCCGTTTCGAAAAAAGAAAGCCCCCAGACCTCAATGAAAAATCCCTAGATTTAAAAAATTCGCTAGAAATCGCTAAATATTTCGAAATATTTCATGGTAAGGCAAATGGTGTAATTAAAAGTGAATTTTTGACAGTGTTATAAACAGTGATCGGATAATCGGATGCATATCTAAAGTTAATTTTTGGCTAGAAAACTATGGAAGCGGCTTCTTAAAACAACAAGTTTTTTTAAAATATAAATCCCGGGATTCCAGAAAATTTGGGAATGCAAAACTATTCTGTAACATGGTGTGGAAGTGTGGAAAGAAGTCTTTAGCACGTGTATTTATTTTTTAAAAATCCGGGACTCTGGGATTACCTAATTATTCATGTGTATTTACTTGAAGTTTATTTTTAACTCCCCATGCAATTTATGAGTATGTAGAGTGTAAGAGGAAGAGTAGTGAGTGTTAGTTAAAAAATACAATACAATAATACTCTATTGCACATAATTACAGAATACAAAACATACATTTAATATAAAATTCACGCGTCACTTTCGAATTTCAGAATAAGTTTACATAAATTGCACAAGATGGCGGTAGTGGTCCGTAGTGAATATAAATAACAGAATGTTAAATTTATTATTTTCGTGTTTATTTGCATAACACTGTTAAAGGTTATTTTAAATAAACGTGTTTAATTAACTGTTATAACTTTTAACGCCCACTACTAATTTACAATATTGAAGTCACTTCTAATTTGCCACTACAGGAAGTTGCTAGTCAACAACTTTGATTACAAAAAGGCGCTAAATGTCGCAAAAAATAAGTCGCTAGATTGAAAAAAAAATCGCTAAACACATTTAAAATTCACTAGATTTAGCGGCTAAGTCGCTAAAACGGCAACACTGTACGACACAGAGTCACAGACAACAGAGAGTAGTCCATAGAGAATAAGAGAAATATAATAGGGTAGTCGATTCGATGGACGAACGATGTCTATCAGATGGGTAAATCTTCCATACATTGAATAGTTACAAAAAATCATATACGGCATAACGTCAAGTTACTAACTAGTTATCCATATAACTAGATGGCGGTAGTATAAATAGCATTTAAGTTACTTTTAGTTATTTTCTAGTAACTTTCTTATAACCATAACTTTCGCCATCTCCATAAAAAGTTTAGTTTAGAGATGGAGAAATCCTAAGTTTGATCCATCGGAAATAAATAATTTTTTTTTTTTTTAGTTTTATGTTTATTTACATATAAGTTTTTAATATGGTTTTAACAATCTTACAATAATATTATACAAAAAAAAAGGTTAACAGGTTTTTTGTAAATATTATATACAGGATGTCACAAAAATACCCGTAAAGCCGAAAGAGGGTTGAATGGTGTCTTATAACAAGTCCATTTACAATATTTAAGAACAGTACTATCACTGTATGACTTACCGCCAAAAAAAATAAAACCATTATTTTTTTCATTGATGTGCTAACCCTATTTTAGTAAAATTAAAGAGTAAACTACGCAGAATGTGTATGTACATTTTTACCAAATTCGTGAAACGATAAAGAGACATACTAACAAAATGATAAGAGAATTCGTTTAGATAGATATTGCAAGTCGAGTTTGGGAAGATTTTAAAAGACCTAATCTAAGGAACCTAAACCAATAACACTTACTTTTTCGTAATAAACGTCAAATTTACAGAAACGGCTCAAAGTGAGTTCCGCCTTGCTCAATGCACAACCTCGCTTGTCGGGATATGACTTGTGTGGCATGTGGCAAAACACTGGTACGAAGGCAGCCGTCGCAGTTTAGCGAGTGGTCTTCCATCGATAAATCGTTGCCGATACAGTTTTGCGAGCACGATTTAAATTGCTATCTTCATGGCCTACGCATAACATCATATTGTAATAATCTGAGTTAGAAAACATCGTCATTTTGGAAAAAAAAAATGGAAAAAACACGAAACAGTTGTAGAATATTGATAAGAAGATTTGAAATTGACAACATAACATTTTTCCGTCTTGACGTTTTTGAAGCCAGTACTTAACACTTTAACAGTCGATCACGTACTGGGTACGGGTGGATGGGATTGTCTTAATACGCTGATCACGTCCTCTGTACGGCATTGACTTTCTGACTTCTGACGTTCGCTTTCTTAAGCACTAATATGGGTACGCTTAATAGACGCCAGCTCGAAATGTCATTCACAAGTCTTGTTCAATATCTCCGTTCCTTTAAGAGCAATCCTTATGAAATTTTGAATAGCGGGGGCACTAATTAGGCTCTAAATGTGTGTGTAAATTTCGTTGCTATAATATAAGTAGTTTTCGAGAACGATCACGTGTACGCCAGCTTGATCGTGATGGCAGCGTACACACTAAAAAAGGTCTGTATTTCTTAAACTAAAGAGGCACTAATTATTTTATGTTTGCACTAATTACGCTCTAATTACGCTCTAAAATATGGCATAACAAGAAACGTGAAATTGACCATGTGTACGCTAGCTTAACGGACGCACTAATTGTGCTCTAAAACAGAGCATAACAACAAACGTGAATTAGACCATGTGTACGCTACCATAACAGACACATCATTTGCCTACTTTGTTTGCAATCTTAATTTCAATCGGCTCAACTATTATGTTTTCTTCGTCCGTTTTTCTCTTTCCTTTGTTATTATCTTATATTGTTTTCCCAAATAGCCTTCATTCTCATCACCTTTCATTATTTAAGCTTGCATCACATCTCCACATTAGATGTCCAGTTTGTCCATACCTCAAAATAATAAATAAGTTTCCTCTTAATCTCAGTCAGTCTTGTCACGTTGCGTTGTATCACTAACACATCTTAGAACACAGACCTAAACAATAAGACATTAAAGTAATTATTCTGAGATACACAATACATACACATCCACCCTCAGAAGATAAGCTAACATCCATCACATCGCACACAATCATGAAGCTATTTATTTACAGCTTCATGCACACAATGCATGTCATTTCACGTCATTTTATTTTATTTATATTCTTTATTTCGTAATACCATTTACTTATGCTTTAAAGTGTTATTACCTTAGAGCATTAAACCAAGTTATTATTTACTAAATATACCAAAATCCCAGGGCCACCACCGGACGTTACATATTTCCTCAAAGACTAAAATAATGTGTTGGACTTGGAACTATGGTTAGGCTCTATGATTAAACTCTTATGCTCTCTAATTAAAAAGCAACGTGGCTCAGCTGTTTCCGGTAATATAATGTCTCATCAATTAAATGATTGTTTAATTGTTTTTTAAACTAATTAAATTATATTATTTAAATGTATATTTAAAAAACAATATATAATTTTTTGTCATTTAACATTCAAAAATATATAATTTCAAAAATAAAAGAAATAAAAGTATGTCAACTACAACTTGCAGAACGACGTCATGTTATCAGCCAATCAGATGAAAGATATTCAATTTCAAAAGTGATCCGTTATTTTCTAGTCAAACAAATCAAATACCAGTCGGCGACCAAGAAAGAGTGAAGAAGACAAATTAGAAGCAGAGTAACGTGCCTGAATGTAATTAATTTTTACATTGAGCCGAGAACCTGGGCCGTGATTTGTGATAGTTCGTTTAGCGTTCTGAAGGACGCTCTTAAATTGATATCATGGAAATAGTTCGAAGGAAAGGACAGGTAACGTTATGGTCTATATATTTGTTATTTTACTCAACTCAATGTTTTACTCATTGTTAAAGTTCAAGTAGCTAACAAATAATTTAATTTAGGTACAACTTCAGGACCAGGAGAATGTGTGCGCTATCAAGGGTAAAGGTTCTATGGCTTTGCCAGTGAAACGGCAAGGTCTGGGCGTTAGAGGAGCGTTAGGAGATTTGAACAGTAATGTCCAAGCTCAGCGTGATGTTCATGTGGGTAAAGTCGCTGTGGCTGCTGCAGAATACGAGAAAAAAGCCACGCTCAACCGTGGAGTGCTGAAAAGGTAATTATATTTTTTTATTTCCTACCCTCTATGTAAAATAAATCTACTTCAACTATGCGCATGTGTATTTAAATTATTAACATCTAAATTGCCCATCGAGTCTCTACACAGATCAGCTGGCTTCCTATACAGTAAAGACATTTATTGCTATTATTTTCCTAGTTTAATAGCAATGAATGTCTACTGCACGGGATTTAAGTACAGCAACAAAAGAACATACTATTGCTATTATTATTAGGACGTTTTATTAAAAACAAACTACATATACTGTTTGATTCTTTTAATCAATTATTGTAATAGATACCTTACTGATTTTATATTTTAGGACATAACATTTAAATAGTTTGGTCAATGAACTATGATAATATAAATTGTAAAGTCCGGTGACACTAAATGCTGCCTAATTCAATTAACAAACTCCCTCCAAAGAGAAAAAAAGATATACCTATCCTTATTTGTCTAGTAATAATGATTTTACCCTATTTACAAGTAGCTTGTAAATGGAGTTTCAACTAATTACAACAAACTTTTAACATTGATGGGATGTGAAAACTCTATGAGTTGGGAGTCATACTAAACTGAGAGCAATTAAAATATATATTAGGTTGGGGAAAAAGTTTCATCACATTTTTTAAGATAATTCATAACATTTTTTAATATAGTTTATTTGCATTTAACTAAAGTATGTAGGTGACTTTTTGTTCGATAACTTTTTGCCATCTTGTAGGTAGGGACATGAACCCATTGCTATAGAAATTTTAGGGCTTCTGATAAAAATACCGTGAGTAGTGGTTTTGGCAGTCCTCTCTTGATGTTAACCTCACAATGCCTAAAGAATTCTGAAGAGACCGAAACAGGTGGAAATCTGATAATAAACTTTATTTGCTTACAGCAATTACAGCCATGTACAACCAAAAGTGGATACTGGGTTGTCAGCGAAGCCAGTCATTCAGCCCTCATCCAGACCACCCCTCCGACGCGAAGAGAGCACTGCAGGCCTGGCAGCTCGAGCTGTTGCACGCTCTAAGGTAATTAGTTATTATTATATTTAGTTTGGTTTATGCTCTGCCATGATGGGCAAGTAATATTTAAACTGAAGAAAACCACTTAGTTCAGATGGCCCTTAAACTTGTGACCTGCAAAATAAAGCATACTAACTTATTTACTATTATGCTCAGTTTACTCTCTTCATGGAGAGACTTATGTATAGAAGTTGTGTAGGATATAAGATACGTAAAAACGATATGTATCTCCATGAAGAGATTAACTGAGCATAATAGTAAATAAGTTAGTATGTTGTTGTTTGTATGTAGTTAGTACATAATATAAGTATATTATGTATGTAATAATAAAGTAAAATGGCACTGTTCCACACATGTTTTGTTTATAAAGTAAATCTGTAAAATTTACTTGAAATTATTTATACATCAGTTGCTCTTACCACAGTTTAGACATGGGTATTACATATTCACTTTGTGACTTGCAGGCAGCCTTAAAAGAGAACAAACCAATGGAATTCAAGGAATCCATTAATATAGTAATTCAAACTAAGAAATGCTACCAAGAAATAAAGAAAACTTCTAAACTGCCTACTGTGAAAGAAAACAAGGAGAGTAAAGTCTTGAAGCCTATTCTCAGGGAATCAACTGAGTCACTGGGAAAGTTGAAATTGGCTGAGAGCACAAACTATTCCAAGCAAGGCTTGGGCATAATAAATCAGAGCAAGGTAGAGAAACAAGCAGCATTATTGAAATCTCCTGAATCTAGAACTATACCGGAACTACCTGATGACATTGAAGATATTGATGCTGGTGATAGGAACAGCCCCTTGCTTATGTCCATTTATATTAAAGAGATCTATCAATATTTGACGGAACTTGAAGTGAAATATGCTATTGAACCTGACCATTTGAAGAAACAGGTTTGTTGCTTTTTTAAACTTATTCATTTCATGTTATATAATAATTTTTCGTAAATTTTGTTATGAACAAATTTTAATTCGAAAAACAAGTGTTTCTACTCTTACTTTATAAGCCAAAGGCGTGGTTGATGACGTTAGTTGTCGTCATTGAATTGGGCTCCTAGGAAAGTGTTGATTAATTTCGGCGGGTTGGACAGAGCCACGACAGCATAGCTGGTAGTGCATCTGGCCCAGCATGTCATGGGGTGCGGGTTCGAATCCTGCTTGTGGAGATTTTTTTACACTTTTATTTCAAATAAGTCATTTCGGTAAATTGGTACTTTTTGTAATAATGTATATGTAAAGATTTGTGAACAAGTCTTATAAAAATCATTACTGTAATGTTTTTTTACAGTCTGTAATTACTGGTAAGATGAGGGCGACCCTCATTGACTGGCTGGTGGAAGTCCAAAGGCAATTCTCCCTCGTGCTAGAAACATTCCATTTGACTGTTGGAATCATTGACCGATATTTACAGGTTTGTTGTTATAACTGTATTTTCATACTTCAAACATTTGGAAACAATAAAATTGGCATAAACCTAACGTAATATTTTCTGTTATGTTATTTTATATCAACTTATTATACTTAATAGATATACTTAATAGATATATTTAATAGAAAGTTTCAATGGAGATTACGTCATGCATTGAAATAATAAAATTAGTAACTACCAAAATGCAACGTCAACATTTCTTGGTTGCCTGTTATAGATGCTGATGCACTCCGAATCTAACGTCGTTGATAAGCAAGGGATTCTCCATTTTTTTCAATTTCTTTGCCTTCATCTCCCTTGATCCAAAGTGATGATAAGACCACAACAGTGGAAGCGCATTTCACCCGGATTCCTCAACTGCTGAGCTTGATCCTCCTTTGAAGCGCGTACATAAAATTAACGCCATGTGATAAACAATCAATTTTATTTCAATTGTGTCTGGGTTTTGTGGCTATTAACGTGTTAACTGTATTCTTTTCCATTAAATCCATTCACTTTACGTGTTCTGTGCCTGCTTTGTGCTTGTGGTTGAAAATTTTTCAAAATTTTTACACCTAATTTATACTTTACTAGCTGCGTCTTCGCGTCGCCCGAATGCGCAGTACTTCGTATTCGCTTAGCGTTTAATCTGGCATTTTTTTTGATCGCGTTGAAACAGCCTTTTCAAATCCGTAGTTCTAGAAATTAACGCGTTCAAACAAAAACAAACTTCAGCTTTATTATATTAGTATATATTAGTATAGCCATGCCATAGCCGAATGCAATAAATGTCTTTTGACTTATAATTAGGATCTTTTATTAGCATTGTGACCATTCACAGGCGGTGCCGAACGTGCAACGCAACCAGCTCCAACTAGTCGGTGTGACCGCCATGTTCATCGCCAGTAAGTACGAGGAGATCTACGCGCCTGACGTGGGCGACTTCGTGTACGTCACCGACAACGCTTACAGCAAGGCGGACGTGTTCCAGTGCGAGCGCGAGATCATGTCCAAGCTGGGATTCTGTCTGGCGAGGCCGATACCGCTCAGTTTCCTTAGAAGGTTAGTTTGCGATTTTCTTTTTTAAAATTTCTTATGTGTGTAGACTGCTTTCATCTCACTAAAGTGATGATGATGCCGAAGGTGGAATGTGGATGCGCACTTCACCCGAAATCCTCAACTACTGAGGCACTGGCTATTTTATCTCTAGCTTCCGGAACCAAACAATGCTACTAACTTGAAGTTATTTGGATAAGATGATGGTAGCCAGGTGGACAAACAATCCAAACCGAGTACATACATGTACTTCCACTAGGAATCGAACCCAGTTCCTCTCGGTCTGAGATCGGTGTTCTAAACCACTAGATAACAAAGGCGGTTAGGTTAGTTGTTTCCAGGTTTTTTTTTATATAAGAGGCTGACTACCTGTCAGATGGTCAGACGATATTGTCGAGGTTAGTGTTAGCGTGTTAAGAGGCGTGTCAGTCATCTAAATTAAGCCTCCCATACTAACGGAATGCCAAAATGATTTGCAATGAGACCATTATTTATTGTACTTGTGATGTTATTCGGATTAAGACAGTATTTATCTAGGTCACTATTAAAAAAATATCCAAAATACCTACCCAATAAAAAAATAACGTCAATTACACTTTTCCATACAAAACTGCAATTCGCATTTATTTTGAATTTGGTATTTTGGATAATTTTTTTATTAGTGACCTAGATAAATATTGTCTTTATCTGAATAACATCACAAGTACAGCAAATAATGCTCTAATTGCAAATCATTTTGGTATTCCGTTAGTATGGGAGGCTTATTTTAGATGACCGACCGAAGTGCTCACTAGCTGAAATGATGATGAAAGCACTGCGCCTGGGTAGGGTCAGATGGATGTGGACGAATTTCAGTCGAATCTCTACAGGTTAACTCATATTGTTTTCTAAAGTTTACGCGAACACTACACATTGAAATGAAACAATCTTTAAATGAGGGTATACAAGCTACTAACTTATTATGAGACGACCAACACCTCAGTCTCCCTGTGACCACGGAACCTGCAAAAGGTTCAAAACGTCAGGATAAACATTAAAAAGTAATGTGTAAAATAAACGCGAGTAGATCCGTAAAAGTGGTTTCATTTCAAGGTTAACTCATGTTTAAAATGTTCGTTCATGTCAGTAATATTCACCATAAACTGTTTTTCAACAGATTTGTGAAAGCAGCCCACGGGACATCGAAGAACCATCATTTAGCCAAATACTTCGTCGACCTCAGTCTAGTCGAGTACTCGATGGCGCATTACCGACCCTCCGAGCTGGCAGCTGCCGCCATCTGCCTATCCCTATACCTGCTGTCGACCAAAAAGATAGAAGACGTATGGACGCCCACGATGTCGTATTACTCAGGTTACTCGCTAGAACACATCGATCCTATAATGAGAAAGTTAGCCAAAATCGTTATAGGCGTCGAGAGCTCCAAGTACAAAGCTGTTCATAACAAGTATTTAGACACGACGCTAGCCAAAGTATCGAGCCTCCCGCAACTTAAAGGGGAAGCCATCTATGAATTAGCGAAAATACCATCGAGTACGTAAGACTGAGCACCTGATTTCGGGACTGAATTAGCTTGTATTGTGTGGTTATAATCTTGTGATGACTTGTCTTGTGGCATTGTATTGATACCGTGACAGTGGACTGAGTTTTGTATGAGATTTCTTTTAGGTACCTGTTTTGCTTGCCTAGGATAATATTAGCGTTTAAAGTAATATTGTGCGAAGGCGAGATTTTAGATATTGTTTAGATAATGTTGACTAGATGTATTTATGTATTATATAATTGTAATTATGTCGTGAAACTTCAATACAGTTTTAAAAATGTATGTTTGAATAATAGCTGACTCTGGTTTTGTTATTGTATTTATTTGTGTCATCATCGATTTGTGAAAGTCTTATTGTATTTATAGAGGTTTCTTAAATCTCATTTTATCTATTCTTGATTTACATATTAATCAAATATAGGCTAATTTTTTTTGCCAGACATTGGTATTTCAAATTCAATAACATAAAAACACTGATCTTGAGGGTATTCTTAAAAAATAAGAAACTTACGAGATGTAAATTTTAGTTCAAAAATGACAAATGAACCAAAATATGACAATTTTAATGAGACTTTATTGTAAGGTGAGGTATTTTGTAAGACGTTTTGCTAAATGTAATTTGATAGACCTGTGATTAGAATATACGATGTAATTTGTTGATAATAAATATATGTTTTACGATACATGTAAATTTTGTTTTAATTAAGAATTTTGTAATATTTCTCCCAATAATTTTTTTTTATTTTATTTAATAATAAAAAATAAAAATAATAATTTGTGTGGTTTTTATCATATGTAGTAAGGAAGGAAGGAAGGAAGGACGCCAGATATTGATTTTCATACTTACATTGCTGGCCGCTGCTAACACGACATGGATTTTCATACAAACATGCTGGCCGCTGCTCGCAAGTGTTCGGCCAGTACAGCAATTTCGAAGGTTCTCTAAATAATGACCTCAAGCATTTTTGAGAAAAAAAACAAAATTTTACTTTTCCTTTTTGTTTACTTGGTACGTAGAAAGAAGTTCTTCTATTTTTAACAGACTTCAAAAAAGGAGGTTCTATGTTCATCGATTTCTCTGTTAATTTGTGAACCGATTTTCAAAGTTCTTTTTTTAATCGAAAGAGTATCGTGAGGTGGTCACATTGTCATGAAGTCAGGATCTGATGATGGGATCCCAGGGAAATCGAGAGCAACCCTCAAATTTTATTGGCACGTATTATGCGTTTCATTTTTTTTTTCTAAAGCTATTCAAGTTTTTGCGTCTGGTAGTCATCATCACATGGTGATGAGTTGGTGATGGAAGGTACAACTCTCCGTCATCTATGCACCGATTTGGACGATCTTATTAATCGAAAGTATTTAAAAAAATCTCGATTAAAAAAACACGTCAGATATGGATATTCATCTCGGAACACGTTCAGTGAGGAAAGTCGAAGGTATAAATAAAAAGAAAATGTTTCATACAAACACTGCTGGCCGCTGTTCGCGTGTACTTGATCAGTACAGCAATTTGGATTTATCTTTTAAAAAGGTTGAAAAGAAATAATGATCCCATTTCCAAGCGTGTTTGAGAAAAATCACTTTCATTTGTTTCCATTTTGACATAAAGAGAGCAAACAAGCATATATCGAATTACACAAGTGTTAAATACGAAAAATAAATATGCTTGTTTAGACTAGGTAGCTGGAAATAAAATCTTAGCCATTATTGTATCTGCAATGATGGCTAAGATTACCTAGTCTAAATAAGCATAATATTTTCCGAATTTTACACTCATTTAATCCGATATCTGCGGTACGTTGGGGTGGGAAGAGGCACAGAACTGACAGGTTTCATTAAAGTTCGACAGCTTTTAATGCCAAAGGAAAAAGATTTAAAGTGAAGATCCTCTCGATGAGCATAAAAGGTCAGCTCAATGTCAAATCTTGGATAACGATGGTAATCTAAAGCGCTTCTTGATAGTGATTTTGGAAACTTAGCAACATTTAATGCAATTTTATTTTAGGTACCTTTTTAAAATAAAAAAAATAATAATTTGTAAAACAGCTATGATAAGCGGCCTTACACAATCAAATCAGAGCCTCTATGATCTGTACTTTTTATTTTTAAGTGCTTATTGCTGCACTGAAGCTGAATTAATAATATTTATAAAATACAGTGAAAAAAAATTAAATGCCTACCCGACCCAGCCAGGAATTGAACCTGGGTCTTCCGCAATCTGGGCGGATTGCCGGGAAGGCTGACGGACGTAAGCTGCACTGATTTGTTTCACTGCTTTTTGATTTTGGACTGCTTTTTAGCGGTAATAATAATTTTTTTCACTGTATTTTATAAATATTTAATTCGGCTTCAGTGCAGCAATTAGCACTTAAAAATAAAAAGTAAAGTTTTCTATAGCGTTGTGTTATCTAATTTGTCGTATTTTATCTTTATAGATGAATCTGCATAGCCATCGGTTGCAATAACCGTTGGATAGATGGCACTCTGCCGCTAAAAAGCAATCAAAAAGCAGTGAAAAAATTCAGTGCTTACGTCATCGTCAGCCTTCCCGGTAGCATAATTGTCCGTGCAGCCGCCCGAATTGCGGAAGGCCCAGGTTCGATTCCTGGCTGGGTCGGGTAGGCATTTAATTTTTTGCGCTGTATTTTATAAATATTTACTCTATGATCTGCCTCAACAGCATACAAAATATATCAAATTTACAATGTTATCCACTTAATAATAGTTCCAAATGAAATAAAATTGTATACTTACATTAAAACTAAATTGTAATAATAATTAAAATTAAAATGTCAAGTAAAAAAATTATTTATCCCTGTCATTGAAGAAAAATAATGACACTTTTTTAATGACGAGTGCGCTCTTAAATTTGCAAAAATGAGTTCTTAATTTTGTAAAAATTTTCAGTTCGTCTTATTTCTTTTGGCAAGTTAAACAATATTTTTGGTGCCATACACACAACTCCCTTTCATAGGAAACTAGTTCTACAAGGCTCTAAGATCAATCTTTGTGCGTGATCTGTAATTTCTGTTACTTCGCAAACAGGGCTATATCATAAATGTAAGTACATGCATGGTAATGTTAATAAATTTAATCAATTAGAAATCCATTTATGTTGCTAGCGATATGATTATTTATATATAATTTTACGCAAATATTGTTGTGAACAAATTACAATTTGAAAAAGAGACAATGTTTTGAAAAAAATCCACGAACGGGATTCGAACCCGCGCCCCATGACATGCCGGGTCAGGTGCACAGCTAACGATTGTGGCTGAGGCACTTTTTTTCAGCACTGTCTTTTTTCAAGTTCTTAGCGATATTTCAATATTTATTTCTAGTATTTTACACTAAAATAGAACAATTGCAATTAATCGTGCCCGCTGTATAAACGCTGCGTCTGAATCCCAACTCATCCCAGTCAGTAATATGCGATGCGGCGAGCGCCGGCTATGTTCGCGGACATCGGCCGGCCGCTACGTTTTCCATGGCTTTCTCTGCGCCGCAAATTCGAAGAATTTATTAACGCTTGGTGGTAACCCGAACTGTTTTTGTTTCCCCTTTTTCGTTGACCGATCTCCATGCAGTATGAAAACAAAAAATCTCGACCGACTTTCCGCCCGCTTTGGGGATTGCGGATTTGGTGCACGAGGGTGATATTGGCAAAGAAAATAATGTTGGAGACCTGTTTTTCGTTTATTATTTATTACACTAACTAGTTACTTTTAGGAAAACTTTTTTGGTCTGTCTGTATTGATTGGGTTATGTTATGCCCCCAAAAGTTAAAATTCAATTTAACTATGTAATTATAGTTACAATTGAGATGTCGTTATAAAACAACGTATAACTAGTCATGCGGTTTATTCGAGACTGCCTCACACACCCGTACGCACACCTGCGCACTTCACGTACCTACACACCTCCACCCTTAATCTAAACTCCATTACAGTATGTAAAATTACATTCAGTACAAAACATATCACATATTATAAAGACTTATAATAACGCTTTCTTTTAAACTTAACTAAACTTATAATTAGGTGGATTATTTATCCAACATTGACGCACGGGGCGAGACCGGGTATAGGTTCAGAAGGAGGCAAAAGAAGCTGTGTCTCGTTTAGAAACAGCGGTTCGGAATCACAATCCTCGAATTGATCCTGGTCTTCGTTTCCGTCATTGTACTCGTCTGCAATGGCCGCCGATGAACCGGTCCCCAGAACGTCTGGGTCTGGCAGCGTCTCGTGATCTCCAGCTCCCTCATCCTTTTCTGTATCTTGACCAACAGAGCTAGAAGGGCTGATTAATGAACTCCGCATCCGTTGTTTGAGCTGATCAATATGTTTTTGGGTCTTCCTACCTAAAGTATCTACAACCCTAAAATCCGTGGTTCCTATCCTTTCCGTTACCTTCCCTGTAATACATCTATCCCTTATTGACGCAGCCAAACATCATCCCCCGGGCGCAGTTCCCGTGAACCATGCAATATACGCACGCCATATTTTTGCTGGCGTTCCTGAGCGTTTTTTACTTTAAAATCTCTACTGGGTCTTAAGGCATCAAGCTTAGTACGCACTCTGCGACCTAATATGAGAGATACTGGTATATCTCCTATAGTACAGTGCTCCGTGTTTCTATAACATAATAGGAAATTATTAATAAATAAACTTATTTCTTGTTTATCCCTAATTGCTTTTTTATCACCTTTTTACGGTGTGTACCTCATTTTCCGCCGCCCCGTTGGAGCCTGGAGGCAGGGTGATATGGCGCTAAATATATATGTTCGACGCCATTAGCTTTAAGAAATTGTGAGAACTCATGACTCGTGAACGGTGGTCCGTTATCGGAAACTATTTGTCTGGGTAACCCGAAACGCGCAAAAAGTTCACTTAAGACGTTAATCGTGTGACTAGCCGCTGTACTCGGTACCTGCCCCCCAACCGCCTAACACTCTCGCCTTCGATCGCTTTGAAAGCGAGGCCCTCGCCTCGCTTTCTAATATAATATCGAAATATAATATCGAATAATATCGAAAGCTATAGCCTATAGCTTTTGATATTGCTTTCATATTGCTTTCGAAATGACAAGATGACGCCTCCTCCTCGCCTCGCCTTCAAAGCGATCGAAAGCGAGAGTGTTAGGCGGTCGGCCCCCTGAGTCACTTCTAGCCATCTAAAAATATATGCCCCGTGATGATAGGCCCTAAGAAATCTATATGTACGCGGGCCCATGGGTTTTTTGGGTCAAAAACATACTGTGCTTTATTAAAATGTAATTATGTAATTTTACTATTTGTTGGCAAAATAGTTAATAAATAAATAAATATGTTAATGCAAGTGACTGCACATAAGCGTTTATGTGATATTTTATGATGGCGACTGACCGGAGCTATCACCGTAACGTAACCAGCAGTACTTGACTGGTTAGTCAATAAAGAAACTATTTAGCTACTGACGGTAAATGCTGAACTGACTTGACTGAAATCAATTTCTCACCTTACGCCTATGTGACGCTAGCGACACGGCCAAGCCACAATGACATATTCAAAATTCAAATTTAAAATTCGAAATATTTATGATACAGCATGCCCTTTAGCTCCTCCTTGACGCGCTCGCGCAGCGCGTTAAGGCTTCGTCCGCGCACGGCAAAATACAGGCGTTGCCCCTTCTTGCACTCGTAACCGAGCCTTGCCTCCTATGAACCGGCCCAGTCCCTCCGTAAACAGATCCTTATACCTGTGAAATAATTGCGTTAGCTCGTTATTACATTCAACATTATGAGTGTACACCGTAGTATTATTTTGGGTTAGTAGCATTATTACCCAGTTGCAGTTGCAGTTGCAAAATAAATGTCAATATACAGAAATCATAATCACTTAAAATTGTACATTAATTAATTATTATTATCATCTCCTATAGTCTTAAAAATGACATTTGCCTTAGGATTTATATACCCAGTGCCGTGCCCGCCAGTGCCTGTGTCTGGTCTGCCAGCAATATGTTAATGATGTAATGATTATATAACCAATGATTTTGTGAAAAAAGTATATGTAAATGTAAACGTAGCTTGTATGTTCGTTGCTTCTGATGACAACACTGCTATAGTTTTTAGGACGCTCTTTTTACATTATTACCTATGCTGAAAAAATTAACAACAATATAGTTGTCTATGGAATGTTAAGTTTGTTAATGCAATAGCGGCCATGTTGCATTTTTGCAACAAGCACGCGCCAATGTATGCACACAGTCGCCGTAATGCCGCGAAAGCCTGTCTCGTAAATATTTCGCGCACGCAATTTACAGCTTTGGGAATCCTCTTAACGGAATACTGGGGCAGTTAGTGAGCCCCGGATATTTATAATTTTAACGGCGCTTAAACTAAACCGCCATTGTACTGTAGATTGCTTTATAATTATAGCGTTTCATTTACTCACGAATGAATTGCTTTGTTTGTTCGTTCGTCTTTAGGAGTCGTGGACTTAATACTGGAACGACTTGAAACTTTTTTTTTATATTAACGGGTAAGCACAGTGCCTTGATCTCACCTGATGTTAAGTGATTGTTATGGCGACATATTTAGATAAGATGGAGGTAGCTAGCCAGGCGAACATAAATAAGCCCTACCACCAACCAAGTCGAGTACTTAAACATTTGCCTCCCGCTGGGAATCGAACCCGGGTTCCTGGGTCTAAACCGGTGGTCTTAACCACTAAACCACAGAGGCGGTTCTAACACGTTCAGTTTCAATTCTTAATGAAAGCATCTTTTTAATTATAATAAACTTTCAATGAAGTATTTATTGAGCCATACTTTGTGCAAAGGCTTCGCGGCTTCGTTCAATCCACAGCGGAGAGCTTTTAGGCGATCAACACACTGCTGCCTCGCACCACGCTGCATGTTGCGTGTCACCGTACTACGATGAACGCGCGTGGATGCATTTTCTGTGTGTTGGACTGTGCTGTTTTCTATACAAACGGAGATACATACATGCAACGTTAGAAACAGCAGTGTGTTAATCGCCTTACCGAGAAGAAGCGGCAAGAATTTTGGCAACAATTCCTAGAGAGAAAAATATTATTGTACTAATTTTATGTATAGTGTTTTACCATTGAAAATGGTTATCAGATGCAAATCGCCTGAGACGTATTTTTGGCCATAGCTCCAAGGATTTTGGAAGAATCGGAATGGAAATAGTACCAAGAGTTGAGGAATTTATCGAGACACGTGTGAGCGTTTGAATTTTGAACATCGGCTGGAAACTTTTTTGAAATTTCGAAAAATGTAAAAAAAAAAACCGGGTTTTTTGGGGCGGTGTTTGTATACTGAATTGTAAATATTAAAAAAAAACTGACTTAAGAAAAAATTTAAAAAGGGTCCTAGAGATAAAAAGGGTCGTTTAGATACAAAATGGCGAAAAATTTTTGAAAATCGGTTAATAATTGTGACCTGTAGGTGGTCTCTTTAGATTTGGTATTGTAGAAAGACGGGTATTTTCGTATATAAAAAGTGATGTAGCTTCATTGATTATTGACCGATCGTCATGGTAATGGTGTTAAAAGATGCGGATTCAGGCGAGAAGTGCATTCAAGTTGGAATTGTGTCATTTAAAATAAAATGTATTTTTTACCCGATGTATTCATTTTCAATGCTCCGATTCTTGCGGGGACTGCGAAATCTGTGAATTTTTCTACTAAGGGAGTTTTCACTTCTGCAAATGTTCAAACCTTGACATTAAAAGAGTTTTCTTTCTAATTTTTAAAACTCAAAAGGCAACGATCACCAAGTCTAGGTATCAGCTTTAACATAGGAAAGTTCCACCCAACACAATGTTTCATATTATTGTTGTGTTATACTTTTCTACTTATCGCCGAGTCGCAAGTGTCCTGGCATAACACCGTTTCTGTTTCACCAACTTTTAACGAGTTTGGCGGACACGGCTGGCAGTCCACCGCCCGACAGGATCTTGCCTGCACATGTTATAGCAGGTTACATGTTACGCTTTATTTAGGGTTATAAGGGTGTACATACAAGGACTGCTCGTGCAGTCATAGTCAACAGTTTGATGCTGCCATTGATTACTGCTTCATTAGTCGGTTTTAACTGAAACACTGAAAAAATGCACTAACATTTGTCGAATATATTGTTTTCTAAAGAGTACGCGAACACTACACATTTAAATGAAACAACTTTTACGGTTCTACTCGCGTTTATTTTACACATTACTTTTTAATATTTATACTGACGTTTCGAACCCTTTGCAGGGTCCGTGGTCACAGGGAGACTGAGGTGTTGGTCGTCTCATAATTAGTTAGTAGCTTGTATACCCTCATTTAAATTTAATCAGATGCGTTCCGTTTTACGCCGAAAGAGCTTACAGTATCTTTTGGTCTGGCAGTATGCTGTTGGTACTGGGATTTAATACTTTGTATGATGGGATCCCAGGCTGGTGGTATATTCCAACCATCTTCTCTATTAAAATTAGGATATTTTTTAATTTCATTAACCTCGCGTATCATCCTAGGGATGAATCGTTGTTCTCTAGCGAGTTATTGTGGTTTATCAAATCTGATGTAATGGTTGAGCCCCTCTAGGGCATGTTCGCATGTTCTGCAGACTTATGAAAATAATATGCGCCTATGCTTGACGTCGGCTATATGTTCTTTAACGCGGGTTCCTAGAGACAAAGAACAAACAAAGAGAAGTATAGGATCCAGAAATGGTTCCAGCGATTTTCATGAAATTTAGTATGCAGGCGGTTGCTGGGCCAATAAATCGATCTAGCTAGGTTTCATTCATTTCACGAGCAAAGCTCTGTCATCCAGGTACTGTTACTTATTGGCGACAAAAACTCAGTTAAACAGAGTGGCCTTACTTCACGGCCAGTGGTCTGGCCTTGAAGTGTCGAACACTGGTGCATTTTAACCTAATAATCACATATTTTACTAGCCGTCACCCGCCCGCTTCGCTGTGCGAAAATAATGGATCAATGGATGCTAAATAAAAAAATATTAGGTTTACCAACATCATATATAGCCTATCATTTGCACAATCTTATTTTCTTACTACATACAAATTTTCATCAAGATCGGTCAAGCCGTTCTTGAGTTATAAGAAGACATACAGACAGGCAGACAGACAGATAAACAGACAGACAAAAATTTCAAAAATCGTAGAATTGTGTTAGTGAGTCATAAAACGAATATTTATCCCCAAAAAATTGTCAGAAAAATTGCATGTACAGACAGAGCCTACAGATTTATATAGTAGTATGTTTAGTATATCCTATAGATATATTAAGAATTTGTAAAGATTTTTTTTAATATTTGTATCTACTCCATTGAGATGATAGTAAATGTGTACTAATCTGTATGTACGCGTGAGTAATACTTTAGGGTGCCTAGTGTGAGTTTTGTTTAGGTACCTTCTATTCGTATTCATTCGATTACGTTTACGAAAACGAAAATTAGTATGGCATTGAAGCAGCGCCTCCTGGCGACATACGAGAAAAGTTAAAATGCCACACAAATTCTCGTTTTCGTTAACGTGATCGAATGGCGAATAAAACTCGCGCTAGGCACCCTGGTGTTGCAAACGGTGACCGCCAACCATTTCAGGCAGGCCGCAACAAAAATTCAGAGCACAAAGTAATAGGGTATCTCATAATCATAATTTTAGAGTCTATACCAGATCTGTGAAGGATATCCTCCATCCTGCGGCGATTGATTTGGACACAGCAACTTTGCTGTCTCTGAAAGGTGCCGCTATTAACCTAACATAGTTTTCTACCTCCTTCGCCTTCTCCGCATTCTGCTCTTGGAGTGTTAGTCTTGGGATTGATATTCCAGGTCACACTGTCTTTTTTCAATTTGTAATTTGTTCGCAACAAAATTTGCGTTAAAATTATATAAACAATAACATTCCATGTGTGTTAGTTTGTGTACAATGTAAACCTCCGGGTACGTTGTGGTTGTGGATAATTTAAGTTATTAAGTTTTTGTTTTCTTTTTCTATTGTAATGCTCGGTAACCATTGTTTAAATTAATATTTTTTCTGAATGTACATACTTACTATTGAATTGCAATCCAGATTTATTCATTGCCTTTTAATGTAACATTTACTTGATTGTAATATTGTACATCTAAATAAATAAATAAAAAAATCACTTTACTGGAAGTTGAGCAGCGCTTGTTAGATTACCTACTTGTTTTGACAAAGTAATAAAGTGTACGGCGACTTTCATTGCTGACTGTACCTAGGTACTCGTTCTCCAAACTTACTTTTGTACACACGCCTGCATCTCAGACTGCAAACAAACTGTAAATTTTCTGGAATAGATTTTGAACTTTATGTGCCTTACAAATAAACAAAGAATAAGGTCCGAATAGTTATTCCGTGTTTTGTTCCTGTCATATAAACGTCATTTCAAATAAGAGTAATAGAGACAAAACACGGAATAACTATTCGGACCTTATTCTTTGTTTATTTGTAAGGCACTATGTCTATACAGGGCCGTAACTAGACTTGAATTTAAGGTAGGGCAGCTGTGGCTACAGGTAGGGCGGAAGTAAAAATGTTACTTGATCTGTTCTGGTCATTCGAATTTTGGTGTCCCTGATTTGTGAAATGTGCCAGTTAGGTTAATACTTATGTAATTGTCGGGGTGATATACAGGTGTAACAAAATTCCATTAAATTGCGATTTCGAAGTTGGTGCCATAGTAAAAGTTGTTCATATTGATGGGGGGAATGACCCTCATTCGGCATTTAAGGGAATTTTGTTACACCCTATATATTATGACTGTAAGACTAGATGCCACTATACGCTATTATTTTTTTTCCGTCTTAAATCTGCTTTACAGTACTTTGCTTATTAAGGTATTTTATTAAGGTAAGGCGTTGGTATTTTAAGGTAGGGCATTGCCCCACAATGCCCCCCTTCGCGACGGCCCTGATGACATATGGTTGAACATTTATTGAAGAAATTTGGCAGTTTCGGTAAGGTTGATGTGCACGCGTCTGTACACGGGTAAAAAGGATTTCTTAAACCAAGTAATGTCATTTTCTTAGCAATATTAGCTTAGCTCAAGCATATTTGCATCATATCAAAAATCTGAATATTTTGAACCAAAAACCCATATTTTCTTGTTTGATTTGCTAAATTTAAAACCAATATATTTAATTTGAGTTCAGGCTTGTTTGATTGAAGTGTGATCGATTTTATTTAAACCAAAACCAGATATTTCGTCAAAGTAAAAAATACTTTTTAAAACCAAGAAATAATTTACTTGCATTCAGAACTATTATACTGAAATCAAATAAAAATATTTAATTCAATCTGAAAGAACTCTTTTCTTGACTTTAAACACTAATTTTATTGGATCAACTAAATATTGCTTTCGCTCAAGTTTTCTGGACCGCAAGAATATATTTTGTTAGCTCAAGTAACGACAATATCTCATATCCACAAAAATGGTTTTTTTAATTCGATTTAACCTGTTATTTCAATTCAACATTTTATTTGTGATTACAAGAAGATCAGACTATTGAAATTAACATATATTTATTTAAACCTAGAGGATATCAATTCGATCTGATACAATAGAAATGTAAAACTAACAAAACCATTATTTCTCTTGATATAATAAAGCATGTTTTTGACTTAAATTATACAAATACTAGAATGAAATAATATTAGTCTGTAGTTAAGATTATAACGCTTTGAACTGGCTACACAAGTCATTTTCTGCCTTGAGCTGTCTGGGTTTGGTTGGTCACTGTTGCGCTGTGTTGCGCTTTTACCTTTAGTTAATATTGAAGAGGATTTTACATTCAGTCTGGCCACTTTTTAACGCGCGCGCTGCTCACCGAGTGTAAAGTGTGTGTCATTACATTACCTACTAGGTACATAGTACTACATAGGTATTTTGTACCTTACCTACTTAAGGACGTTAGAATGGAAGAACTTACAGAGCTGCAACGATCGTGCGTGGCTAGTTCCCGACGAAATTGTTAAAATTTTCATAGGTAAGTACCTAATTTGTTTTCCAAAATCTAGGATTTAAGAAGAAAATACTTACTGATATTACAGTTCGTATCTATCCATCAGATTATGCGCTGTTTGTGTGCCTTTATTGTTGTGTGTTGTAAACCTATGCCAAGGTTTAGCCATTGTTAATACTGTTTTTTAATGATGAAATTAATTTATTAATGAGAAAGACTGTTTAAATTATTGTCCTTCCGTCATGTAAAGGATCGACGTAATTTTAAATTAATATAGATGTAAGACAACATCAAATACAATGCTCTGATCTAAAGTAAGTAGCTAAAGCGCTTGTGCTATCAAAATTCGAATTCGAAACCCGTCACCGTTGCATAAAATTCGGATTACTAGCTGCTACTTCATCTATTTACTCTTTATTTCTTATAGTAAAAATAATTATGTATTTTGCAGAAAGCAATCAAGCAGGTTTGATGTGGTTGCAAACAACACAGATCCATGGGAGGAAGTGGAAAAAACATGATAGTCTTTACAATGTCCTGGAAGAATAGAATATTCTTTGACCAAATAAGTGATGTTCGTAAGTATATTTTATTATTTTCATATCATAGCGATTCTATTGGTGGATATCATACACATGCCTTGCTACATAGCTTAGCACATCTTTGGTCGAAAAGCAGTATGATACAACCGCTATTTAATATTAAATATTAAATACACAAACTTTTCAGATAAAATACAATAAATGATGGTAAAACCCCAATATAATCCATTATGTAGCTTAGAAGATCTAAGCAATTAAGTGAAGGGGCTGAAGGCAACATTGTATGTATTAAATATAGAGAATAATTGAAAAAACAAGAAAAATATTGTGTGCTGTTATGGTGACTTGACTGAGCCCTAATTTATTTAATGTTTAATTTTCAGATTTTAATCCATTTCGATATGATATATACTAACAAGGGACTAAACTTTTATATAAACTGGAAAAACTGAAAATATTTTTATTTAAAAACCAACTTAGTGTTATAAACTTTATACACAATCTGGATGATGTGATAAGTTTTTTCATCGCTTGAATTGAATTTTGGAAATTCCTTTTACTAGTGGTAAGAGTCAGAAAAGCTCTTATATATTTTAAAACATTATTTTATAGAATCAACTCTTTAGTAATATTACCGTAGTTAATTTGGTATAATGCAAGGTCATCTTTTTATTTCAGTAAAAAATCCTCACAGATGCCATCCACACCTCATGTATTGGAACATCAAGTAGGTACCTACCAAAATAAATAAAGGCTTACGAAGAAATTTAAATTATCGACGCAGGAGCTATAGATAGCATATTTGTCAGTGCTAAGGTGTGTATTGTATTATTTTCTTTTACATTATCATAATTATCTACTGTGTTAATAGGCCAAATAATATAATTTGCCAACAAATTCCTGCATACCCATATTAGTCAAATGGGAAACTAGTGAATAATATATTTAAATATTTACAGATTACTGGTGACGACAACATAATTGCCACACAGAAAGAAAAGGCTTCATTGAAAAGCTTGTAAAATATATACATAATTTTTATTAATTATGTTAGTTATGTACCTGACATGAAACGTTAAAAACGCAATTAATTTAAGTATAAGTAGAATTATAAATAAACAGTAAATTTGTAATAATGACTTTCAATTTTTATATTTGTAGGAGTTCCATTCAAAATGTTTTATAGTTTTGTATAAAGAGGTATTAAGTTTTTATGGAAATGTAGGATGTTCCTGCACCTTCTAGTCTTTTTTACATAGCATCCTAGCCATGCTATGCAAAAAATAGCATGGCTAGGATGCTATGTAAAGAAGACTAGAAGGTGCAGGAACACCCTAAACTTCCAAAAATAAAACATTTTGAATGAACAACATCCTCTATTTGACCCAAGAAAATATCATATTATTTCAAAACATTAACGTCTTCAGAGAAAAAAGTTGTAGTTTTAATTTGAAATAATAATAACTAAATGATACTTGTTTTTCTTGATTCAAAATAATAATTCTGTAGAACAATTTTTTTATTCTTAAAACAAGAAATAGAGTTGGTTTGATATAAATTATAACAGTTATTGAGTGAAGGCGTTATTGTAGTTAGAAGAAAAAAACTATTTTCTTTAATAAAAACAACAATCATTTAGTTTGAGAATTTATAGAATTAAATAAAGAAAAGCATTTTTTTTTCTCAACAATACATTTTTTTATTCTAAGAATACATTTACTTATTCTAATATATTATTTATTTATTTTTAATTGCATATAATCTAAGAATAACGCTTCCATGTATTGGTTCAAGAAAAAAAAAATTTCAATTAAAAAAATATTTACTTGGTATTCAAGAAAATAATGATTTGAATGGAAAAAAATATATTTTTTCAAAACAAACAAAACTAATCTTTTTGTAAAGAAATAAAACCAAGATTATTGTGATATTAAATTTAAGAAAATATTATTTTCAGTATATATGAGTGGATCACTTTGTTGAATTTAAGAAATATGCTTTGACTGAAGTAATTTTGCTTTGTTTTAAGAAAACTGTTTTTACCGTGAACTCCAGTTTTAGACGGGTGTGTAGGAGTGTTCATAGGTAGTACTCAGATATTTTCCATGATCGCGCCAAACTTCTAGTCCCCTCTGAAGTTGCTTCGCGCAGCTGTAAACAGTCAGGCCCTGCCGTTCGTCCCCGCGTTCGTCCTACTGACGCCTATTTTTTACAACTGCAACGCGAATCGCGCCAACTTCAGAGGGGACTAGAAGTTTGACGCGATCTGTATCTATAAATTAAAAGAGCTCTGAGGGCCTAATGTGAGTTATATTTGACATTCGATCACGTTATCTTATCTTATCTTATCTTATCTTAGTGTTCTTTTTTTTGCCTTTTTTGTCATGGCAGTCGTGTTTTTTAATTGTTTTAATTATATATTTTTATTTTGTACCTTTTAGTGATAAGTTTAATTTTAATAAAATTTGTCATGCTAGGTAATTTAAATTGTAAGTATTTTTATCTATACTAATATTATAAAGCTGAAGAGTTTGTTTGTTTGTTTGTTTGTTTGTTTGTTTGTTTGTTTGTTTGTTTGAACGCGCTAATCTCAGGAACTACTGGTTCGAATTGAAAAATTATTTTTGTGTTAAATAGTCCATTTATTGAGGAAGGCTATAGGCTATATTACATCACGCTATGACTAATAGGAGTGGAACAGTCGCTAATTAACGCGGGTGAAACCGCAGGGCACAGCTAGTACAAGAATAAACAAAAATTAACCTCTACAGATATCATGCTAAACATCAAGTTCTAGTCTCTAACTCCAATAATAACGAATTTTCATCATACAAAATTTCATCCCCTATTTACCCACATAGGGGTTGAATTTCCAAATTTTTACTAGCCTATGTTAGTCAGAACGATGCAAGGATTGTAACGATACCTCATATACCTAAATCGGTTCAGGCGTTTAGAAGTTATGGTGGAACATAGAAACATCACATACATACATGAACCCTGAAAACATAACACTCCTTTTTTTGGCAGTCGTGTAAAAATAGGGATCAGCGGGCAGCAACTGATTTTAGTCTTTAGTTATAATTAAATGCAGACCACCTGTTTCGAAGCTGTCATTTCGTAAAATTTCAATGAAAACCAATGTTATTTTATGGCGACGAAAAATGTGTTGAAGACTGGACTTAAATGTGTCGAACACTGATGCCACTAACCAATGTAAGTGTGTGTACGCATGCGCGTGTGCGTGTCCGTATGCGTGTTACATTACGCCTTTAAAACTAAACATCGAGTAGTATTTTTTATTTTATTTATTACCACATAAAGAAAAGTTACATTTTATTTCTAAATAACAAATAACATTAGAAAACCACGAAGGGTTGTAACAATGCTAGGTATTCATAGTTTAGTTGAATGAAAACAATCTATAACTGAAATAAGCACAAAGTAACTATGTTACAACTAAAGTTAGTATAGTATATAATAGTTCGTCTGTAATTTACCTTTAAATATATAGGTAGGTATGCCAGTCATGAATGGAAACATTCCTGATACTTTCAAATAAAAAAGCTACCTGGCAGTTGCATAGAATGCGCTGAATGCGCCGAATGCATGAGTCGTAAAAGATATAAAATTCAAATTGAAAAATTATATTATTAGAGGTCTGTAAAAACCGCAACACTCCCACCGCATCGATTCACAAGTCTACTGAGTGGAATTTGTAAGAAACTCAGCATGACAGTTTCTAGGTGATACTTATCGATTAAAATACCGCCTCACTCTCCTTCCTTGGCCCACAGCATTACGTGGGGCGATCAGCGATCAGCCGGACGGCCATGGGTAGCACTTAAAACTGCCGTTAAAAGGGGCACCGTTTCAAAAGCCCCGTATAAATAACGCAGCCAACACAGCATTTACGCTAGCGACGATATTTTACGATATTCTTTCATTTCCATTTAAGTACCAATTCAACCAGACCACTTGTGATGTTGTACTAAGGGCATCTACATTGCTTCTAAGTATTTCTTAGAAATGTTCTTTTGTTTACTTTGTACTAAAGCACTATACAGTAGTAGAGATATTGAATTAAATTTTAGGCAGCCAGTTAGCTCTTTCGAGAGCCAGAGGCCGTAAAAGTCCCCAAAATGGGGTTAAAACTGTCTGCGTGAGCCGTATCCCGCCGGCAGGATTAGTGATGGGGCGGAGATCGATAATGACTTATCTTCAACATCCACACGTTTGAAATGAACATATAAGTAAGGAAAATTACACAATAGAAGGTTTAAAGACATTTATTCTCATAAAAATCAATACAGCACTTATGTACATGAGAACATACAATGTTAGTTAATAGTAAGTTCATTATATTTAGTTTCTAACTCTGTGGTTTTGTGGTTAGATCGCCGGTCTCAAAACCCTAGCTGAGGTCAGAACTAACGGGGTAATTTATTATTTGACGCGTTATGCTTAGTATTGGGTTTTATTTTAATTCCGCCTGGTCGAAAATATAAGAAAACAATTCCTAATTCAGTTTAGGCTACAACATCAGCTCTTAGATATGCCATCGGTTTGTAAGTCTACACAGACCGGGAGACATTATACTGAGAAGACCCTGAAAGAGACTCAGCAAGAGCTTTTCTTTTCTCCTATACTTTTACAACGTCACATATAGGAAAATGTTCTCCTCTCATAGAAAAACACTTTCCATCACTAATCAACACACAAAATATATAAAAAAAACGTTTACTACAATACAATGACTCCAGCAATAAATGTTCAAATAATTTTTAACGCAAATTTTGTTGCGAACAAATTACAAAAACACAAATGTTGAAAAAATTTCCACGAGCAGGATTCGAACCTGCACCCTTCTGACATTCCGGGTCAGGTGCTCAGGTGGTTCTAACCAGCCTAAAAGTAAAAAGTGTTGAATAATTTCGGCGGGCTGGTTAGAACCACGATAGCTCAATTGGAAGAGCACCTGACCCGGAATGTCAGAAGGGTGCAGGTTCGAATCCTGCTCGTGGAAATTTTTTCAACATATGTGTTTTTTTACAACAACAATGTTTGTTCCGACAGTTAGAAATAAAATAGCCTAGGCCCTACTAATTAAGCATATCCTAATAAAGGAAAGTATTTAAATTAAATATTCATTATTAGATGCGAAATGCCAAGCTGTTCCCCGTAGTCTATATAAATCTATATAAATCTATACTAATATTATAACGAGGAAACCTTTGTATTTTGTATGTATGTTTGCAACGAATAAACTTAAAAACTACTGGACCGATTTTCAAAATTCTTTCACCATCAGAATGCTACATTAGCGCCGAGTAACATAGGCTTTATTAAAAAAAATGTCAAGTCCCGTGCGAAGCAAAGACGGGCTGCTAGTACAATATAAATAAATAAATAAATGTTTCCCACACTCACACCAATTATCTAGCCCCAAGAAAAGAATCCTTAAGAAACTCGTTATATGGTTAACTAGACAACGGATAAACATACTTAATATACTTAAATGCATACTTATTATACATAGGAAACACCCAGACCCGAAACAATATAGAAAAACAGGTATTTCTAAATTGATCCGACCGGGGATCGAACCCGGGACCTCAGAGATAGCGACAAGCCACTCGACCAAGAAGGTCGTCAAATTATAAAGTAAAGTATACGATACGATACGTATATAAACAATAGTAAAGTATAAATAAAAATATAACGCTGGGCTCCGATGGGAAGCAAACAGACTGCATATTTTTATGCTGCAATACGGTAGTAGCATCAGGGTTCGACAATAACCAGTGATCGACATTTGTTTCCTTTAATCTGCAACAACTGGTTTTTAGTCTGAAGCAACAATTAAATACAGACCTACTGTTTTCCGGCTGTCATACCTACCGTAAAATCTAATCTAACACCTTTAAACGAGCAATTCTTGTATATATGTATAAATATAATCTGAATCTCGGAAACGGCTCCCAACGATTTTCATGAAATTTAGTATGCAGAGGGTTTCGGGGGCGATAAATCGATCCAGATAGGTTTCATCTATATATTAATACGTGAAGCAAAAACTTTGTACTCCTTTTACGAAAATTGCGCGAACGGAGGAGTATGAAATTTCGCACACTTATAGATTACATAGGATTGCAGAATGTTAATATTTTTTTTCAATTGTGCATAAAAAATACATTAAATCAATAAAACAAACATTACACACGCTACCATGTATTTGACACACACGCATTTAAACTCTTTTCAAAATTTTAAAAAATGGAAGAGTAGCGGCCTTAATCTGTCAATGCCAATCCAGACTCACATTCTATCTTTTTAAATTTTTCATTGCTTAGGATACAAACCGTGCAGCCTTAATAAAATTACGGTCGAATTTCGACCACTGGGCGACCACTAGTTTTTAGAAAACGTCGTTTTATCCGTAAAAATATACGCATTAATTATATATTTAATTATACGAGTAACCTATGTTATTTTTTGGCGACGAAAGTTGTGTCGAGAACTGGATTCTATTTCTTTTGTTTTTATTGTATAAACAAATGATGATACCTTCTGCGAGAAATAAACAAAGTTACCGACACAGTGCAGTCGTCGTCATTTAGACGAGTTACAGGACATGTCGGCAGAGCGATCGTCACTCAACACACGTGCCCGATAGCTCACCCCTCATTTGATTTGTTTTCGTGAAGATTAGCGGCCCAAATACGTGCGCTGAGTATTTAGGGGCGGGCTTAGGTGTTCGACTAGTTTGATCCAGTTTGGCTATAACGTGCGCTGTTCTGATAAGGTGAGAGCGGGAAGAGTTGAATGCGAGCCTAATAGACGATTTTGGTGAAGCCTGCTGAGATTGATTGATGAGATTGATATTTATTAAATTATTAATTTAGAAAGAGCCACGGTGGTCTCGGTAACGCGCATTAAAAAAAATGGTTTGGTCAATAATTTTTCTTTCTTTCTTTCTTTTTTCTTTCATTATCACAGAAGAAATAATCGTAGACGGACCAGCAGACTTAAGCGTCTCTTTATAGATACCCCTTTATATCCGAACCCCTCTCCTCTGACGTGTATAAAAACAACACCTCATACTGCGAGTCTAACCCCATCGTGTATATGTGCAGACCTTACAATAAAATGGTTGATGAAAACCTGGAAATTGACCTATAGAAGCACAATATTTTATACTAACTAAACATAATAAAAAAAAGCTTGTCATAATTTATAATTTTTTTTATATATTTTTTTTAATGTAATTGTGTAAATGTCGTTGGTATGTGGTCAAACTGTGTACATCGCTTTGCGTTTTATACCAGATCCAATTTTTGTGTTTTTATTTTATTTTATATGATAGTTTTTTCGTGGTATAACCTGTTGATGTGCCTAAATAAATAAATAAATAAAATAATAAATACCGTTGTAGGGTATATGTCTCGGACAGCATACCGCGCATTATGTAAACGGACCAGCAGATTTACAACGCGTGATCAATAAATTCCATACGCAGGGTCTTTGGTCCGAGTCAGCGTCAGCGATACCCAAGCTCGGTCTGATTGCTCCATCCATCTGCACGAGGCGGACCCTCGATCGCCCAATAGAATAAGTGCCAAATAATCGGCAATTTACGACTAAAAAGGTGCACGTCTCGACAGAGATATGAAGGGAGGGGATTTCTAATCTCTCTAACAGAGCGATAATTTAACATTTCTTGCTGCGTTCATTGATGGTGCCTTTGGATTTAGCTTTTCAATGTTATACTCGCAAAGTAATATTTTTTACATATCAAAGAAAGGATACTTACTTACGGAAAAGAAAATTGTATTAGAAACGCGACTTCTAAAAAGGAGGTGGCTCTCAATTTGTCTTTCTTATTAAGTGTATATATATATTTAAAATTTTTACGTATCTTCGCGCTTATCTCCGAAATATTGCACCGATTTTGTTGATTTTTATTTGGTTTTGCTTTCAGTAAAGATATATTTATAGTTTCGATAGATGCGGTGCGATCAAGTATCTCCTCAAATAATACAGAATGTAAATAATTCAAGCGTATTTTCGTCCTTAAGTTATTAATCTTATTAAGTGTGTTAGAGTAATTTAAGCTTGAAGTAATAACGTAACACATTTTACTCTCGTTAACAAATCGTAATTAAAATGTGTAAAAAAATATTAAAACAATGTATTTGTCGTCGAATCTCCAGTTGAGTAGCAACGAGGGGTGCCGCGCGGAATTTCGAAAATGTACGTGTTTTTAAGTCACTGGTGCTAGGCGCTGAATAGGTCATATACATTAAAATAACTAGTGTAGGTTAGCTTGATCCTTTCACAAGACCATGGTTGTCTTGGAATTTTAAACAAATATCCAGAAACTGCATAAACAATACGTAAAAGTAATGATATCTAAAAACTTATTTCTTCAGAAACTTTGTAAATATAGCACAAATGAAACAATGATCCGACATCAAAATGTTTGTATTGATATACTGTTGTCTTATTTTTCAATTAAAAAATATGAATATGAAATATTAAGACTTTTATTATTTTTTACCCAAACGCCTATGATTTTACGAAAGTAAACATTACTCTAATTAAATCACCAGCCTACTCTGTACAGATATTAGTGAGCGTGCGTATTCGTAGTCGTGCGCCGCGCCGTTGTCACACCACTGCCACACGCCGCTCGCTCGCTATCATAAATAAACTTGAAACTCGCAGTTTTGCGTCCGCGCAACAAAATTCGCTACCGAACGCCAATATTATTTTCCAACATACAATCAAGTATACCCGATACAAGTTCAATAACAGTGTAGAATGCTCAACGAATTGTATAAAAATACGTACTTGAACTACGTCCGTACGTATATAGGCTTTTTTATGTGGAATAGCTCACTAGTCGAACCATAGAGCCCGGCTATTAAATAAGCCTATTGTCGGTGGCACGTAAAACCCGACATTCAGTTAAAAAGATTTCAACTAGCGCCCCCATAGTACGGCAACTTATGCAGGGGAGCACTTAGACAAGTAATTGTTACAAGAAAGCGATTTTTTTTTTCTTTTTGTTAATGGCTTCGTGCGATTAGCACATTTAGCCAGTGTCAAAGTAATTTTTCTAACAAGTAATACATAAATAAACAATATTTCCTTTCTGTATGATGATGATGAATGATAATAGAAATGAGAAGTGAGAAATGATATACCCCCCAACCCCTCGAGTATCTCAGTAAAGATGTGGGGCTTTACTAAGTCCTCGGGCGGACTTCTTGAGAGAATTTGAAAAGTGACGTTGCACTGTTTTGTTTCATTTGCCAACACTCGTGCACACTCACGAACACTTAACGGTTAATAATCCACCATTATTTCACATTAATATTCGATATAACACAAATTTTCGAAAATAAAACAAAACCGCAGACATGACTCTTCACTTTCCCGCCAAGAAGTCCAGAAAGCGATTTTTTTTTATTTTTTTATTTTATTGATGGCTTTGTGCGATTAGCACATTTAGCCAGTGTCAAAGTAATTTTTCTAACAAGTAATACATAAATAAACAATATTTATTTTCTGTATGATGATGATGAATGATAATAGAAATGAGAAATGATATACCACCCAACCCCTCGAGTATCTCAGTAAAGATGTGGGGCTTTACTAAGTCCTCGGGCGGACTTCTTGAGATAATTTGAAAAGTGACGTTGCACTGTTTTGTTTCATTTGCCAACACTCATGCACACTCACGAACACTTAACGGTTAATAATCCACCATTATTTCACATTAATATTCGACATAACACAAATTTTAGAAAATAAAACAAAACCGCAGACATGACTCTTCACTTTCCCGCCAAGAAGTCCAGAAAGCGATTTGATTCCTTGTTTTTTCTTTTTTTTTTTAACAGTTAACTAAAGTGAATCTCGGTCCTATGTCTCAAACCATCTCTTTTGTTTGAACAAAAGATATCGTAATTTTTTATTTATTGTAATTGTTTCTTGCCAGTTGTTGGCGGCCTTAGTGACTCGAAAACTGACTCGAAAACTTACGCTACTGTGTCTGAGTGAAATCATGTCGGTATAACATATTGTCTGAGTAGCGTGTGTCTAAATAATGTCATGTCGGCTTAACATATTGTCGGAGTAAAATATTTTTATATTAATAAAATTAATGATCTTGCTGAGTTTCTTGCCGGTTCTTTGCAGTACAAAGTAGCCTGTAGTAAGTTAGAGCTTACTTTTTTGAAAATACTTCATTTTAAGCAGTAAGAGCTCGTCGGTAAAGCTAGCGTGTTTGGGTTGCGATCGTGCAAATTAAGCCATTACCGGCATAAACTTCTCGAGCTTCTCGCGCTTTGAAGGCACGTTTAGCCATTGATACAGGTTGTTATTGTAAAATAGCATTTGTTATCCTGGGCAAGCGTTGTATGTTATGTCCCAATCTCCCTCAAAACTTGTTTATGTGATAGTTTTTAAGAAAATCGGTAAATAGTTGGTTGTAAATACTTATGGCTCTTAAAGTTGGCAACGAATGCTATAACTGCTAATGCTATGAATGCTAACTAATGCCATTTGCTACTTTTTCTCAAGCTAATGGGCAGCATGAGCAGCATAGGCGGTGATGATCACTTCCTGCCACTTCTTGCCTGCTCGTTTGTTTGTCATATTATTATTTACATAAAAAGGGTTGAGCCTAGCGTTATGACTTTAAAAAAAAAATTACTGGTAAGCACAGTGCCTTGATCTCACCTGATGTTAAGTGATGATAAGGCTAATGATGGAAGCGCACTTCACCCGGGATACTCAACTAGTGAGGCATTGGCTATCTTATCTAGATACCGGAACACAACAATGCTACAAACATTGATGTTATGGCGACATATTAAGATAAGATGGTGGTATCTAGCCAGGCGGACAAACAAGCCCTACCACCAACCAAACCGAGTACACAAAGATGTACCCCCCGCTGGGAATCGAACCTGGCACCTCTGGATCTAAACCGGTGGTCTTAACCGCTAGACCACACAAGCGGTTAGAGGACTTGTTCTCATACAAAAGACAGCTTTATTAAAAAAACACAAATGTTGAAAAAAAATCCACGAGCAGGATTTGAACCTGCACCCTTCTGACATACCGGGTCAGGTGCTCTCCCAATTGAGCTATCGTGGTTCTAACCAGCCCACCGAAATTATTCAACACTATTTACTTTTTACTTTGAAAGCCAAAGGCGCCCATTCAATGTCAACAACTACCGTCATTAACATCCGTCATCATCATCATTTCAACATTTGTGTTTTTTTGTAATTTGTTTCGCAACAAAATTTCCGTTAAAAATTATTTAAACAGCTTTATTAAAGTCCATTTGCAACTTTTTCTCAAGCTAATGTGTGAGAATGTGTTTAGAAACGTTCTTGCCATTACCAGCTTTGCAGTACACAGTTCCGATTCACACATTGTCTTGAGTTCGCTACAGTGTAAACAGTACCGAACTCGTATCAATGTTACAAGTACATTTACAAATAACATCATGTTTACATTTGCACTTCGAAAGCGCATTGTATGTGTTTCCTATTAGCTATAGCTGTGTCAGTGCAAGAGCTTTGTAGCTAGATATATTTCTTACTTATCATAGAGTAATTATTAAGAGCGTTTACGGCGCACACTAGCGCCGCCAATGAAAAAAAACATATCTAGTAATTAGAGGTAGAAAATCAAATTATGCTCAACAAACTATTTGAAAGAAGTAATTTAGCATTTTTACGTCACCTAATGAACATCTGACATGTTATGGTTTAGTTGAATACGGCGTTATAGTTAAAAGTGGCCGTTTTTAGTTGTAACGTCTTATTTAAGTTTAGATTTACAATTGGACCCGGTAGGTGGCGCTGCTATAGGGGTCCATCATGGGCTAAGGGTGTTCTTAAGCGGAGGAATGATTTGTTTGTTTTGTTGTCATGGAAACGTTAACTGTCAATGCGGTACGAAGTCCGCCGGTCGGCTACTTTAAGATAAAATGTGCCCCTTATATTAAGTGGAGAAGTTGAATCCAAACGCTAATAGAAGATCTTTTCTCAGTGTTTTCAAAAATTTAAATTCTTCTGTAGTCTGTTTGTGAATTTAAAATATCTCAATTACAGTAGTTAATTACGAAAGTCAACATAAACCCTCTCAGAGATATTTAATTAAATCTGTTTGTAAAAAGGCGATTATCGTTACAAGTTTCAGAAAACATTAAAGAAAAAGTACAAGATGAATTCTATTTATAATCACTCCAACGTCAAAGTGGCATTTTAAGAGTTCTTCATAGAAATCGTTAAGATATTTAAGTGAAGAGCATATTATTGGACGCTAATATTTAAATCAGGAGAAATTGACCTGTCAAACATAAAAAGCTTAATGCAATCACTTCGTTTCACGTCCAAAAGAATATAACCAGTGAGAACTTTTTTATATTTTTATTAAATAATAGATTTATTATTTACTTATGCATATATATTAACTTACAACTAGCATTACACGTTTTCTTTTTTTATTACCTAATTTGATAGTCCAGCACCCTTGTTTAAATAAGGATGTTAATTTGCAAGTGTAGCCAAGTAGAAAGATTTAGATATCATTTAAGTTCAACTGCAATGGTAGTTAATGGTTCAACATGGTAGGAACGAAATAGCATGGAACATTATCCCCGCACCACATTGAACAGTTAGGTTTTAAATCTATTGATTTCAATATTTTTTTTATCAATTATTATTTATTGATTATAGCTGACCCGGCGGACTTCGTACCGCTTTGACAGTTTCCATCAATGAGTTAAATATATATCAATGGTTTCCATGACAACAAAACAAACAAATCATTTTGTATTGGAAAATAAATTGTTTTAGTATTTTATTTAATTTTTTAATATAGCCTATGTTACTCAGCGCTAATGTAGTATTCTAATGGTGAAAGAATTTTTTAAATCCGTCCAGTATGTTTTGAGTTTATTCGTTGCAAACATACATACATACAAAAATACAAAGGATTCCTCTTTATAATATTAGTATAGATTATATATTGATTGATTACATCAATATTTTCTGTTCACCTCTGAGGAGCTCGATGGTGCAGTGGTTCGCTTGCTCGGTCTGCGATTGCAATTTTGCAAAGGTCAACCATCGGACAGGTGGTCAAAAATGTATGATCTCGATCTCCTCCGTGCTTCGGGAGGTATGTGAAGTCGATGGTCCCAGGTACAAGAAACTAGTAACGATATTTACAAAATTATTTCTTTACCAAATTATGCTATATACACGTTTTTTTTAAATATTAAAAGGAGGCAAACGAGCAGGCGGGTCACCTGATGGGAAGTAATCGCCGCCGCCCATGGAGACCCCGCAAAGCCAAAGTGATCACAGATGCGTTGCCGGCCTTGAGGAAGGAGTTGGATCTTGAAGAGGAAGTAGGAATTGGGGGTGAGAGATGAGCCTCCGGTACTTTCACTCAAGTTTATAATTATTTAAAAATATTTTAGTAATACCATGCTGTTTTGTCTTCTTTAATGTTGATTTTAAATTTATTCTAATCTTGTTTTTGAATATGATTCACAAGTTAATTGTAAAAACGTACACACAGATCTAAATGAATTATTTACGGAGCCTAGTTTATGGTACGTCTAGTTTGTTCTTATTTCTAGTGTTTACATTGCGAATATCACTGACGGACTTTCATGAAAACTTTCACCCCCTATTTGACCCCCTTTTTATTTTAAACTTACAGTTTTCTAGAAAAACGTTTCAGACAGATAAACAGACGCAATGGTGACCTCATAATAGTTCAGAGTGCCTATCATAGTGTTAGTTTTGTTTACTATGAATACGGATTCATTCGATTACGTTTACGATAACGAAAATTAGTATGGCATTTTAGCAGCGCTTCCTGGCGACAAACGAGAAGAGTTAAAAATATGCCATACAAATTCTCGTTTTCGTTAACGTGATCGAATTGCGAATGAAACTCGCACTTGGCACACTGTATTTCCCCGAAACCACAAAGTAACCTCTAAACTCTGAAAATAATAACACCCTCCTTCTGACGCAGTCGGGTAAAAAGTGAAAAGCAAAATTGTAAAAAGAAATTAGGTTCTAATCTATTTAACGTCATTAAAATATATCCAGTTAAAGTAAAGATTAAATAAGCAACTCTATCAATTGCACAAGCCACTTGAAAGCGATGTCAAATCGTAGCTGTCTGTTGAAAATATGGTGTAGGGGAACCCCTAGGAAGCAGCGCCAATTGCTTGATCCCATCCGGTTCCGGCACGGCAGGCGGCGCGCCGGCTCACCCGGCCGGCCCGGCGGAACATTGTCGGCGTTGAGCTGAAAAATATCATCTTAAGCACACTGTATTTACGTCGTAGCAATAAATTTCCGCTTAGCTTAAAGGAATTATAACGGAGCGTGGTAAGCGCGAAAATTGTCGTGAAGTTTTAACGATGAAGTCTTGTTTACATGTTAGCTAGTAAATGCTTAGTATTAATATTAGACCACTCTTAGGGGTTAAGACCACCGGTAATAGACCCAGAGGTCCCAGGTCCGATTTCCAGCATATGTTTGTGCACTTGGTTTGGTTGGTTTTTGGTCCGCCTGACAAGCTACCACCGTCTTATTTAAATATGTCGCCCTAACATCAATTTTTGTAACATTGTTATGTTCCGGCAGCTAGAGATAAGATAGCCAGTGCCTCAGTAGTTGAGGGTTCCAGGTGAAGTGTGCTTCCATCTTCGGCCTTATCGTCGCTTAACAGCAGGTGAGATGAAGGCCACTTGGCCTTACGCTTAGGTTATAAAAAAAAATCTGCTGTGATATTTTTAATCTAGTACTAATAATATGTGACGAAAACTAACTCTTCCAAAATAGAAATATAGCTTTTTGTACAGATAAGCTAAAATTTTAAGATTTTATGAAAGTCACTACGCCATCGATATCTATATTAGTGTAAGGTGTACTTGGTACCTATATTGAGAAATCAAATCTCATTTCCAATTATCTTTCGAAAACGACCAGGACTAATGGCTTAACATAACTTTTACAAAGAGGAGTTATATTTTATGATTTTAATTTGAGAACCCATCAGGTGAATTGCTAACTAAAATAAAAAAAATGGATAAGGTAAGCTATTTTTACCCTAGATGATTAATAAAAAAATGAAACCTTTATATTTCCAAGGAAAAACCTTTTATCCAAAAAGTAAAACGAAATAAACTTATAGGAAGACATACATTATATCCATGAAAATGGCATAGAAAAAAGTTCCAAAAACAATTTGGCTGTCTCCTTATAAGTTAGTACGGCAACTGTTTACTAAGTACGTAGTCGTTTTGGGCAAAAACGAAGTCGGAGCTTTACTTGAACTACTTAAAAGTTGTGTTGCAAATGAAGCGTTACAAAAATGAACGCGGGGTCTTAACGGGTTGCCCCTTCGAGTTTTCGATAGCGAAAGTCGACTTTTTTCTTTTATGTTACCGGGCCGGCAAACGAGCGTGCGGCCGCCTTTAAAAGTGCGCAGCTTTAGTTCTTATGCCTCTATATATAGTGCTTTTATTACCTTAATGTCTCTCAGTAATCATTGCACTTCCGAATGCAACCGAAATTTAATTCCCATGTCCAGAAATTATAGATTTATTATGTATAATTTTGAATTCAGAACAACGTACTTTATTGTTTTTTTGTTTTGATTTTTCGTGCGAACTATATAAAGCTGTAAAACTATAAATCGTAATTAAATTAATAATAAGAAAAAGGAGTAGTAGCAACTCTCTATAGGTACTCTATAACTGATAAAAATCCAACGACAGCCGAAATAAGAAAGTTTGCCGAGCAATATCGCACTGCTGTAACTTCACTAGATCAAACCTAAACATCCATGTAAAACAATGCGGCGCGGCGGCAAAGATAGGAATAAAAGCAGTCGCTTTCCAGTCGAATTTTGGACAGAATCCAGCCACCACCAGAACTACCAGAAAAAAAAAACATTCGGCTTATTCAAGTCCAATTATTGTGATCAACTATTGATAGACATAGATCGTTGATGGACCTACGCTGTTTCTTTTATTTTTCCAGGAAATCATAATAACTATTATTATTTGACAATATTAATGAGTTTAGCGGCGGAAGTAAAAAAAAAAACATTTGAAAGAATGTATCATATTATTTGTCTATATCACACATGACCTGTCGTCTGCTGTGAACAGACACAATAGAATTTTAATGGTTTGTAGGACGGATCTGGCACTAACCAAACGGAAGGTTAAGTTGCAAAATAACCGGATTAGAATAGATAAGAAAAAGTTTATTAGTGACATATCACAAATATCACAATGCAGTACAATACAAAATAATACAAACGAAATAAATAAATAAATAATAGAATTTTCAATATCGTCCTCTGATCGGTCCCCAGAAGCCCGCCCGCCCGGCGACAGTCTGGCCCCCGCAGGACCCCAGAAGTCACTTTCAAACCGTTACTTACTTGCTTGTTTCGATTTGTTTTTTGGACGAAAAAAGTACGGAAAACACAAGCGAGACCAACTTTCGGGCAATCAGCAGGTCCCAACTTCGTAAAGGGTTAAATCAAAGGGTTCCTGTTTTATGAAGACTTATTTCAGACTTACCTTCAAGTTGAAATTAGATTTAATCTGGCTCGAAGCTTTAGGATTGAATTTTGTAAACAATTTCGAATACCTCTACAAGTTCCAGGCTTTGTTGGAATACCACTGGGAGCTCGGTATACTGTTGTTTAGAAATTCCTTTGAAATGAATTCGTATTTATATGAGGTTGAATTTTGTAAACACATAGGCCGGTCGAATAGGCGGGCTATGTGGAAAATGCGGGTGTGATTGGCTTTATTTTCTCCATATGTTTGCGTTCAAAGTCTGCACGGTCGTAAAATAAACAGCGCTGAAAGTATTTTGGTTTGAACCAATGCTACTCGTACGCTCACATGATTATTCTGTTTGTAACCGAATTATTGTTGAACTTATTTCAGAAAATAAATACGACTTGTAAATGTATTTATGCAAGTGTGGGATGTACTGGATGTGGGAAAATGTTGCTGTGCAGAATAAAACACCAGTGTTACAATATTTTGTTTATTTTACAAGATTTTAAATGCGGATGTCAGAGATGATGATGATGATGAAGATGATGAGAGATGTTACATTTATACACAACTATGAACACGCAAACACTGTTAAGGCGACACAATAATCTTTTATGGTAATGATAAAAAAATATTATGATACGTAAAAATCATCCTTTTCACTCATAAGTAGGTATTCGAAATCGAAATAGGTAAGGCGAATTTGTCTATCGTTGGCGAAAATATATGACATAGAGAGTGAAAATTGTACAAATCAATAAAATATCTGGAAGATTTTTTTTCTAATCGTAAAGATTGGTGGCCGTAATCTTTAGTCAATAATTACCAATGAAAAAATATTATATTTATTTTAAACACCTTTTACTTGTACCTGGAAGAGTTAAAATAAAAGTAATTAAATAAATAATTTATTATATTTCGTACTTTGATACCAACTTAACATAAATTAGTAAGGCCTATTCTGATATTTGGTCATATGCTATCAATAAGAATATAATATACAATCACACTGTTTGTAGACAGTAAAATAACTAGATTCCTACCTGAAGATAGTCTGCGTAAGAATATATTTATCATTCGCGCTTATAATCATAAAATATAACGATTGTGATACCATAAGAAATCAATATGACTTGTTGTGTATGATATGTGTAGTGTGAATAAAAGTCTTCTAGAGCGTGCAAGTGCTCCACACTTGCAGATCGCGTTTGCCCCGGTCCGCAACAATGGCGGAAGGACCGGATGCGTATACCCCTTTGTGGCGGCTTTTAAGTACGCCGCCGATAGCTGGCACGGTCTGAAAAAGAAAATAGTTTTGTTGTAAAAACGGATTTTATTATGATCAACTTTTTTATATTGTCTTTTTGAAATGTTACTCAAAGACTATAAATTGAAATGAAACACTATTTACGTCATAGTTTTACAGCAACATCACATTTAAAAATGTTTCAAGAAATCAAAGAGAGCAAAATGCTTAGGGTGCTAATGCACTAGCCTTCCCTTGGAGGGCCCAGTGCGGATTTGTGGTTGTTAACGACTGCCAAAGCAGCTGGGACCAACGGCTTTACGTGCCTTCCGAAGCACGGAGGAGCTCGAGATGTTACATTTTTGGTCACCCATCTAATGACCGACCTTTGTGAACCGGTCTGCGAGGGCTGAGGTAAACAGCAGTCGCAGCCCGGCACGCCATTGAGCTCTTCTGGTGTATGTTTTATTGTTGTGTTGTGCAGGTCAATTAATGTTTCTTTATCTTTATCTTTCTTTGAATGTGCCAAGCCATTATATAAAAATGAGTGACTGTCGCCGCTGACCGTAGCAGGCGGTGTGGCGCGATCGAGTCCACGGTGTTTCGCCATCACTTTTTCTGCGGCAGGTACTGCCTTTTGTAAACAGTCTGAGGTCCGCACTCGTTTTTTTTCATTGTCCAGATTGCTGGATAGGAAATCGATGACGTGTGTCGAATATAAGTCTTTGTTGGCGCCGACGTAGGTTGCCGAGGCTCGCCGAATTCTAAAATGTCTCGATGTTTTCTGTGCCCTCTTCCTGGTTTCCTTAAGAAATGGGAAAACATGAGCTTTCCTTTCATCTTGATTGTTAGAATAGCTACAGTAGGTACCCCACTGAATAAGTCTTATTATTTGAATTAGATTTTGTATTTATATAAGTAAGTAATCAATATTGTTAATAACATATAAGGTTTGTTATTTTTTTAGCAGATCATGTTATTTACTGTATAAGAAAAAAATGTATCCTAAATTAGGAACAGTTCACACATAATTTACAATCAACGTCTCCTTTCCTTTAAAAATAATTGTTATACGTAAATGTGATTAACGTTTTCGTTTGGCGTGTACGTACTTCAGAATAACTATGATGTATATGAACAGCTAATTGTTTAGCGTTCATTATTCTAAAATGTACTATGCAAAATGTGTGTGTAACAATTTAGCAGTGAACTTTATAAATCACGTTTAGCACGCACCGCTCCGCACTTCAGAATCTCACAACATAATAGCATAATGTGCCGACTGGCACATTCGCAAACACGTTGACGCAACAGTGATGAGCTCGACGAATCCATCCATTAAAATCGCCAGATTTTGCATTAACATTCTCATATTTGAACGCAACAAGCACTCTGATGTTTGCGCAATTGATTTAGCGACATAAAATATATTAGATGTATCGCCAAGTGAAAATATTGGATTAAAAAGCTTCTAGATTAGGCGATTTGCATAGAAATTACGATATCAAAGAAATAACGTTTCCATTTAAAATTATGCTAATGATAATAGAAATGCCTCCCCTTTTCACAAACATCTGACAACGAAAGAAAATATGCTGACGGGATTGCGAATGGGCAGAGAGTGATTGTGAAATGTTTGCGGAGGAGCACAATATGCGGCGTGGAAAGATCGCATGCCTCGTGGGAACTATAAAAGTAATCAAAAAATTACACAAAGCAGACTTGTCACATAGAAAAGCGTTTTTTTTCAATAAAAATTTGATATTAGTTTATTTTTTTAATATTTTGAATTTTGCGTTCACAATGCCATTTATAGTTACAAGATTTTTTTTACTGGAAAAAATCAACCCGTTTCAAGTTTTTTAAATCTTGATATTAGTTTCAGTCTTTAAAAAAAAACATTTGCTTTAATAGATTTTATAACATTTATCATATCATCATTATTATTTTTCAATCACTCCCACTTTTAGTTGTTTGTGTCTTGTTTCTCGTGCGTTTGCGGTTCTGAGCCAGCTCTGTCCCGTTTCACCCGATGATGACGTTGAAGATCTGAGTCAGCTTTGTCTACACCAATCACGTTGACAATGACCTCGACCCATCTGGCTGCAGGACATCCAGTGCGTCGGTTGCCCTCGGCCACCATTCGGTCAATGTTTTACCTAACCTGACACCACCATGACATTCGATACGATCATTTGTTTTTTTACTGGCAGGAAAACCTTCCACGTTTTGTTCGTTCTTACCACCCTGTATAGGTACTCCTACTTATAAGAACGGTGGAAGCTAATTATCATGTAAGTAGATATTTCGCTCGAGTGAAGGTACGCCATCAAATCGCTCGAATCGCTCGCTAATATTTATAGGAGGGAGAAGGAACGTGCTGAATTAAGCCAACATTTTTTCTAAGTGGGCAGTAAACGCCCTTTCACCCATATATATTGAAGTGTCGTATATTTTACGATCCATCCCGGTCGAGGGTGCTTGCAATAGGGCGAGCATCCGCCATCGAGTGGACAAAATTACCTGAAGACTGTTTTACAAACCGGCCCCACTTTGTTTTAAACGCCCACTCTGGCTGTTCTCCGGTTTTCTGCTCTGTGGTCAAATAGAAATAGCCTGATTAAGCTAATGGTTATGTTTTGTAAACGATTTTGTTTCCTTGATATTATTTTAATTTGGGTAATGGCGATGTTTTTGTGATACTTTTATTACGGCTAGGAGAAATAATAAGGGAGAAATTAAGGTTTTTGCTTACATTTACGGACGGAGACTAGTAAATACAATTTTGTTTATTTGGAGCATAAATAACACAAAACATTTTTTTGTTTCGAAAGCTTGTATGTATCCATTTAAAAAATAAATTTCCATCAATTATTTAATATAAGAAACAAAATAGTTATGACATTGGACTTCTTGAATTTGGATCTTATTAGTTTTCTTTACAAACAAAACCTAGCAATATTAGAGCTATGCCGTCAATTTCTGTCTTGCAAACATATCAAGTCACGATAATAGTCGTTTAGTTAACTTCCCCGAGTGTAATTCAATATTCACAATTAATATAGCTTTGGCAAAGTTTCGATATCACGCTGAACCCTAAAAGTGAAATTCACACGCGAAGAGTATTAGCAAAACAGAATTAGCCCGTAGTATCCCGAATCGCGTCAACCGCCCAATGGCCCCCGTTAATTTAAATTACACTGGAATATTACCGTAGACAGAGCGTTTCTTCCGCGGACATGCAAACAATTAATTACGAGGGTTATTAATGCGGCACATTAGTCAGGGCCCGTCAGCGGGCTGGACCCCCGCCCACCGCACTCATTCTGGTCCATATTCTAATTTGTTGTTTAATGTAAACTCCTTTATTGCCTAGTGGGCCGTGCGGAATCTTTTTGTTCGAGATGAATGCGACATGTTTTTAAGGATTCAGTCTGTTTCAGCTTTTAGTATCGAGTTTGTATTTAATTTAGTGTTATTGTTTATGAGATAAAATCTTACAAGAAAAAATCAACCAGCTTCAGGAAGCTGTCGTGGGAATCGAACCCACGACAAGGGTCGTGCCGGTCCAATGCTCTGAAGAAGAAGAAGACAGAAGAATCGTTGAGTTTTTCTAGTAGTTTATGTTTTACGCTGCAAGCCAGTATTGTATGTATGTATGTAGGTTTGCAACGAATAAACTCAAAAACTACTGGACTGGTTTAAAAAATTCTTTCACCATTAGAATGCTACATAAGCGCTGAGTAAGTAGGCTATATTAACAAAAAAAAATTAAATAAAATACTAAAAACGACAATTTAATTTTCTAATACAAAATGATTTGTTTGTTTTGTTGTCATGGAAACCATTGATATATATTTAACTCAATGATGGAAATTGTCAAAGCGGTACGAAGTCCGCCGGGTCTGCTATACCTAGGTACTTAATAAAGAAAATGTTTGGCAGCTTTGAATAGATTTGTGAAGATGAGAAATGTTTAAAGGCTACACCTGGAGCTGTTTTATGTCGTAATTAATTCAAAGTTAATTTACAGTCTGAAAGAATGTTGAACGTTAATAAAATGTTTTTTCGCAAACAATTCCGAGACTGTCTGCCAATCACAGTGTACAAAGCGTTGCCCCAGGCCAGCCCACCGCTTCCCACACCTAGACTTTTGCGTTTACTTTCAAACTTTACAACCAAAAGGCGGAAAACATCGTAGACTCGGTTTTTTGTTACCTTATTTTTGACACTTTGTATTACTAAGATGAAAAACTGAACAGTGGATAGAATACATTTAGCATTTTTTTAATTGTATATATATTTAGACTTTATCAGGTTACTCTTTTCAGTAAAAGAGTGACTTGATAAAGTGTACATTTAAAATTTAAATTTACATATTTACACATTATCAAATTTCACTTTTTCAATTAAATATTTTTTTGGTTATTTTGTCGGTACGGAGAAACTGTCTTAGGAAACACAATACAATACAATAAAAAAAAACATAAATATTACTTCTTGAGTTGCCTATCTATGAGTTATCTCTTGAAATAACTTCTGATTTTCTTCAAAAACAATGAAATAGTCCTTATTTGACACAAAAAAAAATTTAATAAATTTGTTTTTTTTTTTTAAATACTTAATTTTATGTAATACTCGTAGACATGGTGGTTCCTATGACGGATCTCTGTATCTCCTTTAGTTTAAGATTTTCCCAGATTTGCAATTATATTATACACAATTATAATTGCCTACGATACAGGTTCTATTCGTGTAGGTAATTAATTGTACCTGCTGTACTATGAAATAAATTACTGTTATTATTATAATTACATTATATTTAATAGTGTACTTTTTGTCTTATTCAAAATCCCCGGTGAGATTCAAAATATTCATTGAAGATTAGTTCTCGTACAAAAATCGACAAGCGTGCTACGGACCTCTGCTACGACGTCGTCGTAGTCGTTACGGCGAAGTGCTAACGCTACGGCTACGGGTTTTAAAACTGATATGAGTGTTAAAGATTTTATACTTGGACATAATAAAAAACGTAACCCGAGCAGTGACTATCTATTCTTATACTTTCGAAAAATAATAATACTATTGCTGTCAAATGGATAGACTAGATAAGATGGTGGTAGCCAATCAGAGGGCCTAGACAAGTTGCATAACGCTAGTATAGTGCTTCTGTTTTCCTAATGTCTCCCGGTATTTTCCACCACCATCGCATTTTCGAATGTAACCGAAAATTAATTAACATGTCCATTAATTATTAGATTTATCATGTATAATAATTTGAATTTAGAACAACATACTTTATTGTTGTTTTGGTTTGATTTTTCGTGTGAACTATATAGAGCTGAAAACTATAAATCTTAAGTCAATTACGTATGACACAATAGTATTTTCCATCATTCTAAAATACTGGTATGGAAGAAATCGCTTGAAAGCGATAAGACCGCCAAATTGTAACTTTGTAAATTATAATTTTTTTTGTTCATGTTTTGTTTTATAGTGTTGCAATAAAAGTATATTCTATATATCTAAAATAAATAAGTTATAAGTAATGGGGGTAAGGGGGTATAAGCAACTTTATAACTGATATAAATCCGCGGATAGCCGGGACACGAAGTTTGCCGAGGGACATTAAAAAAAAGATGCGCTGTACAATAGAAATGGAAAAGAATGATAAACATACGGGGTTGACGTTAATCCAAACAAAGTCATTTACACGTACCGTTGGTTTATGTCAATCCCATTCGATATCATCATCATCATCATCAGCTCATTTTATGTCCCCACTGCTGGGGCAAGAGCCTTCCCTATGGATGGATAGGAAGAGCTGGCCATAAACCACCACGCGGGCCCAGTGCGGATGGGTGGTTGTTAACGACTGCTAATGCAGCCGGTACCAACGGCTTTACGTGCCTTCCAAAGCACGGAAGAACTCGAGATGATACATTTTTGGTCACCCATCCGATGACTGGCCTTTGCGAAAGTTGCTTAACCTCAGCACCCGCAGACCGGGCGCGTTAACCACTGCGCCATCGAGCTCCTCGTTCGATAATCATTATATATTAATTTTTTATTCTATTATCGTTATACTATTTGTCTAGGGAGGCTAGGTCGACTTAGAACCAGCTCTACCTGTACTAAATCGTGTAATATATTTTATTCCAATGGGAATCAAACTCGAAACCTCAAGACAGTCTAATTCGAGCACAGTAGCGGTTATAATCATCATATCATCACATCTAAATCCGCGCAGAGGTAGACAATGGCGGCATATTACTGAAGCCTTACCTTATAATTTGATTAAAAGTTCCTGTCACAGGATGATCCAAACGAGAAGCCCCTTTGACCTGTAACCAATTAGCCACTGCAATAAGAAATATCTAACTGGAAATCTGTGTGGCTGTATGTCGAAATTGGCTAGTGCGTGTTGACACGAATTTTACAGTAATATGAACTCCACGTGGCTTACAACAGATAGAATTCTTTTCCTTTCATTTCTGTGCTGTGAACAACATGTTAGAATTATAAATGAATGGAAAATATTATCTATACTAAAAAGAGGAAACCTTTGTATTTTTGTATGTATGTATGTTTGCAACGAATAAACTCAAAAACTACTAGACTGATTTAAAAAAATAATTCACCATTAGAATGCTACATTAGCGCCGAGTAACATAGGCTATATTAAAAAAAAATAAAAAAAATACAAAAAACGACAATTTAATTTTCCAACACAAAATGATTTGTTTGTTTTGTTGTCATAAACTATTGATATAAAAAATAAAAAATAAAAAAAATAAAATTTATTTATTTCAGGCTGTTGCCCATAATATTGTTAGTATACAAATGACTTAAAAACTATGTTAGTAAATACAAAAATTAATTTAGATATCTGCCGCCCTCTGGGGCTCCGGGCACACGCACTTGTACTTGGACCCAGTGCCCCAGAAGGGGGCTGTCCAGCTTGTCGCTGAGCACGTTCAGGATGGTGTTGGCGCTCCCACGCGCTAATATTTAACTCAATGATTAAAACTGTCAAAGCGGTACGAAGTCCGCCGGGTCAGCTAGTTTTTAATAAAATGAAATATCTCATTAGTGCAATCAAATGTGAGCGCCGCGTCCCAATCCACCTGTTGCAAGGCGGATTGTATTTTTTCGTTATCTAGTTTACTGACTAACTGCGCGCAGTTTGAGCTTCTCGCGTCCTCGGCTGTCGTAGTTATCAGAGTGCAGCTTGTTATATAATGGTCCGCTATAGCTATGTTTATTGTCGCCGTATAAACTGCACGGCAGTCTACGGATCGAATAAACATATGATCTGTGCAGAATTGTGAGAATTTTTGGCCCTTTTTTGTCTCAACTCTTGTGTATTGATTTATTCCGGAGTCTAGACCCAATTCGTACATTTTATTTAAATACATATTTTTGTGCAATTATCCTTTTCTAAGGTTCCGTAGCCAAATGGCAAAAAACGGAACCCTTATGGATTCGTGATGTTTGTCTGTCTGTCTGTCCGTCCGTATGTCACAGCCACTTTTTTCCTAAGAAAAAGAAACTATAAGAACTATACCGTTGAAACTTGGTAAGTAGATGTATTCTCTGAACCGCATTAAGATTTTCACACAAAAATAAAAAAAAAAACAATAAATTTTGGGGGTTCCCCATACTTAGAACAAAAACTCAATTTTTTTTTCATCAAACCCATACGTACCCCACACGTCTATGGATAGGTCTTCAAAAATGATAATGAGGTTTTTAATATAATTTATTTCTAAACTGAATAGTTTACGCGAGAGACACTTCCAAAAAGGTAAAATGTGTCCCCATCCCTGTAACTTCTAAAATAAGAGAATGATAAAACTAAAAAAAATATATCATGTACATTACCATGCAAATTCCACCGAAAATTGGTTTGAACGAGATCTAGTAATTAGTTTTTTTTTTTAATACGTCATAAAGTACGTAATCCTTCGTGCGCGAGTCCGACTTGCACTTGGCCGGTTTTTTTTAAAGATCGATATTGATATCTCCAATGAGCAATAATTTATTTCTTTTTGACAATTCGTTTAATACCATATTTACTTCCTGTATAGTATACCCTTTTTTACACAGTTCAGGTGGTCGATACGCGTCGCATACACTTATCGTTTGTTTGTTTTTCAATGTTACATGACCACACAATGATTCAAAATAAAGAGTAACTATTGGAACACAGGCAAATGAATAGGTCTTAAGAATATACATGACAATTCCGCCTCCCTTGCGGTTTCTTCTTAGGTTATTGTACATATTATTATAGTTAGGTGGCTCTAATAAAGATTTACATGTATCCTTTATGTTTACTTCTGTTAGTAATATTGATCTAATATTTACGTGAAATATATTGAAAGATTGATGTCCTACTGGAAGTGTTTTAATATAGTCATTCCACCAGTCGAAATTCCTTTCGTCTATTACATTATTACTTACTGACATTGACATTCAAAATTAAAGCAAACACTTTTAATCTTACATTACAAGGATATAAATATTTTCCTACTTACTCTTTCTTTTCTCAAACGTCGAGGTCCAATGTTCAATGTCACTTACTGACCTGATAGGATGAGTTTTGCTCGTGTCATCCTTCTTCACTAAGATACATCCTCTCATGCACCATACATATTTGCATATATTTGTCGCCTTGAGTTCCGATTTCGCTTTCCATAGCAGGAACGCATTTGATGGAGTCAGCGCCTCACGCATAATTATCTTGCCGGTTTCCTCTAGGTCTATGTCTTGCCCTGTTATGGTAACTGCCTTAGCACTGTCCAGCCAGGAATCACAACGTCCCTCACGTAGTGTAACTACCAGGGTAGATGCGTTTCTCTTCTGTCCTGCACGAACCTTACTTTCCTTCCTGTACACTATTAGAATGTCTTTGTTATCTTGATGTATTTTTTCAGCTATTTTCTTCATGACATCCCGCAGATTCTCGTCTTCAGTTTTTGGAATACCTCACACCTCCAAATGGCTCCCCATTTGTGATTGTTCAATAGTCTGTTTTTTTGTTCGAGTAGTTCTACTTTATTTTTATGTGGGTATATTTATTCTTCAATTTCAGTTCAAGTCAAGTTCTCATTTTTTGTGATCTTTACTTTTTCTTCATATTTTTCAATGCATTCTTGAAAGTCGTCTATTTTATCCGAATAAAACTGTAAGCAGCGTTTCATTTCTTCTTGGATTGCTTCTCTTAAATATTTTTTGAACTTTTGTCTTTGATTTGACGTCGTATCTCCGTGATAATTTGGCCACTGTACGATTCGGATAATGGGTTCTCGTTGTTGACGCTGTTGACATCATCTTCTTCAGAATCACGATTAGGCAATATTATCGATATCCTTTTCGGTTTGGTGCTGGTGCAGTTACGACATTTCCAAATCGCATCGCATCGCAAGTTGCTTCTTCACACCTCGTTACATTCTCCGTGATCGTATGGGGAATGCTTAGAATTTGAATCCTGAAACAGACGGTGTTTTCAGGTATTTTTGACAATTTCGATACATGCACTGTAAATGCTAAAATATGCTTTTTTATATATTAACCTTGTTATTCTTACCTTGTCTCTAACTACATCTTAAACTTTGATGTTACAGTTGTGGCTCGAGTGTTAATATTAATGTGCGTATGTGTTATATTTTACTACTTGTTACTTTATTAACTTACTTATGTAACTTACTTGTACTTGTATCCGTTATAATTGGAGTTAAAGTAATATTTCTTGATAATAATTACCTAATGTTATGAGTCCTATCCAAGAGAACCTTTGACGTAACAAATTGCTTACTTATAACATTTAGGGAACTGTGGTCAGGCTGAAAAACGCAGCCCATCAAAGTACTTTTTTTATAATTACGGTTAAGCGCTATACCTTCATCTCACCTGATGTTAATCTATACTAATATTATAAAGAGGAAACCTTTGTATGCATGTATGTATGTATGTATGTATGTATGTATGTATGTATGTATGTATGTATGTATGTATGCATGCATGTATGTATGTATGTATGTATGTATGTATGTACATATGTATGTATGTTTGCAACAAATAAACTCAAAAACTACTGGATCGATTTAAAAAAATATTTTTGGTGGAAGCGCACTTCACCCGGGAACCACAACTACTGAGGCACTGGCTATCTTATCTCCATATAGCTGCCGGAACACAACAATACTACAAACATTGATGCTATGGCGACATCTTTAGATCAGATGGTGGTGGCTAGCCAGGCGGACAAACAAGTCCTACCACCAACAAAACCGAGTACACAAACATGGGAATCGAATCCGGGACCTCTGGGTCTAAACCGGTGGTCTTAACCACTAGACCACAGAGGCGGTTAAACTTTTGCTAGTCCAACCGTCTTACAGTCACTTCTTTGAATACGCAGATATTTTGTATACATTTTGAGACGACCAATACCTCCGTCTCTGCTACCACGGACCCCGCAAGGATATCAATCGTCAGGATAAAAATAAGATTTTTTATATTGTCTGTCTGTGTATGTCTTCTGTAAGGTGTACAATTAAAGAACCCGATAGTCGAATAAAGAAAATAGATTCGTATAAAGTGTGTAGTGTGCGCGTAATTTATATTATAGAACCTCATCCTCATCCCTCCTCCCTATGGATGGATAGGGAGAACGGGCCATAAACCACCACGCGGGCCTAGTGCGGATTGGTGGTTATTAACGACTGCTAATGCAGCCGGGACCTTTACGTGGGCTTTACGTGCCTTCCGAAGCACGGAGGAGCTCAAGATGATAAACTTTTGATCACCCATCCGATGAACGGGCTTTGCGAAAGTAGCTTAACCTCAACACTCGCAGAACGGGCGCGTTCATCACTGCGCCATCGAGCTCCACATATTATTATAGAACAATAAGTGCATATTAGAAAGTTTATAAAAACGTCGCGTGTTTTAAAGATAATTATTATTATAGTCCATATACCAATGTTTATTTAAATAAAGTACTTTATTTATTTAAATAAACTTAAATAAATAAATAAAGTTCCTTTGTTATTTTTATCTAGGTGCCCTTTGACAAATCCTTCAACTGTTCACTGTCTCTAGTGAAACCTGCGAAGGTGAGTCGTTTCACACGGCTTTAGGAACCCTTAAACTTTTTCGCTGCCCCCAAAAAAGCACCCCAGAAAATGCCGTCTGAGGCAAACTGCAAACTTTCTCCAAAAAAAAGCAATAGCAACATTTTCTCGCGCGAATAATAAACACAACTATTGTCGGGTCATTGTAATTCTTCTTGCTCAGCGTCCCTCTATAATACGTAAAAGCGAGAACCCCTGTATGTGGGAGTCCAACTCGTAATTTTTTAAGCATACAGTCGATACATTTATTATGACCTCACGAGGGTTATTACCCATCGACAGGGTAAGTGTGGGCCGGCCGGGGCTGATAACGTGCTTGTAATCCGATAAAATATACCATTGCCCGTCCGCTGTAACGCTCGTTATTTGTAATTACTACTTTGTACGGACATACGTATTTTTGGCGGTGTACATTGGTCGATGTGTCTTATCTTGATTGGCTACATATAAAACTGTTTATTGTACAAGTGTGATACCAAAGTTTTGTACTAGCCATGTGCGTTTATATCAACTATATCATCCTAGTGATGGAATGTTTATAGTCTGGTAATGAGGGACGTTTTAGTAGTAAAGAGCAACATGCTCAGCATGCCTTCTGTAGCTTGGAGGAGCTCGAGACTTCGGTCACCCATCCGTGGACTCTACATTGCGAAAGTTGTTTAAATTGCACGATCGCAACCTATACACGCCACCCTTGATTCCGATCCGAATACCTCGATGAGTCTGGTAAGGAACGAGGACATTGTGTGATGCCATCCTCACTAGAAGCCCTTTGAAGATGTTCGATCACTACGGCTCGAAGGACTTTCAGTTTCTCGCCGTCCTTAAAATCCGGTTACGCTGTAAAAACCACACGGTCTCAATAGCAATCTCTCTCTTCAAAAAAAAACAAGCCAGCCGCTGCGCCATCCAGGGGCCTTATACCATGAGCTTATTACAGTTGTGTAAACGAGACGCTCGATTGTGGAGAGGTTAATGCGCCCAGTCTGTAAGTGCTGAGTGTAAGCAACTTTCGCAAAGGCCGGTCATCGGATATGTGACCAAACATGTATCATCTCGAGCTTCTCCGTGATTTGGAAGGCACGTCAAGCCGTTAGTCCCGGCTGCATTAGTAGTTGTTAACAACCACCAATCAGCATTGGATCCCGCTCTCTATCCATCCATAGGGAAGGCACGTGCCCCAGCAGTGGGGACATAAAATGAACTGATGATGATGATGATAAAAAGAGACGCATGTATATACGCCGCTACACGCGTCTCGCTTCCACAACTGCAATAATACTGCTTTAAAGGCTCATGGTAACGCACCAGCTCCTTGTTCGTAATACATAAAGCGCATATATTTCATTGTCCGTCAAAGCATAACCATCGACTCGCCCAGTCGTAGCCGTTGGAGCTTTGACTCGGTCCAATTTCACTCCGTTTGATGTGTTTAATTACTTTGTTTGTTCTTGTTCGGGTTGCGATGCTTGCTGTGGTCGCCCAAGTCGAAAACGTTTCCAAAACTGTTAGCATTCCCAAATTAAATGTTACCCACGTCAAACTAACCGAATAGTTTTATGCTGCGAACAAAATAATTAAATCCGTATTGAGAACGTTTGAACCCATTATGTAATTGTGCTCTGACTTATTGAGGCTGTGGCTTGGTATGGACATCTCAAACATCGAAACTGAAAATAGCACTTTTCAATAAAACGAAATGCCTCAAGTGCTTGTTTATACCCATCAGGGTTCGTAATTGATCCCACCCATTGTAATAACGTACCATTTTCTTGTGTAAATACAATGGAATATAATATAATAATAATAAAATATCGAGTATTAATAATAAAAAGGGAAATCTGGTGGTTTTTTATTTACACCAACACCAATACAATTTACACAACAAAAATGCACATATAACACAATCCAAATGTCACTGCAAATTACAGGTGAGGACTACATGCAACAAAAATGAGCGAGTAAACTAAGTAAATATAACACAAATATCAGACGAAATTACTAAATTAAATTGATACTTAAATGACTGTTTACAAAACAAAATCAAATAACTAATAAAAATAAGAATGAATTAAATTAAATTATTTAATTTACAAAATAAAATGAACATCGTAATTTTCAGTTAGATCCAGATTTATCCTTAATTAGCTCTCTAATAAAGCTCATTTCTTTCCCCCGTATCCCGTGATGGTGTTAAAAACTTAGAAACCATAGTGGGCGTACGCAAAACAACTTACAAGTGACATAACGCTAGTGGCCTAGAAGTGGAATAGAATGATATTAGAATGGGACTGACATAAAGTCAATCAAACGTCATTTACACGTCAATCCAATACGATAACCATTCTATTTCATTAGCATTATGTCGCTTGTCTAAGCCCTCTGGTAAGTTGTTTTGCTGACGCCTGCTATGGTTCAGTAAGTAAGTGTCATAACGCTAATAGTTTCACCGCAACCGGGTGAATTGCATAGGAACGCATACCTACGAGAAATTACATTCAAACTCAATTTCACAAAAAAAAAACATTCATGTTGTTATCCGTTTAAATTTTAAATTTCCTTTTTTTATGAGTTTACAAATAAACACACAATACGTATCGTACTCGCGTGCTTTCGACTACGAGTATATGCCCGGTAATGTTACTGGACCTCATAACCTCTAGACCTGGATACAGCAATATAGGACACAGTTGCTTAATGACAGAAAAAGTGGTAGCGACCCAATGAGCCTTTACTTTAACAACTCGCCTTGTTCGTCACTAGGAGGCGCTGCTTCAACGCTATACAAATTCACGTTATCGTTAAAGGTCAATTCTCACCCATAGCACTCACCTCTCTATTCTCGAAAGAGACCAAACAACGTAGGTCAAACATGATAATGGCGTTTCAGCCGATACCGCACTATTTCAGACCTCAGCTTAAACTAAGTAAGCGAATAATCATTAAAACGGTAAATTTTAAAGTAGAGAGGGCCCGGCGTTCCACAAGGACGCCGTTGGGTCCACAATATATCTTGTGGGCAGGCAACCGCGATTTGACTGACGGCGTACTCTGAAAGGACATTTATCAGTCTCACTAGCGGGTTACTGTGAACCAAACAACAATGAATTCTTATTGACAAATTGTCTTGCCATTTCTTGTTCTTAGCCCTTAATTTTGAGTAATGATTTCGCGAACATTGAATAGTCCTGCTTTTTGTTTCAAAAGATTAAATCAATGACTTGGTACCAAATGTATTTTTTTAAATTATGAGTTTGTGTTGTACTGTTTTTAAAAAAAATATGTGGTGTGTAAAAAACTGTACTCAATGTTATTATCATATTTAAAAAAAAGAAAATAAAGAAATGTTTATTTTTAATTTTAAAATTATAAAACTGTACAAAACATGAAATGCCAAAACGGCTTCTCCTCAGCTTAATGTCACAGCCGAAGCCATGACGTTGGTTTTCAGGAGGAACTGGTTTGGAGGTTAGATAGCGCTCCAAACTACATACAATGGTTATAAAATAACTATGACATAGTATTAACAAAAACTAATAATAATTAATTACCACATCATTATCATCATCGTCAGCCATATGACGCCCACTGCTGTGCAAAGGCCTCCCCCAAGGATCGCCACAACGATCGGTCTTGCGCTGCCCGTATCCAGCGGCTACCCGCGACCTTGACCAGATCGTCGGTCCACCTTGTATATTATTATTTCATCATTTCTGATTCGATCGCGCACTAACGCAAATTAAAACATAGGTACATCCAATTTTGATTTTTTTATATATTTTTTAAAAGTTATTATAAGTTTATATTATTATTATAGTATATTTAGTGAGAAATTAGTCTATCAATAATGTTTTAATTAATAAATGATCAGAATGGCTTCTTTTTGTTACTAATAAACTTTGTGATTGTGTTGTGAAGTTCGATCATCAAAAAATGTAAAAAAACCCGTTGACTTCAATAATTAAAGTAGTAATCAAGATGATACAAAATAAAAAATATATTTAATGTAACTGTTTATTTTACCTGACGGTAACATAATGAAATAGTTGAGGGTGAACCACATCCGCATTCGTTGAATTTAAGCCACTTATGAAAATGAATGTAAAACATGGATAAACCAAAGCCTGTTTTCCGCGCGAAGTAAAGCGAGCGGTTACAAATTGCTTTGGGCAAAGCGTAAATTTTAATTTTATCTCTAATACCCAAATGAGCACCGTGACTCGACATAATAAATGTACTCTTCCCACGTTAGCGCGGTCGATCGCTGCGACACAGTATAACCAATTTAGTAAGTCATCTCAAACTAGGTAAATATTAAAATTCATTTTTTCAGACAATAAGTCAGTTTAATCTAGTAACAAAAATTGCTAAAATTTATGTTGGTATTTAAAGTTATTACCGGGCACTGGTCATCGCATGAATTCACAATGTATCTCACAAGTAATACGTATATTATATTTAATTAGATTGTTTAGTGCGATTGCCACGTCAATATATTTACTTAAAACATAATAGATTTTTAATATTGATATGGTCACTATAAGATGTTGTTAGGTTAGCTAATTAAGTAATAACTTAAGACAGAAGGCCCCTTAAGTAGGGACTGAATAAATTAACCGACTTGGTATTACATGGATCTCAAAACTTTTTACGGTAGAAGAACTGAGTTGCGAGACTTGGTTTTTTACAAGTATGTTTTTGATGGCATCTTACTTATACAACAAAGGCTAAACTTTGTAGTCTCGGAAGACGAGCCAACTTACTATTGTGATTATACTATGGGCACGCGCTTCTGTCTGTGGACTTGCACTTATTGCATTTGCGAATGCATGGGGGAACTCGTATTGCTGTATTCAGAACCATATAAAGCTGGCTTCAGTAGACCGTTTGAAAGTTATATTGATCGTGTTCACATCAAGTTAGTGAGGGCGGTTCTAAAGAAGGAAAAGAGCATTGGCAAGAGCAAAGTAAAAAGTTTGCATTATAGTATATTAAGCAAATGAACTAATGTATGTACAAGTACTCCGTGGGCATAACAAAAAAATGTTAATTAGTGTGTTTCTAATGCGCTCTGCATTACAAGATGTACTCGTACCAACGCTATCAAGTGCTTGTTGTTGAGCTCGATGGCGCAGTGGTTAACGCGCCCGGTCTGCGAGTGCTAAGGTAAAGTAACTTACGCAAAGGCTGGTTGTCGGATGGGTGACCGAAATTTTATGATCTTTGCTTCTCTGTGCTTCGGAAGGCACGTGAAGCCGAGCAGTGGGGTCATAAGATTGTTTCCATTTTTATGGTTATGTGTGTGTGTGTGTGTGTGTGTGTGTGTGTGTGTGTGGGTGTGTGTGTGTGTGTGTGTGTGTGTGTGTGTGTGCACGTATACGTGTGCGCGTGCGTGTGAAATGTTTTTATTTATATATCGCTGTTTCTTGTATAGATTAGTATCACATTAACTTTGAAGATTATATATATGTACAAGACATTGCCGCTCGTCAGGGTGAAGTCGCTCTTTCCTTTTTAAACTGCTAACGTCATTATTTCACGTTGGCACTGAATTTACGTTTTACGTCCTACGTCCACTCGCAATTTCATAACTCAGAAATTGCTTTAGACATATTTTTTCCTGTTTTTAAAGGCACTATAAATTTTCATACCTATAAATTTGTTCGGGAAGTGATCATAAAATTCGGCGTTTGGAATAGATCTAATATACAATGGCAAATATTAAAGTTTATAACGTAGGTATTAGTTATGAATTTATGATAAACTTAATAACATAGTTTTAATACATATCTATACAATGTTCTTATGCAAACTTTGTGATTGTTATGTCATCATCAGCTCATTTTAGGTGCCCACTGCTGGGGCACGAGCCTTCCCTAAGGATGGATAGGAAGAACAGGCCATAAACCACCACGCGGGCCCAGTGCGGATTGGTGGTTGTTAACGACTGCTAATGCAGACGGGACCAACCGCTTTACGTGCCTTTCGAAGTACGAAGGAGCTCGAGATGATAATTTTTGGTCACCCATCCGATGACCGGCCTTTGCGAATGTTGCTTAACCTCGGCACTCGCAGACCGGGCGCGTAAACCACTGCGCCATCGAGCTTCTCGCTATTGTTATGTAATTAATCTAATTGTTATGTAGTTTTTTTTTTAATATGTTAGACATGATATTAAATGATATAATATGATTAACAAAGTAAATACAAGATAGTCTATGTGAAAACCTGTTATTATAGTTTTTTCATGTTAATACTAGTTTATAGCTGTTGACATTTTTTTAACTGAATTCATTTTTAAACTTTCTCGTACCATTTTAAATCTAATTTAACACTAAATACAAACAGTGTTTACTAAATAAACAGATAGTTATTCTATTGTATCGCAAATATCGATATTTATATTAGTAGAGCATTTGACCTGGATTTCCAGAATGTGTAAGTTCAACTACGCGAAAGATTTTTGTTGGTATAAATTATTCTGGGCAATAGAACAGACCAATTTCTTATGGACATTATATTGAAATTGTGAATTCTGTATTTATTGTGTTGTTAGAATAGAATTAGTGTGGAATGAAGTTTTTGTACCTAAAAGACATAGGTATTATGATTTACTAGAGGCTCGCTTGCAACTTCGTCCGCGTCACAGAACACCTGTATCCCGTCGTAAAATCCCGCCGTTTTTTTGATACAAACGTTGTCCTGGAAATTATGTAGGTACACAACAAAAAATATCAGCCAAATCAGTCGAGCCGTTCTCAACTGATGCCATCGCATACCTACATGTGGCAATTGATTTTTATTCATGTAGGTCATCATCATCATCAGCTCAATTTTATGTCCCCACTGCTGGGGCACGACCCTTCCCTATGGATGGATAGGGAGAACCACGCGGGCCCAGTGGTGGTTGTTAACGACTGCTAATGCAGCCGAGACAAACGGCTTTACGTGCCTTCCGAAGCACGGAGGAGCTCCAGATGATACATTTGTGGTCACCCATCCGATGACCGGCCTTGGCGAAAGTTGATTAACCTCAGCACTCGCAGACCGGGCGCGTTAACCATTGCGCAATCGAGCTCCTCATATAGATACGATCTCATTAATGTAGATAGGCACCGTATTTTATAGGTGGAAAGGTTATTACGTTGAGTACTTATATCATAAGTGTATTGTGGCTAATTTATAATGTAACAAATACGAGCAGCAAAAGTCACCCAACGTAATTTTCTTAAGTATTTGCAATCTTCAAATCCACGGTTCACCTCAATCTTATCGGTTCGGTTAATGAATAATGACATGAGAACCTATTACACTTAGAAGATACCATGACATTGTTTTGATAAGCGCTGGAGCCGCGGCGCGCCCCGGCCCGCACCTCATCAACGTGCGAGTCACGGCGGGACAGTTTATTTCAACTTCCCAACTTCTCTGGGCGTTCGAATGAGGCATAATTTTCATAAGGAACGCGCCGCTGCGCTCAGACACAAAAATTAGATTCATCAGCCATCCCCGGCACATTTGCGCGAAACATTTGACTCCGTAACGAGTGCGTGAACAATGGGATGCCAACTTTTGTACTTTGCATGCCGCCTTCTAACAACATTACACGCGATAACGAGTCGAATTGAATACGAAACGTGAGAAAAATTGCGATGTTTAACGTAATACAATACCGTAAATGATGTTGCCTCCCAACACTAACTTGCTTCGCATGATTAAACGGGCACACTCGTATAACACTCGCCGTCTTCATACCACAGTAATTCTTTACTTGGAGCATATTTCGCGCCGCGCTGGATATATTTTCTTCAATTTCTAAAACACGCGTGGAATTGCTGAACGAGTCTTCATCAAGGTTTAATATCGGTAATGTATGGAGGTCATTTGTTATATTTTATCGCTCTCCTCTCGTGAGGAGCCGTTCATTCCATTCATTTCCATATTATTTGTAGTAACAAAGCGCATAGTTACTAATATGTTTCTGGAGAGGAAAATTGTTCGATGCGGACATAAAAAATGTTGAATGAGTGATAATAACAGCCAATGTACGCGAACGTGTAATATAGTGTTCATAATTCGTGATGGTTCCGTTTCACGGCAAACTGGGCTCCTCAGCTCCGCGTCAATAAACTCGGCGATATATTTTCAGTGTCGTTCAGCTCAAGTGCTTTGTTTCGTCGGCGTTTCGCTCGACGCGTATCGATATCGTAAACGCAACGTCGTTCAGAATCAAAGCTATAAAGTGTGTGTCGGTAGGAATCGGTAAACGTGTCGCGGGGTTGGGAGACTAAGAAGGCTTTAGGACAAGAGACGGGCGACAAAGTTTTTATTTCCCCCGGGGCACACCGATCGCGCCGCCCAGGTGCCCCCGCCGATGGAAACCTATATTATTTGTTTGAGCGGAACTTTCTGGTCTCGTGTGAGATAAGTAAATTATGTTTGTGCCCGGACGGAGCGGCGCGCGGCGTGCCACTTGTATTCAATGTCCCTCCCAACGTTTGGCCAATGAAAAATGCAAATGCTATGCGGTTGACATATGGCTCCTGGTATTTATGTACATCAAACAAACTACAGGATTTGAGGGAATGAAATCGTCCATGCGTTCAAAAATTTTTTGCTGTTTATTATTTAGTTTAGAACTGTAGTATTAACTAATATCTGCAGGGTAATTATTTTGTTATGCTTGAATTTAAGATAACAATACTAAACAATTGTAATTAGTAATAACTTTCATTAAGACCGCTTGACCCAACTGATTCCTAGAAATTGTATAAAAATTCCATTTGCTCGTAAAGTTGATAATTAACATTCGCGCAGTCCCATTCAAATGTCAAAATTTCTCCCGAATGACTTCGCTAATATTGCTAGTGGCGAAAGTTCCAGACGTTCGCAAGTTCGATAACAGCACGAGATCCCGGCAGGAATTTTTAAATTAATTCAAAGGAAAAATAAAATTAAAGAAGTTGTGCGAGATTAAATTATGCCCAATGTAATTTGTGTCGCGAAAGTTTGAATGTAGGTAGATCGCGGCGGGTCGACTTTTATCTGAGATGATTCAGTGCCGGCGGAAATATGTTCATTGCGAATTCTTTGCTATCGAAATTACGGAGTTAATAGGTTCTCCGGACAGTTCTTCATCATCGGCCTACAAACACCCGACTGGTAAATCAGGGCCTCTTCATCAAGAAACAAGATCATGAGGAAACAATTCTTCACAACATTATTGGTTATTATACGGGTATCATAGTTGATGTTTATATAATAACAATGACCTTTTTTATAAGCAAAAAAGGCATTTAGCACAGTCTAACACGTGTATCGAGGAGCTCGATGGCATAGTGGTTAACGCGCCTGGTCCGCGAGTGCTGAGGTTAAGCAACTTTCGCAAAGGCTGGTCATCAGATAGGTGACCTAACATTTATCACCTCGAGCTCCTCCGTGCTTCGGAAGGCACGTAAAGCCGTTGGTCCCGGCTGCATTAGCAGTCGTTAACAACCAACAATCCGCACTGGGCCCGCGTGGTAGTTTATGGCCCGTTCTCCCTATCCATTCATAGGGAAGGCTCGTGCCCCAGCAGTGGGGACATAAAATGAGCTGATGATGATGATGATGATGAACACGTGTATTATATCATCATCATCATCAGCCTATACTAGTCCACTGTTGGACATAGGCCTCTCCAAGTGCACGCCACCGAGCACGATAATACAATATTATATAATTGTCTAGAATTACGCGAACACAACGCATGAAATAAAATATTCTGTAGACTATGACCACAGCCTTCGCTTAGAGTTCATTATAAGGCCAAAAAAATATGTAAAATAAACGCAAACACATATAAAAAAGAGTAGCTGCTTTCATTTTTTTTATTAATCCAATAAAGAATATTATTATTAGGTTTTGCTCATAAACCATCTCGCTGTTTTACGTGCACTATCCAATAAACACTTACAATATCCACTTCTCGTTTTATTGTGGCACGAGCTACGTCTTCTCCCTTTCACTCAACACAATCTATAAAATCTTTGAATAAACATTTGCCTTCTTTGCCCTTTTGCACTCGTAAAAGGGGTCTGAGAAACTTACCCTAAACTTATTTAAACTTTCACCCTAGAAAATCCGTTTCGCAAGCAGTTTAAATGTAGAATAGAATATGTATTAGAGAATAGGGTGAGGTTGCTCAGGGATGCCCTTTATAAATTTATGTTTAATGTGTATGTAATGTAATGTAATATATAATAAAGTTTGATAAATTGTTTAAATAATTTTTAACGCAAATTTTGTTGCGAACAAATTACAAAAACACAATGTTGAAAAAATTTCCACGAGCAGGATTTGAACCTGCACCCTTCTGACATACCGGGTCAGGTGCTCTTCCAATTGAGCTATCGTGGTTCTAACCAGCCCGCCGAAATTATTCAACACTTTTTACTTTTTGAAAGCCAAAGGCGCCCATTCAATGTTAACAACTACCGTCACTAACATCCGATCATAATATTTTTACAAATATTAAAGATCAGTTAAGAAGTAGGCAAGCTATTTATAAATTGTTTAAATAATTTTTAACGCAAATTTTGTTGCGAACAAATTACAAAAACACAATGTTGAAAAAACTTCTTAACTGATCTTTAATATTTGTAAAATAATTATGATCGGATGTTAGTGACGGTAGTTGTTAACATTGAATGGGCGCCTTTGGCTTTCAAAAAGTAAAAAGTGTTGAAAGTTTGATAGTTTCGTAAATATGTACTTACGTAACTTTCAGGTTATTATACATTAGAAGTAAAGGGATAGAATTGCTTTATTGTTTACTAAGTGTACGATGACATAGCAATTATTGGAATGAAAAACTTTAAACGGAATAACTCGCGATAGATTTACTCTTTTGAACTAAGGTTAGTATCAGTTGATTTAAAAAAAAATCCAAGGGAAATAAATTAATAAACTAATTGAATATTTTTTGTTACTATTTTAAACATCGTTAAAATGGTTTCCTCATCCGATATACTATGGGTTTTCCACTATTTCCCTAGCAACCGCTATATTTTTTCGTTTATATTTAAGGATACATTGGTTGTCGATTTAAAGTATCGATTTGAACACGAATATCTTTAAAACAAGTCTGTATGATGGGTTGAAATCTATTTTATTAATCTGTTAACATTATTTTTAGGTATTGGAATAAAGAAAATATTCATTGACAAAGTATCGTGTGCCAACCCTAGTCACGGTGAATGGTCCAGGTAAACAATACAGCGATAAGCAGCATTGTAATATATTCAACTTGCGTAAATGATATGGAAGAACGATTGAAAACATATTTGTTTATGTGATAAAATATTATATATTTTTAAATTTTTTTACGTGTAAAATATTTATTGTTACTTATGGATATAGGTATATTTAACAATATTTATTTATTTATTAGGTACACAAAACAGATAAAAATTAAAAAATAACAAAAAAGCATGACAAATTGTATAAGAGCTCAATTCTTATCTAAAACATGTGACTAAAACTTTGTACCCGTTTTTACGAAAATTGCACGGATGGAGGAGTATAAAGTTTCGCACACTTATAGTTTATGAAGAGAAGGTTATCCGAATGTTAATTTTTTTTTTTAATTATTCATAAAAAATACATTAAATCAACAAAAACAACATTATACACACTACCATGTATTTGACACACACGCATATGTATTTGACACAAACGTATTGTTTGTCTTTAATGCGGCCGACATCTGTCAATGCCAATCCAAACTCACATTTCTATATTTTTTAATTTTTCATTGCTTAGGATATAATCCGTGCAGCCTTAATAAAATTACGGTCGGACTTTTTTTTTAAATTCATGTACGTTCATGGAAAATATGTCGATGTTGTTATTAAGTGCAATCAGTTCATTGTATAGACGGCACATTCTGACAATGGGATTGTAATATGATGTATATATATACACATTTAGTACAAAGGCCTTAGGCGCCCGGGTTCGATACAAAGTATTTATTTGAATTAATGAAAGCAATTTAGGGGAATCGATTATTGAGTGCAATATTTTAAATAAGTAAATTACATCATACTGTTCTCGACGAACCGCAAGCGAAGTAACACCAAACTTAATCATTCGAAGTTCGTAAGAATGAAGAGACCTGCCTAAATGAAAGCGATAAGATAGAAATCTTAAACACTTTTTCTGAATGCCTTCAATACTTTCTATGTATGTGTATTTTATAGAATGGGCTCCAAATTGTACAACCGTATTCTAAAATACTACGTATTATTCTGTAATAAAGACATAATACACTTTTTGGTTTCTTAAAACCTTTTGTGGATCTAAATATAAAACCTAAAAGACCATTACATCTCTTTAACACATGTTCATAATATTGACGGAATGAAAGTTTATCATCAAAAATAATGTCAAGGTCCTTTGCAGTAGTGCATTGAGACAAAGCGCAATTGTTCAATTTGTAGTTATAATTTTGTGGTTTTCGTTTTCTTGTAAAAGATATGACAAAACATTTATTATTATTTAGGAACATATTATTGATTACGCACTAATCTTTAACTATGTCAATATATTTTTGAAGAGTGCAGCAGTCATCAATGTTTTTAATACTAGTAAATATTTAAAGGTCATCTGCATAAAGTAGGCATTCACAATGTAGTCGGTCAATTAGATCGTTAATAAAAATTGCAAATAGCAAAGGGGAAAAATGGGAACCTTGAGGATAGCAGCAGACTTGAATCCTTCTTGAATCCCTAAGAGTTACTAATTGACTTCTATGTGCAAGATATGAGCATAGCCATCTATAGAAATTACCCTGAATACCGTATTTGTATAATTTGTAAGATAAAATTGAATGATTAACCTTATCAATTGCCTTAGAAAAATCTGTGTATACAGAGTTCACTTGGCCACCAGCTGCAAAAACGTTACATAAATAGTTCTTATATTCTAGAATATTAGTAATAGTGGAGCGACCCTTTACAAAACCATGTTGTTTTTCAGAAATTGATTGCTTCACATGATTATAAATATAACCGTATATAACCGACTTAAATACTTTAGCGAGACAGGATAAAATACTAATGGGTCGATAACTCTCACATTCAGATCTACAACCATTTTTATAAATAGGGACGACATGGGCAACCTTCCATAATGCAGGAAATACACCAAAATGGAGGGATTTATTAAAAATAATTGTTAATGGGAGACTAATTTCTTTGGAGCATGCTTTTATAAAAGCTGAAGGCATGTTATCGGGTCCCGCGTCTTATAGCTGTTTAATTTTTTTAACTTATTAAGTACTTCTTCCTCCGTTATTGTTAAATTGGAAATCACATTAGAGTTGTTTATAAAAACATTGCAAGTGTGACCCGAGATACTAGGGTAGTTTTCGTAAACCGATCCAAAGTGTTTTGCAAAAAGTTCACAAATTTGCACGCTGTCCGAACTAGTTTCGTTTTCGTATTTCATTGTCTGAGGAATAGTGCAACTTCCTTTTTTAGAGTTAATAAATCGGTAAAACAATTTGATATTACATATTATCAAGATTTTGATCGATGCTGGAAACAAAGTTGTTATAACAATGGTTTATTAATGTTTTGCATCGTCGGCAAAGCATATTAAAGACGTCATAGTCACGCGGATTTCCAAATTTTTTGAATAATTTGTGATATTTGTTTTTCTCTTTTATACAATTAATTAATGAATGACTATACCATGACGGAAATCTAAAAGTTCTCTTTGATGTTTTTTGGTGTATTCTGCATCGAATAGTATGATAATACTGTGAAATAAATTTAGCACCGATGTTACGATTACAACGAAGGCTAATTCGAATTTTTTGCAGCCATCTTTGTCGAAGTTGACCTCTGTAGTTTAGAACAAACGATCTGGATACAGAGGTACATAGTTCGATTAACAGTGGGAAGTAGATATTGTTGTACCTACTAGAAATGGTTGGTGGCAGGGCTTGTTTTAGGTCCGCCTGGCTAGTTACCTTCTTATAAAAGTCTATATTGTTTTCTAAAGTTTACGCAAACACTACACATTTAAATGAAACAACTTTTACGGATCTACTCGAGTTTATTTTACACATTACTTTTTAATGTTTATCATGACGTTTCAAACCCTTTGCAGAGTCCATGGTCACAGGGAGACTGAGGTGTAGGTCGTTACATAATTAGTTAGTAACTTGTATACCCTCATTTAAATTTAATCAGGCATCATTTTTACGACCTGTCAAGTGCAATACCCCTTCAAATGCATGCGTGTACAAACTGGACTGCAACTGTGGGCTCTCTTACATCGGGCAAACAAAGAGAAGTGTAGGAACCCGCGTTAAAGAACATATAACCGACGTCAAGCATAGGCGCGAAAATAAGTCTGCAGTATGCGAACATGCCCTAGAGGAACCTAACCATTACATCAGATTTGAAAGACCACAAATACTCGCTAGAAAACCACGATTCATTCCTAGAATGATAAGCGAGGCTATTGAAATAAAAAAAAACATCCTAATTTCAATAGAGAAGATGGCTGGAATCTACCACCAGCCTGGGATCCCATCATACAAAATATTAAATCCCAGCCCCAACACCATACTGCCAGACCAAAAAATACTGTAAGCTCTTTCTACGTAAAAAGGAACGCACCTGATTAAATTTAAATGATGGTATACAAGCTACTAACTAATTATGAGACGACCAACACCTCAGTCTCCCTGTGACTACGGACCCTGCAAAGGGTTCGAAACATCAGGATAAACATTAAAAAGTAATGTGTAAAATAAACGCGAGTATATCTGTAAAAGTTGTTTTATAAAAGTCTGTCAAATCACCTGTTTTGGTAGCATTGTTTTGTTAAAGTGCGGTGACGCTGAATAGCCTGAAATAACTTCGCCAGTTATATGAATATTCCAGGTGAAGTGAGCTTCAACTTCGGGCCTTATAGTCCTTAACTTATCATCAGCAGGTGAGATGAAGGAGAAACGCTTCACAATTAAGAATAAAAATATATACAGCTCTTCGACATGTTTCAGTTCTCTTTATGACAAGATATTGGTAAAAAGCTAGCCTTTCGGTGCTAGTAGTTGTCGTTTGATCCTAAAACGCTTATATTTTGTATATGTGGATCTGAATTGCGATCTGGTTGTCTAGTGTGAGTTTACCGAAAACAAGTTAAGTCAACGAAATCGAGAATCTGTACGGCAACAACTCTCTGCTAGTTTGTCAACATGCTCTGCTTCAATGCCACACAAATTCTCGTTTTTGTTAACGTCATCGAATGGCGAGTGAAAACGCTCTCTAGATCTTGCGTGGTTATTCCGTTGACTGACTAATGTAACGATGAACGGTCCGCCTGAGCACGTCGTTATGCAACCTTTACACAAGAGTTTGAGTTCAGACCTGCCATTTACCATCGGGCTGTTCCAAAGCCGTGATAAGGGTAAACATAAATACTTTCCAATAACATCTTAATACGGAAGCTATTCTCAAGCGCTTTTGGGGCGCGTACTACGAATCAAAGTGTTTTCGTCTCTTTCTAAATTCGTATACGCGACAGCGACAGAAGACAATCGAAAACATTTGACTCGGCAAATGTTTGGGAATCACGTGCGGATCTGCTGTTGGTTTCAAAGGGTCCAAAGTTTGAGTCGGCCACAGGCATTTCTTGAATATCGAGATGGTTTTCTAATTTTAACTTTGCTCGGTTACGGTAGCGATTTTCGAATTAGCCTCCCACTTTGACGGACTCATTAAGTTTTGTTGATGTTTCAAAGGGTACTTATTATTTCACTCTGGCAGTTTCTGAGTATGCTTAAATTCTTTGTAAGATAATACGGGCTCTTTACGCTTTAACCTTTTTAGCCTCAGAGAGAAATCAGTTATTTTAGCCTTAATTAATCGTTAGCTAGTAACGTTTTAAACTTTATTATTCACGAGTTTGAGCAACGTTTGATTTGTAGGGATGTGTTTCAAAGGCCGTTGTTCTGGCACTCGCCACTTAATCAGAAACTTAGGTATTATGATCAGATTATTATCATGATGAGATTAATAATGTAGGAATGTGTGATAATTCAAAACTGCTTCTTTAATAGAAAATGTTGTTTTAAGAATTTTTATATCAGGTAATTTAAACTCATAAACAAGAGAAAGAAACTGCCCTTGCCGAGTTTCTTGCAGCTTCTCGGAACTATGTTTTCGTCTTGGCGTTGTTTCAATGTTTATTAAAATTTTGTAGAAACCTTTAATTGCGCTAGCTTATTATTATTATTAAAGGAAAATAGTGTTAGTTGTATGATGGTAGGGTGTTAGTATCGACCACCTTAAAATGTGCTATCTTAGTACATTCTACCATTAGAAAAAACATTACCTACAAACTTTCCGATAATGATTTCCGTGACAGGGCGAAGTAAGGAAAATATTTATTTATTTATTTATTTATTTATTTATTTATTTATTTATTTATTTATTTATTTATTTATTTATTTATTTATTTATTTATTTATTTATTTATTTATTTATTTATTTATTAGGTTACACCACAGACATTAATCTTAACAAAGTTATAAATACATTATAGGTTTAACAACATTTTATACTAGACTAATGTCGTAAATGTGTTCATACAAGTAGTTTATGCGTGCTTAAAATGTGTAAAATTAGATTTAGCTTTAGAATTAAAAAATAAAATAGAACTAGATTTAGAGAAGTAATATTTCCAAATAATTTAAAAATTACTTAAAACTATTTGGAAATACTACACTTGGGTCGTTAGCCTTTTAGGTCAATTAATAATGTCTTGATGGAAGTTTTGAATACATTTGTGTTCCTATTGAAAATATCAAGTGAGTTAAAAAAAAAAAAGCTCCTTGTTTCAGGTGCGCCTGGCTAGCTTATACACGTAGCTGGTACCATATTATGAACTTTTTGAAAAAAGAGACAAAGTGTTGAAAAAATTCCACGAGCGGGATTCGAAACCGCACCCCATGACATGCCGGGTCAGGTGCACTGCCAACTATGCTATCGTGGCTCGTGGCATGCTCCGCGGCACTGCGGCTATGCGGCCCGCTCGTGGAAATTTTTCAACACTTTTTCTTTTTTCAAATTGTTATTTGTTTGCAACCACATTTACGTAAAATTATATGTAAATAATCATGTTATGAACTGTTCCACGCATCTAATTTATGCGGACCACTTTATCCCAGTCAGTGTCACACGTATTATTTACACAATAACACAATATCATAATAATTTGCGTCATGATTCTCTTGGTCGCGTCACCAGTAAGATTTATGGATGAAGGAAGCGAGTGATTATTGAACGTAATCATCACCAACATCATTATTAACTATAATAAATCACTGTTAGTTAAGAATTTATTTGGTTACTCATAACCTAAAAAGCTTCCTTTAAGCTTTTTAAAGTATGTAACCTATATGACGTAAAGTATAATAATCCTACGAAAACTATAGACAGACTTATAGTTTCATTCGCAGTCGCGGTGAACGTACGAAAATGCCTCGTAGCTCGATGTATCTAAACTAGTTTGCGATGTAGGCGTCGTTCGTCCCTCGAACTAAACCGGTTTCTCCAAATATAACAAAATAGAGAAGGTGAAATATTTGAAATCGGTCGGTTCACGGATTAAGCACGCCTGGGCCGGGCCGAGGTTGCATTGCGCCTTGTGTCATTGTTTAGAGATCTCGGGAGTCGCCGGAGTCAATATGCGGAACATTTCCTATTACACGCCCACTTCTTCCCGTGAGCGGTGGGAGCTTTATAGAGATGTTTTTACCGAACATTCGTAGCTTTGTGAGAGCGGTCGATAAACTTACTAAGTGGTTAAAAAGAAACAAATAAAGAAAGAAGGAAAGAAAGAAAAAACATTTAATAAAAAAAAAACAGCAGACATAAACAAAAAGAGAAATAAAAACGTAATTTGGAACTGATATTCAGTATTTATATTTTTTTGATCAATGTCTGAATAAGAAAACGAATACATTTACACTTTATTTACATAAAAAAATATAAGTATATAAATTAAAATATGAGATGAAAACAAAAGAACCAAAAACAATAGAAAGTAACTTTGCTCACAAGAAGCATTATGCTAAAGCGAATTGTAGCAGCATTGTAAAGACAGTAGTTCGTTCGTAGTCGTAGCACCATCGTAGCGGTTGTTGTAGCCCAAGGCTGGCCAATATTCCAGGTGGGCAAAATTTCATGGACTGCGGCGGCGCGCGGGCCAAATACCAATTCAAAATATTATACACAAAAAGTATATTATACAAATACTAAACCATATTATGCCATCGCGCGCCGCACCGCGTCGCCGCCGGCTAGCTGGCCGACCGAAGTGCTGGCGGGCAAATTCAAATGCCTTGGCGGGCCACTTTATGGCCCGCGGGCCTGGGTTTGGCCAGCCATGTTGTTTAAAAAAAAAAAACAATTTAATTGCATTCTGAATTCGTGATATGAATTAGTGATCGTATATCGCTCATACAAAAAAAAAAACTAAAAATAATATTGACAACAAACGAACAGCTCTCTATAATTCAAGTCATATTTTTATTCCAACACAATTTGTAATGGAAGCGACACGCGGAGACAAGAGAGCAAGCCGGGGCGGGCGAGGCACGGTCGGGGCGGGCGGCGAAATTACTTGCAAATTCCATTTACGAACTCTGCGGCCAGGCGTCAAAAGAAACCGGTTGTCTCGCGGACGCTACCCTATCAGGCTTACTGTTGCCAGTCTTAGTAGAGATGCAGCCTTTTTATTTGGCTAAGAGCTACTTAAAGATTACTTTGTGGTGAAGTAAAAGGCGAAGAAGCTTGATGGTGTAGCGGCTTGTGTGTTTGGCATGTGACAAGTCAAGAGGGTTTGTACATTTTGATATCCCATACAAACTTCAATATTTTCGAAATTATATGTCAATATATGTGTAAATTTATATGTCAATTTTAAAAAACTTTATCTTTAATTTTCTAAAGCAGACAAGTTTTATTAGAATTGGCTCTTCGTAATTACATGGCGTCAGCGTCGCTTACATAAATAGCACTTTCTAAAATAGTTACAGCAATAATATTTTGTGTTTGTGCTTCGATTGTATTCTCAATTTCCCAATTTATACGTATTTGTTTTTAAGTTACTGTAAAAGTTTGAATATTGTTAAATCTAAGTTTTTGTTGAACATTTAGGATTTGCCAACATTAGTTGGTATATGTATGTGTTGAGTATAGAATTAGAGGATTTTTGTAAAGGAAGCGACACATAAACAAGAGAGCAAACAGGGGCGGGCGGGGCAGGGTCGAGGCGGTTGGCGAAATTACTTGCAAATTCCATTTACGAACTCTGCGGCCAGGCGTCAAAAGAAACCGGTTGTCTCGCGGACGCTACCCTATCAGGCTTACTGTTGCCAGTCTTAGTAGAGATGCAGCCTTTTTATTTGGCTAAGAGCTACTTAAAGATTACTTTGTGGTGAAGTACAAAAGGCGAAGAAGGAATGGCGTAGCGGCTTGTGTGTTTGGCATGTGACAAGTCAAGAAAGTCAAAGTTAAAGTCAACAAATTTTATTCAAATAAACTTAAGGAAAGTGCTTTTGAATCTTCTAAACATTTTTTACCTATTACTCATTCAGGACGACTGACGACGAAATAAGAAAATCCACTTTTTACTTTATTGGGATCAATCTTTACTTTAATAATATCTTAGCGCTGATATGATAGCCTTTATCAGCAGTGTAGTAGTTTACAAACAATATGTATGTGGCGTTAAACATTTCATCTCCCTATCCATCCATAGGGAAGGCTCGTGCCTCAGCAGTGGGGACATAAAATGAGCTGATGATGATGAAACATTTCATTAAGTTTTTATTTAGAGTAGCTCGAGTGTGGCATGCTCTCTTTATTTCTCTGCGGTGCCGCGGTGGTGGCATGTGCGTCGTTACATTCCCTAGGATATGGCTGAGTGAAGCGATGGCTTATTCATATGTCATACTCGTGAACGGGTGCCGCCTGTGGAGGCTGGTCTGCTCTTGCATACTATAATTTTTATTATTATTAACTATTGTTTAACTTTGTGTTTTTTTCTTAGACAATTTTTGACCTTTATTAATACCTACTGTATGACATTGTGAAAATTTTAACTGGTAACTGATGTAAATTTGTAAACTTAGATAGGTATTATTATTTTCACTTCAGTAGCTCAAACATGTAGGTTTTGCTGCCTGAAATCAGTGAGCAAAATGCGATTTTGCTCACTGAGTGAGACAAAGTAACTTTTTAATATTTTTATTTCAGAAAGCCGCGAATATCTTATTCAGCCTTGGGTTAATCATACAATTCGAAACATTCACACTCTATCTCTTTCCCGCTATTAGAAAGAGAGAGAGAGACAAAGACCAGCCCTTTCGAAGTTCCAATTTTGAATTCGACCTCAAAGACAAACACGTTCGGAATCTCGTACTAAGTAACTAAAGAAATTTTGCAAAGACTTCTTGGCGGGAAAGTGAAGAGTCATGTCTACGGTTTTGTTTTATTTTCGAAAATTTGTGTTATATCGAATATTAATGTGAAATAATGGTGGATTATTAACCGTTAAGTGTTCGTGAGTGTGCATGAGTGTTGGCAAATGAAACAAAACAGTGCAACGTCACTATTCAAACTCTCTCAAGAAGTCCGCCCGAGGACTTAGTAAAGCCCCATATCTTTACTGAGATACTCGAGGGGTTGGGGGGTATATCATTTCTCACTTCTCATTTTTATTATCATTTATAATCATCATACAGAAAAGAAATATTGTTTATTTAAAGAAGAGCTAAGGCTGTATCTATACAAAAAAAAAGGTTAAATTATCGTTGAAAATTTAATTAATTTAATTTTTAACTTATTGTTTATTTATGCATTACTTGTTAGAAAAATTACTTTGACGCTGGCTAAATGTGCTAATCGCACAAAGCCATCAACAAAAAGAAAAAAAAAAAAATTTGCAAAAAGATAATTGTCTTTTAATGTAACTTATTGAATGTTTAACTTATTGTTGTATTTAAATGAAAATAAGTATATACTGCAAATAAAACTGATATTTAACCTGTAAATATTTATTTCTAGTTTCAATAATGTTACGTAATATATTTTATCTACTAAAGTGTTCTCGCTGCTGAAGTGAAAAGTTATGTGTGTTACACGAGAGCAAAGTTTTTTGCATCTCGTGCCTTTAAATCCCTCGCCACACTCAGGATTCAACTTTAGAATCACTCGCTACGCTCGTGATTCAATCTTTGAATCCTTCGCTTGCTCAGGATTCAAAATCAGCACTCGCAGCAAAAAACGACTTTGCTCTCTTGTTGCACAAATAACTATTTTTCTTTGTTTGTTTTTTTTAACATATTGTGTTTTTATTTGTGATGGAAAGTGTCCTTTTACGATAGGGCTAGGGATTTTCCACTATTTTTGACGCTGTAAGGGAAAAAAGAGCTTGACACTTGCCGAGTTTCTTGCCGGTTCTTCTCAGTACAAGGTCTCCCGCCCAGAGTAGACTTACGAACCGATGGCATAATGACGTTCATAAGAGCTATTTGTGACCTAAACTGAATAAATAATTTTGAATTTTAAATTTTGACTAATTTTTAGCTCCGAAGAAGAATAGGCGCAAGAAATTTTAGAGCTTTAATAAAAGTATGTCGTTACCAAATCATGAATAAAGGTCAAGTGTTTAGTAAGGAATAATTTTTAACTTTACTAAGTAGCTTGTTTGTCCGCCTGGCTAGCTACCACCATCTTATCCAAATATGTCGCCATAACATCAATGTTTGTAGCATTGTTGTGTTCCGGCAGCTACAGATAAAATAGCCAGTGCCTCTGTAGTTGAGGATTCCGGGTGAAGTGTTAGAAGCACCTTAGGCCTTATCATCACCAAACATCAAGTGCTTACCCGTAATATATTAAGAAAAGTAACTTAAGCATTCATTTAAAAAAAAAAATCCTGATATGTTGAATAATTAATCATACATTTCCGTCTTGTGAATTAGTAATAAATTCAGACAAAAGAAAGTGTAGTTTCATAGTTTGATTCCTACGTGCACTTCGCTGAGATAATAAACCAAAAATTTTGGTACAACCCGGTAGCGGACTGGAAAGTTTCATGTTTGTGTCATGATTACCAATGGAACAGCTCTGGGCATTGGTATGTAAGTTACGGGGCGTTACGGGAAACTTAGCTCATTACCATCGCCACGCCAGCGGAATCACAATGCCGGAAATTTTTACTCCGCTCTCGTGTGCTTATTAGCTTCTAGACTTGAAGGAGTTGTGGCCGAAACGGTTTCTAGTGTTGATAATCTTATAGGTTTTTTCTGCTGGAAATTGTACGCAAGTGGAGTTAACAGTACATTTTATAGGCTTTGTACAAGACAAAATTAATCCTTTTAAGTTGTAGGATCGTAAGTCTGTGACATATAACGGCGGCGTCGTTAGAAACCTGTTTTCTTAATTCAAAATATTTAAAAATGCAATTGAAATAAAATGTAGTGTTAATTCCGCTAAGTTTAAATATGATCCCATTAATTCTAAATATGTTTATGTACTAATGTAAAAGTACATTATATAATTATCTGTATTTACTAGTATTGTTTTGTTTTACTAGTATTGTTATTAGGTTTTTTATCCCACTACTACTCAAGTAGGCACCTTCTACAAAGTCCATAACAAAAAATGTACTGAGTATCATCACTTGATGTTCTATTAAAATGAGTCAATATGATTCCTGGTACTTTTTAGGGTTCCGTAGTCAACAAGGAACCTTTTTAGTTTCGCCATGTCCGTCTGTCTGTCTGTCTGTCGGTCTGTCTGTCTGTCCCCAGTCTCGCTCATAGACTCTTAATACTAGAAAACTGTAATTTGCCATGGATATACATATTAATCACGCCAACAAAGTGGTGAAGTGAAATTTTGAAAAATATTTTTTTTAGGTTACCTCCCCTACACATGAAGTGGGGACGTAATTTTTTTTTTGTCTACTCCATAGTGTGAGGTTTCGTTGGATAGCAATTTCAAAAATATTGCAGGTTTTGTTAGAGTCAAGTGTCCCCCCTCCTGCCAGCCAAATGGTTGTTTTTGGATACGTGAAAAAATTCACGCTAGTTGTATATATGACGAAGTTAAAAGAAAAACTATCAAGCAAAGTAGGCTTTACAAGTTTACGAGTAACAGTCGACCAACTTATAAAATATACTTGGCGCAGTACAAATCCTCATTAGGAACTAAATAACGTTATCAGGTGTGTAAAACCGGTAGTATCTACATTTAAGTTATGAGCCATCGTTAAATAAATATTCATAAAAGCCCTCTTCTCAGAGTCTGCATTATTGAGATGGGTTACGGAACCCTACACTGCGCGTGGCCCGACACTCACTTGGCCGGTTTTTTATCATAACGAAGCTGCATGGACACCAACAACACGGATGGCGGTGGTAGTGGTGGATGGTGAGAGGCAAAACTCACTGTTGCCCACTCAAACTCACTATTGCCCACTCATGCCTTTCATCATCACCATCCGATGAATTATGATCAACCATCATCACCATCAGCATCAACATTTGAGAAGCAACTTTTATCTCGCACTGATAGCACAATTTATGCTCCATTAAATTTAGCAAATGTAGTCTCGGGCTCATAGTGCGACTATCTATTCTAAGACTTATCACAAACCTTTGGCTTATGAATAATTTACGAGCGCGACGCGACCGCAAAGTGTTTATTGTGATAGCGCGACTGACTCCACCAACCGCACTCTCATGTGATAAAACACCTAGATTTTTCCTCTCAATCTCTAGAGTCGTCTGAGAAAATCACCCGAAACAGAATGACGTAACACCCGTGGAAGGCAAACAGAAAACTCTATTATATGCCAACGGTATTAAGCTCGTTTGTGTTATTTTTCCGAATTGGTTTTCGACTTAACTTCGATGCGATATAAGGAGTCACGTTAAAGGATTAGAATAAACCATTTAGCGTCGAATGTTGGAGGGATAAGGTCGATAATTACTTGCTATACTGTTTGCCGTTCACCAGTGAGAGAAGAAATTGAGGTGCGGCAGTAAATAACAGACGGGTTCGGATTATTTCGATAAGATCGTAAAATGAAACAAGGCGGCCGCGGCGGGACGCTTCCTTGCTGAATGTTTTACACGTTAACCGACGGATCCCACGTCGGGGTGTAAAACGTGCGGGGTTGCCTTGCTTCGTATGCTGATTTCATGGAAGACTTGATGTTGCTTATTGTTGTAGGTACAGTGACAATGTAACTTATGACGACTTCCACGTTTTGTCGTGTCAACTTTAACTTATTTACTTTATAGCACGCTTTAGAGTAAGTTTAAAGTTGTTGCGTGGTGTTGTCACATTTTAGAATAATTTGTTAGTATAAGGTATTTTGCAAAGTGTTGTTTCTTAAAGCTTTGAATAAAAAAATGTTTACCCAATCTGTAGGTAATTAATTAATATTTCAGATAGTTTGAACTTAGGTAACAATAATAATAATAGTTATTTCGAATCATGAAAATGTATATTTTGTTAGTAACATTTGTGACATGTTACTAACAAAATATACACATACATAAACAAAATATACATTTATATAATATATTTATTTACATACAACATATACATTTGTGACATTCCCTGTGTTGTGCCGGGGATAAAGAATAGCACCACCCCTTATCTTCCCGTGGGTGTCGTAAAAGCCGACAAAGGGACTTTTCCAGAGGATGGGCAGCAGCATCTCTCTGAGGTTACCCTCAACCTACTGCGATCGCCAACCCGCCTGCCAAGCGTGGCGATTACGGCAAATACCCCCTATGATATGCACACCAGGTGGAGATCCTTGGGGGAGGCCTTTGTCCAGCAGTGGACGTCTTTTGGCTGAGATGATGATTTGTGACATACCTACGGTTGCGACATGTGTCTATTGTAACATTATGAGACAGTGGACGGGGTGTGTGCGTTGATTTTTATTCATGGGTGGAAATCGACATATTTTATATACCTTTTTTTTTATATTGACTCGTCATAGTGACCTCACCTGCCTGATGGTAAGCAGCCGATGCAGTCCAAAATAATAAGAGCGCTCCTCACCGTGGAACAAGCACAGTAACAAGCCCTTAATCCCATTGATAGTCATCATTTAAAAATTGTTTTTTTTTTAGTTTGAAAAAACATTGTTCGCAAAACTATAGCGACAGACAACTGTACTTGACAAATTTGACAGCTTTGTCTACAAATTCCTAATCTGCCAGGAAAACTTGGTAACGAGTCGTAACCACTTAGGACACACTTAGGACAGTTATTACTTAAGCCAGCATGATACTTAAATGTCCCTTCTGGCAGACCATATCACTTCCTTAAAACATTCCATAATCGCCAGTCCGGAACTACTTCAATCTTTTACACTTAACACGTTACACTGGCCATGAAATTAGTGAGTGTTAGTGGCGGTAAAGCATGTGGAATTATCTCACTAGGGCTGTCGATTTCTTGAAATTACAATTTTTTCCTTTTTTTTTTCAACAATTGTGTTTTTGTAATTTTTCGCAACAAAATTTGCGTTAAAAATTATTTGAACATTTATAAATAGCTTGCTTACTTCTTAACTGATCTTTAATATTTGTAAAAATATTTTGATCGGATGTTAGTGACGGTAGTCGTTGACATTGAATGGGCACCTTTGGCTTTCAAAGTAAAAAGTGTTAAATAATTGCAGGCTGGTTAGAACCACGCACTTAAGTTGTTTGGCGCCGTGGATCTACGTTCCGACATACCAAAACATAAACTCTATACCACCGTACTAATAAACAGAGTAGGTATAAGTTTCGTGTAGTTATTACGTGTTTTGTCTCTTTTCTCTAATTTGAAATGTGGTTTAAATGAAAACAACTAAATAGGAAAATCTATTCCAAGCTTACATTCTGTTTATTAGTAAGGCCCTATGTCGTGTAAGCTCAAAAGTCTCACAAATTCTGTTGTTTATTACTTCCTACATATTTCTTACATTTCCAGATGACATCCCTGGCTGCTGTACATTTACGTGCAAAATATACGATGCAGAAGGTTTTACTACCAGGAGCTGTGTTAATAAATAAAAACAAACTTATAAACCCTTTTAATAATCTTATGTAAATTGACGACCTACATATATTTCTAATAACATCCCAGTCCGTTATTAAGCCTACGTATTAAAATATCAAACTCACGAACAAACTTCAGGTCAGATCGAAACAGGTGTGCATATACCGTAAAATTCATGAATACTTTAGTTTAGTTATTAAAAATAATTGGTCATCTTAAGTGTACTTAACTGGTAAATTGAACAATAATTCATAGTAATGGTGGTATCAATTTATGTCAAGTTTTCTATCTGGCAATAACTAATATATATATAATTAATACTATACTATATTTAAGTAATATACTATATAACTTTTATACCTGCAGCCTGTGGTGTGATTATACGCAAAAGAAATGCCTTCAGGATGCTGATGGGACTCTCCAGATACTGCAGTGCGTCTACCATGTTCGCAGAAGCTGCATCTTATGAAAGCGAACAGCTTCGATTTTAAGAAGAGTTCGGGAGAGTACCAACAGCATCCTGACAATTGTAAGGGACAGGCCTGATTGTCAGCTATTCAGACATTGGGTCAAAAGGCATATGAGCTGTTCCACAAAGTACATGAATTGATACCGCCTATGTACGAGTGCCTTGCCTGCCTGCCTGCCTATCAAGTATCATACGAGCATTGTCGTCCCGGAATCTTTATTACCTAAGCTTCTATGTTTTGTAATTTCAATTAACCTAGTCGGTATCCCTTTAATCGGAAAACAGCAATGCAAAACGATGCTGCTTTGCGGCAGAAATAGTAAAAATGTTGACAAGCTGACCTTCTGAGCTCCCCCTTTCGGTGCCAATGGCATTCGGGCGCAATCTTATTTTTGTGGGCGGCTCTGCCGTGGCTGGCTCGCTGCCGGCGGCTTATTGCCTACGTGCCGGCGGGCCGGTCGCGCGCCCGTCATATTATTCTATCAGGCGGCTATCGGCGGCGTCCACACGGACGATATTAGTATACCCGCGCTGCCGTCTTCAGATATTGCCCCGGATCGTAAATAAAACTGCCGCCGCGAGAACTAACCGCGCTCAGAAGAGCTCCACTTATCACCGTCGTCGTCGTGAGGCAACGAATAGCGGTGAGGGTGCGACGATGCTTTTGCCAAATTCCTCGAGATACGAATAGACTGGGTTGAGTGTGTTACGCGGAGATTTTCCTTATCGCGTGCGGTAGCAAGCTGTATCAGCGTCTCTTTCTCATGAATCACATTTTTGAGAAATTCGCATTTTATATAAATGTTATTCTGCGTTCAAATGTCATAATTTTTATCAAAAATGATTTATCACTTGAAAAAGCGATTGCCTAAAGTGGGACTGGAACCCAAGAACTTTAGCAATGGTAACAAGTAGTGGATCAATAGAATATGTAATTTTTAACTCGATCAAAATGTTACCCATTAAACAGCTGATTTTTCAATTATGGTGGTGGTGCTGATGGTATTGAATCACTTTTTATCTAATTAAACCTCCAACACCAGAAATAAACCTTTTTACTAGTAATAAACAACGAGTTATAATGAAACAGCTTTTTTAATTTGATTTAAAATTTACAAACCTATATCGAAAAGTATTACTTAGAAATAGCCTGCATCGAAGAATAGAATAGAAAACATTATTTCAGATTAGGTAATATTGTCTGTACAAAAAAAAACACAAATGTTGAAAAAATTTCCACGAGCAGGATTTGAACCTGCACCCTTCTGACATACCGGGTCAGGTGCTTTTCCAATTGAGCTATCGTGGTTCTAACTAGCCCGCCGAAATTATTCAACACTTTTTACTTTAAAAGCCAAAGGCGCCTATTCAATGTAAACGACTACCGTCACTAACATCCGATCATAATATTTTTACAAATATTAAATAAATCCTGCTCGTGGAAATTTTTTCAACATTTGTGTTTTTGTAATTTGTTCGCAACAAAATTTGCGTCAAAAATTATTTGAACATTTTATTGTATGTATAGTTAAACTGAAACCATTGATAAAATTGCAAGAGGTTCGAGCCCCACCTGTGGCAGTTGCTTTACTAACTATAGCAGACATACCATTTTCCCACTTCTATATATTTCTGACAGTGAGAAAAGTGATAAATCCACAGTGCGACGCAACGCTCCATCACCCAACCCAAGACAGAAGTCAACATTTATGGCGAAACTTGTGTATCGCAATTACGTAAACAATAACGTAATAAGGGCGGCCGCAGCCCGCGTTATTGCTGTAGCGAATGTCGCCGTGGAGAGTTGTCGGAAAAAGTGAAAGTTTTTATCAGCGCCCGGTCCCGCGCCGCCCGTTCTCATTTCATGGAAACACTCTTGATCGCAATCGCAGCTGCAGGGTTGAACCGCACTGTAATTATACGCGTATGGTACACGGTGGATTGGTTTTAGAGTTGAAAACGAAGTTAGTAAATAGACGTAATTTAGCCTGTCCTATTCTATTCCACAGCTTGGATCAGGCTTCCTTCGTTGAAATTAAGTTATCGCTACAATTGATGGGTATTGCTTCGGGGCGAAAGGCGCGCATGTGTGGGTTACAACTCGGTATTTAATATATGTGGCATTTTAACATTTTATTATTTGTGTTTCCTTAAAACAATCCCGGACTCCTAAACCAAGCCACCTAGCATAATGAGTTTGTATCGTCCATAACTTTAAAAAAATGTATGAATCACCAAAAAGTTTTTATGCAGTTTTGTAGCTGGCATATTCAATATTAGGCTCATGTGCTGTTGTTCTGAATTTTTTGGTCATTCATACATTTTTTAAAGTTATGGACGATACAAACTCATTATGCTAGGTGGCTCGGTTTAGGAGTCCGGGATTATATTTGTCGTTTTCATTTTATTTTATTTTATTAGTTACGTGGGTTCTAATGAAGATAAATATAAATATATTTATCTTCATTAGAGATAAATTTAAACTGCTTTGTGGTAGAATGCTCCTTGAATGTAACTGGATGTTGTATATACGCTACATATTTCTTCCGCCTTGATCCAGTAAATAAACAAGGTACAATGTCATATAATGCAGTCGTACGGCAATACGTGGTGCGAGCTGAAACTTACAGTGCTAAAACTAAGCAACTTGCGTAATATTGAGCTCAAGATGGCATTCTGTAATATCCACCAACCCGCAATGGACAAGCTTGATGGATTACAAAATTTTCCCTTGTATAATAAAAATGCACGAAGGCTTGACCTGACAGTGGGACGTTTATAAGTGTAACATAAGTTTTGTAAGCCAACCCCAGAATTGAGAGCAGATATCAAAAGGACAAATTGCTGTATTTTGATCTCATTCATAAATGGAACAAAGCTTAGGGCTTAGTCTGCCATTCCAGCTTTGAGGATTAAATTGATATAGCCTAATGTGGCTTTTGTACATCCCATCTGTACTAAAAGCGGCGACGAGTAAACACAAAACAAACAACCCTATTTGCGTTAGGAGAACAAAGAAAAAGTATATAGTCAAGGGAGCTATGCGTCAAAAATTATGTGACCCGTGTTAGCAGCGAGCGGCGAGACGAGTCTGCCGCGACGCAGCGCAGCAAGCGATTTGTATCACTTTGCCGAGATATTTCTTTGATGCAATTCATTCTTTGATTATTTTTTATAGATTAAGCTATTTTACGACGACGGTCTTTATTATTTATCATTATTATTATCTATTTATTATAGTGTTTTCTTATTGGTTATTGGTCATATTAGTTCCTACGCAGCTCTGGATATTGAGACCGTGAGAGCCCATAACATTTTTAATAATGTATGACTTGGCTTGATTGCTTTGGTCTTTGTCCAGCAGTGGACGTCTTTTTGGCTGAGATGATGATGATGATGATGATGATGATGATGGCTTGATTGGTCACTTGAATAAAAAAAGGTTCGTGGTTAAATAATTAACTAATATTATAATGCTACAGTAGCGCCTCGCTCTCTTACCATAATATTTTTAAATTAAATTAAATTTTATTAGTTACTGTAAATCATATTAATATGGATGGTCATATGGATTTAAATAGGCCTCTCCAAATGCACGCCATCGAGCACGATCCGCGGCTACTCTCATTCAGCTCTCGCCAGCCACCTTGCGGAGATCGTCGCTCCAGTCTGAGAGCGTCCTACATTGCGTTTGCCGATACGTGGTCTCCACTCGAGAACTCGTTTACCTCAACGGTTATCGGTGCTGCGAATAATGGCCGGCCAACTGCCACTATGGAGAGGCTTATGTCCAGCAGTGGACTAGTATAGGCTGATGATGATGATGGTGGTGGATTTAAATCTGAAATAAATTATTATTATTACTACAAAAAGGGAACAGTTATTTTAATGTATCTCTACAACCCAAGCCTGGTGATTCTAACGATTCTTTCACTAATAGAAGCATACACTATCTTTGATAAATATATAGGCTATCATTTATTCTTGCTTTGACTTTGACTTTGAAGAGCGTGACGTCACGACAAAGCTGTTAAGCAAACTTAGCTTGATAGCATAGCAGCCAGCGTTTTCCAAATGCGATCTTGCAAGTTTAGCAACTTTCAAAACGGTGGGTCACCGGATGGGTGACCATATTGAAATATGTCGCGCACCCCCAATGCTACGGAAAGAACTCTAAGTCGTTGGTCCCAGTTGATGTCATAAGATTCATCACATCACCAGCTCATATTAGGTCCCCACTGGTTGGGCACGAGCCTTCCTTATGGATGGATGGGGAGGACTGGCCTTAAACCACCACGCGGGCCCAGTGCGGCAGGGTGGTTGTTAACCCGTCCCGCGTTGTAGGTATAATTAGCGGGCCACCTTGTGTACGACCGTGCGTTCATATGGCGCGCGAGGACTTAACGACTGCAAATGCAGCCGGGACCAACGGCTTTACGTGCCTTTCGAAGCACAGAGCAGCTCGAGATAATACATTATAAGGTCACTTATCCGTTGATAGACCTTTGCGAAAGTTGTTCAATCGCAGACTGGGCGCATTATCCACTGCGCTATCGAGCTTCGTCACAAGATTGCAGTCGTTAAAACCCACCAAACTGCTGGCATGATCTCCCTATGCTCTATTGTTTTATTTGGAAAAGCAGAAGTGACTCATTTATAAGCTGATGATGATAGAAAAAACCTAAGCATCAAAAGCTCCAACTCCCTAAAATCGGGTACACACCAAATGAGAGACCAATACGATTTTATTGGAGCAACGCGTCGTTCGAGTGCGCAGCGCGGTCCCTAATAAAATAAGCTGAGGTAACGGCGTGTTTGCTCTGACGCCCCCCAGATGACAGATAGGGCACGCGCCCGGCCCGTTCTTATAAACTAGTAGCGGAGCGCCACCTACCGCGCAGTAAACGTATGAAAAATTACAGCTCAAAAAGTGCAGCTCTACCGCCCGCCGGTCGCTGAAAATGCTGAGTTAACTGGTTTTGGAACGCGCATTTGAGTTTCCATTGTGACAATGTTAAGTCAAATATGGGGGTCGTAGGTACCTAACTTCCATGAGTTTGTTCCCACACACCTACGGCTATGACTGTTGTGGGAAAGAAAATTATATTTGATATTTTAATTTTAAATGATACCTATAATATTTTACGAGAGTAACGGCTTTGTAAAGGTCTGGAAATTACCCAAATATTGTACTCTGCTTTCCACAGTTTACGTAGTCAGTAAGCGGTCAGTAAGTAGTAAGCGATTACGCTTAGATCAGAAAAAAGTGCAAAGTGTCCTTTAACAGCATCCTTGATAATCATGAAAAGTGTTCACATGCAATTATTGTCATGACATTTTCTGAATTGCATTTCGTTTGCAATAAATTTTCGTAACATTAATGTGTTTATTTGTAACTACAATAATAAGAAACGTTATAAAGTGACATTGTGATACGTTTAGAAAACTATAAAAAAACATACGGGAACGTGTGGGCTGTATCAAAGTAACATTGTTCGGCGAGTGAATAGTGTGGAGAGAGTACACGTAGCTTTGTTTGACTCCCACATATCTTTTTGTAACAAAAAGCTATCTGGTGCGATGCATTATCACGTGTCTGGCTGGATACAAGGCATTGGTCGAACTCTGAGGTTTCCACAAAACATCGAAGCCTTAGAAAGTATTTTTAATAGATGTCTAGAAATTATAAAAATAGAGAAAGGAGAATAACAACTTTTACAAAAAGCAAAGTGTTTCTTTCTCAATTATTAGTACCGCACGTGAAATGACAGACATAAAAAAATGTTGGTACTCGTCAAGTCATGTCACTTATCGAATTATATTTATTTTAATAAATAAGATTTGCTGCTTCTTCACATAACAAACTGACGGTGCTACAAAACAACATTTTGGTAGTTAAAGGTAAGTAAATGTGTGTAACGGCTCCCACCCACGACTGACTTTTTGTAGGACCGTTACTCGGACCGACTTTTTCGCGGAGGTTTTAGTACCGATTTGTGATTATGACCGACTTTTTGTATCATACGTTTCATTTTTTTTTCCCAACATTAATTAAAAATTTTGTGGACTGACTTGCATTTTGACAACTCGTATGATTATTTTTATTAATTAAATGAATTTTTGCCATAATGACCCATTGAGGTACGTAACTATCAGTTAGGTTTTTAATAAAGTATTGCTATTGTGAATAAGTTATAAAGATGACAAAATGTGAAAATAGTTTAATACTTACCATACAAAATAATTTTGTTTTAACAAATTTAAAATTGTCTCTGTATTATCCAATGACCTCAATGGTCAAGGAAGCTGTAACATAAACTGATGTCAATAAAGTTTATTATTATTATTATTATTATTATTATTTTCACCGACTAAAAATCGGTCTCCGATTATCGGACGTGGGCGAGGGCTCTTAGTTAGGTAAATAAAAGCGAGAAATCGAGGTTCACATGATTATTGTGCTAGGTTAGAATAACGACGTAACCCATTTCTAACATTGGCTTTCTGAAGGGGTTAAGATGTTATTAATATGATGTTGAAAATTTAACTAAATTCAAAAAAGATCACGATAGACACATTTGAAGTTATATTTAAAACAGGCAAACGGTTAAGTCTAAATCTAGTTTTGAAATCTCGTTCTGTATTTAATAAACGTCATTTGAAAATAATTTAAAATCAAAAATTTTAAGTTTGTTTTCACATTTTTAAGGCGCACCGAAGGCGAATATTTTAATATTAATACGAAGCAACTAGTCCTCGAAGCTCGTAACTCAAAGCCGGTTTGTGTATAAATCAGCAGTTTAATATAATTAAGTAACTGCGCCTAAAGTACGCTTTAAAACTTTCCTGTTTTAATTCGCCTGCTAGAGATTTTTATTTAGCGGAAAACTGTTTCTTCGAACTTATTTTAATGTATTCATATATTAACAAAATAGTGACACACCAGCTCACTATGCTGCGTATTTACAAAATACTGAACATGGAAACTTTTTAATACTAGATTTGTGTCACAATAAAAACTGCCCCCCTAGACAAGTGACAACACGCTAATAGAATAGAAATCAAATATAAGGATTATAGTACGGGACTATTGACATGGGATTTTGGATTGGGATTATTGACATGATTCAACGATACGTATAAATGATGTTTGTTGTCATACGAACGTTTTTTCAATTTTGTTATTATTAAATTTTTATGTTAACACTATAAAACTTGTAGGACAGTGTGTTTGTTTAACTAGTTAAATATAGCACTAAAAAGAAAAAAAAACAAGCCCATTCAAAGCTACAATGACACAAAAGGTCAATTCCGCCAACAAAAAAAGAAGTCAATTTAATCAAAAATTATCGATCAAGCCGACCAGAGGTTACCACGTCGTCGACAACTCGAGCAGCTCTGCGTTGAATGTGGTGCATATGTCTATAGGCTGAGGTGCTCGATTTCCATCAGGTGGACCGAATGCCGTGTGCATTTTCGAGTTTGGCAACAAATGAACAGTGTCATGCTATTTGTTTAATGCTAAAATTATTAAATATCTCGGAGCTCTATCAAACCGTGGGACATTAATTGGTCTAAAGGCAAAGATTCTTACTATTCTTCTTTGTAGAATTTTAAACTGCTACGTTGATATCTATCCTTTCAGATGTAATATTTTTGGTTCAATTTTATTTGGCCCATTTCACTCGAAATGGCATAAACCTAAGATAAGATTAGTTAACTGTTTGCAAATAGTTGTATACAATACCCACTTGGATTATTCAAACAAACCATACCGCACTACAGCCAGAATCCGACCAGGGTTTGCAAATCGTCCTCGCCACGTTTGTCGCTAGAAGGAGAAGGCATTACTTTGCAGTGCAATGACATTTTTCTTTATGAACTCGGGCGCCTTGTTTTTATTAATTTCTACTGGCTCCACCGAAATAAAAGCTAAAAGGGAGTATTTATATTCCATGAATAGACTGTTGGAACGAGCGCACTTTTCGCGGCTATTTAGCTGCTGTCGGAGCAGGAAAATCTTAAGTGTCATCAACAAAAAGTAACCGTGTTATAACTTTACAATTTGATGTTTGATAAGTGGATTTCAGCTTATTTAGCCCATGGTTTTTGTAGAAGTACTTATTTGTATATACGCCAGCGGTCGTCTGGCTAAGCTCTCGGTCCGATATACGAAGGACCTAGGTTGAATTCTTGGGTCGGGCAGTGTTTTCTATTTTTCGATGCATAACTCGGGTTTATGATAACCAATCCGCATTTTGGAAGCTTGTTCTACAATGGTGTATATACAATGGTTCAATGTTTTTTTTATAAACCTGCTTTTTCATCTACGAGACGTCAAATAAAACGATAGCTTGTTAATTATTAACTAGAAGTCACAAAAAGCCCTCAGTGGCGTTTCGTGTCACGTGTTTGGATAGCACGTTGGGATTATACAAAAAATCCTCAGATGGATGCCAAATATAATTATTTAAAAATTCTTATTTTTCGGAAGAAAATTTAAGACGTTTGAACTGAGTGTTGTAAGAACACGGCTTTGATTTACATTAATCAATTCACGTTGTGTGAGTTGCGATCTCAAGAATTCAAGAGAAATTTCAAGTTCATTACAAGAAAAACTGCTCAAACAATTAAGTTCTAGTGAATTTCTATAAATAGGTACGCTACGGAATAAATGATTAACTTAATAAGTAACTATGAATGAAAGTACTTATGCAGTCCAAATATGCAAAACCACTATTCCATAAAAAGGTTTTTATGAATATGCGTACTTTATTTTAATTTAAATTGCTCGGACTTCATTATATTTCAGTGTAGTATGCTAACGACTTTAGAGGCTGAGAATTGTACTTTTTTGCGGGCGCTATCTTTGATATTAGAAGACTTCTATCAGCAGTGTTTTTCCTGACATTTATGTATCTATATATTAATAAATGAATAATAACTATGTACTCTTTTTTACCACATTGCGTGCACGGAGTAGTGTGAAATTTGCCATTGTTAAAGTTCATACGGAGAAGAAGAGCCGAGAAAAAAAAAATACAGTATATGTTACTATAGGCATCAAAAAAGACTAAGATCAAGTAGTTTGGTTATCCAAACTGCCTATCTAGAATGCTTGGTAAACAAGCTAAGAGTGAATAATCGACAAGCAAAAGGCGTCATGCTCATAAAGTAAAAATACTAAAAAACAAAATGTTGATAAGGAGCAAAGAAAAATGGAACATAGCTCATTAGCTGCTTGACTTCCAAGAGACTAATCGTCAAAGTTGCCAGTAGTCCAAGAGCTAAGTGATCAATTATTCGCATCAATTCTTTCACCCGCTCAATCCGGTTAACGTAGAATCTAGTTCGCTAGCACATAATCAAGTGATTACTTATCCTCTAAGTTCATCAGTTAATTCCACGACTCGCAAGGAATTGATTCGACAAGTTAACGACTCATTCAAAAAGTCGTAAATTTGGCGGCTCACTGCTTAATATAGCCGCGTTGCAAGAAACAATTAGACAGGGGCACAATCATCCTAGAGTGTTCGTGAGACTAATGGAAGCAGAGAAACGTGGATGTGGCAACTGATATTAACACAGCATGAGTGAAGCTTACTTGTATAGCTTTAAGTCGCTTTATTGCTTTAGTACCATTGGATAGTACCGTCAATGGAACTAGTGACACACTTGTATATCGCTAGTACCTTTAAAAACTATACATATTCAAATGTTCAGGGTTTGCTCGCCAAATAAATGTCATTGGTGCTACTGATACATTAACAAAATCAAGTTCACCTTATTACTGTTGTACCATTGGTACCTTCAAGAGAACAAGTGACATATCTCAAAATCTAAGATAGTATAAGTTGCTACTTACCTACCCGATTTCCAAGATTAAAGCATGACGCGAAAAAAAAATGATGGTAGATTTTTATGCCATGCTCGTGAACGGCTGCCACATGTAGAGACGGATCCGCTGTTGCTAAGTTATTGATAATCGATGTTAAAATGTCGATTCTCTTTGCACATGTTCTATTAGTAACATACATTGTTTCATAATTGAAAGGGAGAAAGGTAAGCTCTTGCTTCTGTGGCTGGTTTTTCTTACTAACAAGTTGATAGCATACTGATATTCATAATAGTTATATTTGAGGTCGCAAGTGAGGTAAAGTAATCGAATCAAAAATATATAAGTATTGTAAAGTTACTCTGTGGGTTTACGTTATATAATAAATAATATGTTGACATTTCTATATTGACAAGTCTTTCTTAAAACGAGAATAGTAGGCCACTTTGTATCAAATTAATTAATTTTGTGTTTTTGGTTTTTGGGGTGTGTAACTATATCGTTACTGTAGGAGGCATCTCATAATAATGATTACTCAACTACTAACAGACAGAGTGAGTCCGATATAAAAATGGTGCTTCATAAGCATCCACCATAGATTACTATTGAATAGAACAAAAATCTTTAAAAAGTAACTATTTTTTTTTTCACTTTCGCCGTATATTTAGTTTCCTTATTCCATGTGTCAGGTGCGGCAACGTGTCGAATGGCGTGTAATATGGCGGGTGTAAATCGTGGAGACTCCGTGACGACAAGCGGGGCGCACTTACGCGCGGAATGAGAGACATCCGCGTCGCGGCGCGCGCCAAAATATCCTTTTAATTGTCACACTCGTCGTGCAAACCTCATATCGTCTAATACGAAACGCGAAATTAATGCCACTTCAATATCAATTAACGCTGTTGCCTTTAAAACGGGCGCTTTTATGAGCACTTTGTATTTAAACTGTTTCAGGGCTATAACCCCGGAATAACGGCAACTTGCACAATATTCAAATGAAATTGCATCTTTGCCAAAACTAGCGAGGGAATGGCGTCGACAAACATTAATATACAATAGAAATTCTGACCCTCCTCGTGTCGCGGCGGCTCTTTGTTTTTATGGCTTGTTGGATGATAGTTAAGTCAGTAATTTTTACGGGCAGGTACGAATTACATCTCGCTCCGAAGGGATCTTGGATTATGGGTTTACAGAAGAAGCTTTGTTTGCACGTTTTGAACTAAAATTAGCTATAAAAAAGATAACTTAATATTAGCCTATTAATCTATAAATAAACTAAATATACTGGTTCAGTGTTACGTAACTAAAAATACCTTAAACACCGTAGCTTTGAAGGCACAAATCCATTTCTGTTTATGTTTGCCGTAACATGTTAAAAAAAAAATAAATAAATAAATACTTCATAGAACAGTGAGGTTGTAAGAAGTTTTTGAAGTTGAAAGTGTAGTGATTTTTTTATTTGGCGTTCTGGTATAAAACTTGCTTCGGTCTCTGGGACTATACCTAATATGCTGATCAAGTATACGTATAAGTATAAATTCAAAATTCAAAATTCAAAATCATTTATTCAGTTTAGGCTACAAATAGCTCTTATGAATGTCATTATGCCATCGGTTCGTAAGTCTACTCTGGGCGGGAGAACTTGTACTGAGAAGAACCGGCAAGAAACTCAGCAAGTGTCAAGCTCTTTTCTCCCTTACAGCGTCAAAAATATTGGAAAATGCCCTATCATAAAAGGACACTTTCCATCACAAACAAACACAAAAAAGGCCAATCACAACACCCAAAAATACAAAAAAAAAAAAAAAAATAATAATAAGTTTGCAAAAATTACATCAGGTACCTACCAATTTCAATTTTCACAATGTCATACAGTACTAATAAAAATCAAAAATTTACTAAGAAAACAAAGTTAAAGTATACGAGTACAATAATAATAAAATTAGATAAGTAAGCAAGAGCAGACCTGCCTCCACAGGAGGCACCCGTTCACGAGTATGACATATGAATCAGCCATCGCTTCACTCAACCATATCTTAGGGAATGTAACGACCCGACGCACATGCCACCACCGCAGAGACAATAAAGAGAGCATGCCACACTCAAGCTACTCTAAATAAGAACTCAATGAATTGTTTAACGCAACATAAATATTGTTTGTAAACTGTAGGACACTGCTGATAAAGGCTATCATATCAGCGCTAAGATATTAAAGTATAATGATTGATCCAAATAAAACAAAATGTGGATTTTTTATTATAACCAGGCTGCTTTATCATCTAAATATTCTTTGACTGTATAATAACCTTTCTTAAGTAAAGAAGATTTTACATGATTTTTAAACTTATGTAATGGTAAATCTTGTACAGTACTAGGTATTTTATTATAGTAGTGTATACCTTGCCCCAAGAAAGAGCCAAGAACCTTTTGCAGTCTGAATAGTGGCATTACAAGTTTTTTCTTATTTCTAGTATTGATATTGTGTATGTCACCGTGTTTAGTAAATGAGTTGATATTGCAACGCACAAAGACTATGCAATTATAAATAAACTGAGATGCAACTGTAAGAACACCAATTTCTTTAAAAATAGTTCTTAGAGTAGTTCGGGAACCTAGTCTATAGATGGTTCTTATTGCTCGTTTCTGCAAAATAAATATAGTTTCAACATCAGCCGCTGTAGCCCATAGTAAGAGGCCATACGACATGACACTATGAAAATAGCTAAAATAAACTGTTCTAGCAGTATCAACGTCTGTCTATAACGTCTACGTCTGTCAATGTCTGTGTATATACACTGATATCTGCTAATCAAGTAATTCATTAAATGGATACACCAAAAATAAAATGAAAATGGTATTCCCACGATTCGAAATCAACAGATGTAATAGAAATAGTCAAAATAATGTCAAAAGCCTCCTTTGTTATCATCGTGAAGTTTTAAAAGTATCTTTTTGTTTTATTTAAAAACTATTGGATCGTAGCTAAGTTGTTTTCAAAGTGCAAAATAGTCTGAGCGGACTCCTCTTAGAAAATAACTTAACGAGCAAAGTTTATCCTTTTATTCTTGTTGCTAGCGAAGTAGATGTGGTTGTTAGGTTTTAGCGTTAAAATAGTTTGTCTGGGAAAACAGACTTACTGAGAGAATTAAGAATATTTTTTTTATTACCTATCGAAATCCTTTGAGTTTTCGGTTCACCATCATCATGATCATCATCAGCAGCCTATATTAGTTCACTGCTGAGTTTTCGGTTATCTCATCACCATCACCAGCTCATATTTTGTCCCCACAGCTGGGGCACGAGCACCACGCGGGCCCAGTTAACTGCTGTCGGCCCAGTAATTGGTGGTTGTTAACGACTGCTAATGCAGCCGGGACGGAGGAACTCAAGATGATAAATTTTTGGTCACCCATCCGATGACCGGCATTTGCGAAAGTTGCTTAACAACAATCGCATACTAGACGCGTTAACCACTGCGCCATCGAGCTCCACTTATCGGATTCTGAGTGGTAGAGCCACGCTGCGTTGCAGTACGAAATGGGCCGGCGTAATTCCACCCACTCACAGAATATCGGTGTGAAGCAATGGCACTCGTTGCTTTTGTGATCCGTCTGGTAAGTGAAAGTACCAAAGGCCCATCTCTCATCCTTCCCCCCTCCCAATTAGTACTCCCTCCTCAAGATCCAACTCCTTCCACAAGGCCGGCAACGCATCTGCGATTTCTTTGGTTTTGCGGGTGTCCATGGGCGGCGGTGATTGATTACTTTCCATCAGGTGACCCGCCTGCTCGTAAAAAAAATCTCTCGGTTATCTAATATAAATTATATTTGAGGACTAGTATAGGCTGATGATGATGGTGATGAAATATAAAAGGCACCAAGAATAAATAGTGCAATTTTATAGCAAGAATGCATCTATATTTGAGTGTTCCTTAACTTTTATAACGTTCTAAGATTCTACATTTTCTATTTTATTTAGTAACACCGTTAGGTTGCTACATAAATTCTACTTACGCTGCTAAAATATGAAATCAATTTGCATTTTCTTTTCCATACAACACTATGGGAATACAAATTGAATATTCTCTTGGCGCATACGTTTTACGTCCCATTCCAAGTATTCAAATGGGAATAGTGACAACGAGGCTTTTCAGCGTTGCAGGTTCTACTATCAATCTTCGGCGAGTGAAGTGCATAGAAGGAATATGTGCCGTTTCGGTATTGGTATAGGTTTCTCTAATTTTAACTGAATACAAACATCAAAAGGTAGTAAATAGCCTATTTACTGTCCCACTGCTGGGCAAAGGCCTCCATCATAGAAATTAAGTCATCACTACAATTGATGGGTATTTACTTAATCACCATGCTTGCTGAACCCATAGTGATCACAAACCCGGGCTATGTATCGGTAAATCGATGGGAATTATCAAAAGATAAAACAAACTAATTTCTTTTAAAACTAAATTCTAAACAATCTGGATCCTATTCTTATATGAGCCATTTCGACGCCTAAGGGGTGTTTTTAAAACTTTGTATTTTCTTAAAACTACTACTACTCATTGTTTTGAAATAACTCCAAATGAGAAAAGTCTGTATGTATTCGATGCGATGGTCCATTTTTGTGTTTTATTAAAATACAAAAAATATAGGTATATTGAAATTATACATACTTAGTCATTATATCGTTGCCTTTCGCGTTCTATTCTATATATAATAATTGCGAGATTAAACAAAATCCTTATTTATTTATAATTAGGCATCCTAGGCATAACGAAAATTTTATTTGGTTTTGGAAAACTTGATTATTAAAATAGAAATAGACTAGAGACAATTTTGCCACCCCCAAAAATACGAAAAAATAAGAAAAAAAACCTTGGCGTGAACAGTCGAGCACTGTCCAACCAACGCAATCAATTACAAAACTGTGCCAACGCCATATTAAATGGGGTAAAACCACCTAATAGTACGCACTACCAAAGAGTACGCATCCTATAAGCAATTCAATGTTTCCTTTTAGCATACACACATTCATGGGATTCATAAATAACTACGTACTAACAGATTAAATATTAAACAATTCGTATTACTGCGGTACTGTTTGGTAGAGCGTGCTATTTAATAGCGTTACCGTATTCATATCTCATCTGTTCTAAACCAGCATTGATGCTACAGATAATCTGCCTGGATTATTTATACCGGGCAGTAATCCACCGGAGCCGTCGACACTCGCCACTACATCAAAAACGGTGCACTCAAACTAATTGCATTTGCTATTGATGCAGGCCTACGTTCGCGCCGCTGGTAAATACCTACCCAGAACTATTAGCTGAGTACCAACTGACATACATCTGTGTGGGCACATTCATTAATTGATTTGAGGTTTTGATTGTCATTTATTTTGTTTTATAAGTCTAGTTGCAGATCTGTAGTGGAATCTGATGGCATGAAATTATGACGGGGATTTAAAACTAATTAGTATATATCGTAGGCATACCTACCTTTTTAAAGCATCCATTGCTTATGTAAGTAGTATGTATTGGTCAACAACGTTTCTGTTATTTTATATTCATTGGATACTGCTGTTTTGTCCAACTATTCATCATCATCATCATCAGCTCATTTTATGTCCCCACTGCTGGGGCACGAACCTTCCCTCCGGATGGATAGGGAGAACGGGCCATAAACCACCACGCGGGCCCAGTGCGGATTGGTGGTTGTTAAAGAGTCAGTCTTATGAACAATTTAATTAAAAAGGTAATAAAGCACTAGTAGGTACGGTGTTATGGTCGAGACTGACCGGAGCTATTTGCCGTAACGTAACATGTTCGTTGCGAGCATTCGCATGGTCAGTTAGTGAGCCGAGCCGCTCGTCAGCAATGACGTATTCAGCTCGCCGCGAATGTTACCTACTTGACGATGATACGCTACGGTCAGTCTCCAACTTTTAGACTTAGTACAGATTTCTTAGTACCGTTATGCAATGGAGAGATGGCGCTAGCTTTAGACTTAGTACAGACCATATTATTTCTTTTTTTTTCTTAGTACCGTTTTGCAATGGAGAGATGGCGCTGTGTTAATGTTTATGATATGCGATTAACTTCTTATTTCAACGGATTGGACGGTAATTTTTCGATCGCTTACAATTGAAACGCAGTTAAACCGTTTTCACGTTATATTTAAATTTTATAAATGAACATAAACGACCGTCGAGCGCGGATAATGTCGCAACTAGGAACATTTGAGTTGAAATCTGTCGATGTGCGCCGGTCTGTTGATTTACGATTTCATTAGTTTGCGTGCTGTGACGGACCGGACGTCTCGTCGCCGCGCCCCGTTGATTGCTACGATTATGCGTATTTGCTGCACAAAGCGAGGCTCTAATGGAAAAGTTTAAACTTTACGTTACTTATTAAGCTGCATTCATCACCAGCTTATTTTATGTCCCCACTGCTGGGGCACGAGCAGAGAGAAGAACTATAATATATTTTTTAGCAGAAGTAAGGCGTATCTTTACTATTATACATATCTCATCATCATCATCATCAACCCATTTTATGTCTCCACTGCTGGGGCACGAGCCTTCCCTATGGATGGATAGGGAGAACGGGCCATGAACCACCACGCGGGCCCAGTGCGGATTAGTGGTTGTTAACGACTGCTAATGCAGCCGGGACCAACGCTTTACATGCCTTCCGAAGCATGGAGGAGCTCGAGATGAAACATTTTTGGTCACCCATTCGATGACCAGCCGTTGCGAAAGTTGCTTAACTCACTGCACTCGCAGACCGGGCGCGTTAACCACTGCGCCATCGTGCTTCTCCTCCTATACATACCTACCTACTACCTATTATAGATTATACATATTTTAAATAACCAAATTTAATACTTAGTAGTTCAGCGGTCAGAGCATTGGATAGGTTATCCAAAGGTCGTGGGTTAGATTCTTACTCGAGCTTCTTAAGACTGGTTGAATTTTTTCTAGTAATTTTCTTTCTTGTACATGTTTTTAAGTCAAAATAGATTTATTTATTTAATTTTGTTCTTAAAGCGCATAGAAAATTCGGGCCGGGCTAAGAATGCCGTCCAACTTCGACCCTACCGAATCATTTACCATCAGATTATCAGTCGTTATTCTATCGTCATCTATTAGAGACAAAAAAAGATTAGCATTATAGTATGCATAGAGATGCAAATTATATGTTTTTTAAGTCACAATGTTTCAGATAAAGTGTTACCCTCATGTAGGTATGTAGTAAACATTAACAAAAGCAAAATAATGTTTTGATAAATGTTGTTATTATTTTCTTTTTTACTTTGGACTGGTTCCAGAAAAGTAATAAGTTTGCGAAGGCTTGGCGTATGCTGCATTTAGCTGACTTGCGTTAAGTAACGTTATTTTACGGCGACTATATTGTGTAATTTTTTACGAGAATGGTGAAAGCTTGAGTTTAATGAAGTACTGTACATTGTTATTTTGTAGCTGCATCTTCGAATTTAAATTTTAATAAAAAAGTCCCATTATGGTCTGTGATCTAAAAATAATCTGTGTTACTTTCTTAGTTCATGTCGTAAAAGCGACTAATGATGATGATGATGATGATGATGCCATCCTTTTATCCCTTATTAGGGACATAAGGCTCGTAGAAGGGACTTCCATTCCTTCCGATTTTGCGCTGCAGCTTCCATTGCTTTTCCAGCCGAGACCAGTTGTTGCGGCCTCTTTCTCAACTGACCGCCTCCAGGTGGTGCGAGGGCGGCCAGTTCTTTTGCCATATGCTTGCCACGTTAGACTTTGTTTGGCGATGTGATTGTCGGGTCTTCTCAACACATGCCCAATCATATCAATGGGCTTTTAGTCTGCCAGCTCCCACAGCCTTGCATTTGAGGTTTGTGGCCACCAGATGCCCAGGATGCGCCGCAAACATTTATTTACGAAAACCTGTAGTCTCCTTGTGACCTCGTTCTTGACAAGCCATGTCTCACATCCGTACAGAAGGACCGATTTGACGTTGGAGTTGAACATTCTGATTTTAGTGTTCCGAGTAATTATTGGCGACGTCCATACTGGTTTTAGCTGCCTGACTAATCTAATAATCTAACTAATTTAATCTGATTAATCGGATATTGGGGTTTTGTTGTGTAGGCGATGGCCTTGCCATCTAGCATTACTTTCACAATAATGTCTTATGTAAACCCATACTTTTTGGCTAAACGAATAGCTACTGTTTGGACTGCTGCTTAGGCCCTCAGGGATGACAGGAGTTACGCTATGTTTATGTATCGAGAAAAAATGGTTGAAAATCCTTCTACGAGCGGGAATTTAGCCCACACCCCATGACATAATGCACCTGACCCGGTATGTCATAAGGTGTGAATTCGAATCCCGATCGTAGACATTTTTTCAAGGTTTTTTATCCTGTAATTTGTTTGTAATCAAATTTGTGCAACCAAAATCGACACAAAACAAAAACAACAAACAGTCTAAAATCATCATCTTTATCAGCTCATTTTATGTCTCCACTGCTAGGGCACGAACGTTCCCTATGGAAGGACAGGGATAACGAGACATAAACAACCACGCGGGCCCAGTGCGGATTGGTGTTTTTAACGACTGCTAATGCAGCCGGGAACAACGGCTTTACGTCCCTTCCGAAGCACGGAGAAGCTCGAGATGATACATTTTTGGTCACCTAGCCGATGACCGGCCTCTGCAAACATTGCTTAACTTTAGCAATCGCAGTCCGGGCGCTTTTTTTCAGAGAGTTAGCTGATTGCCACTGGGCATTTTCAGCTTTACCGGCCTTTTTTGGGGGTAGCGAGAAACTTAAAGGGTTTCTAAAGCCGTGTGAAACGAAGCACCGTCAGAGGTTTTCTAGAGAGAACGGCATCACGACCAGTGCGTTTCCCCATGCCCTACAAGATTCTCCGAAGGGTTCGGATTGGATTGGACACCAGACACGTTGACCACTGCGCCATTGAACTTCTTATCGTTGACGACGAATGACGTTTACATGACAGGAACAAAACACAGAATAACTATTCGGGACCTCAGACCAAATAAAAAGTTAAGACAGAATTCTGCGAACAGCGAAGTGAAGCCGGGTCAAACTACGCCTCGCCGTGTACATACACAATTACACGCACACACGTACAACGAAACTACGCCTTAACTTGTCAGTGTAGGTCCGCGGCTCGTGGGAGCAAGTCGTTTTGAAAAATCATAAATTTATCTGTGAAAATGCCGAATTGTGTTGTGAAAGAGTTTAAGAATCAATCTTCAAAAGATAAAAAGCGAGATGGAATCATATTTCACACGTAAGTAACTTGGAAACCAATATTTTTCAATAAATCAAAATAAAATTTAGACGTCATTGCTTGAAACACAAGTGTTGCCATTATGAAGTGTTTTTGTTTACCCTATTATTGGGTATTGTGACGTCTATGACACGCAACGTAACGTTACTTGTTTCTTGTAATGCTTTTCAGTAATTTTTTACCGACTTTAAAAAACGAGGAGGTAAGTGCTCAATTTGACTGTATTTTTTTAATGTTTATGAATACGCGACGCGATATCTTCGCTGTTAGTGAACTGATTAACTATATGTTTTTTTTTTCGTTAAATAAAGGCCGGCAGCGCGTCGGCGATTCCTCTGGTTTTGCGGGTGTCCATGGGCGGCAGTGATTACTCTCCATCAGGTGACCCGCTTGCTCGTTTGCCTCCTTCTTTTATAAAATAAATAAATTAATAAATATCTTAAGGGTACCCATCCTTCTCCCTCATCCCTTAATTAAGTTATCAAAATTGGTTCGGTATAATAGCAAATTGAAAAATGGACCTGACATGTAGTCAAAGATGCAAAGCGATTAAAGAAAGTAAAAGGAAGCATACAAGAAATTAATTAAACATAAAGGTTTTTAATTAAATAATTTGAATAAATAATGACAAGTTTTATTCCTGAAAAACTTTTTCCATTTCTTTTCTCCTACTGCCACCACTTTTTACCAACAGCTTACGTCGGAATGGATCACTTTTATTTATATCATATGATAACGTTATTAACTAATAACGTTAAAAATAATGTTGCTAATTTTTAACGTTATTTTTGTACTTTGGGGTAATTGAATTATCATGGCAACACCCGTTTAAACACACACATTTAAAAAACCGGCTTCACTTTGCTGTTCACAGAGTTCCGTCTTAACTTTTTATTTGGTCTGAGTTCGGGACTTCTTGGCGGGAAAGTGTAGAGATGTGGGCACTTAATATTACCTATTTAATATTACTGCCCACTACTCAATATAGGTATACATTAAAACAAATATTATTTATATAACATTATTTATTTACTTATGTATGTAAAACAAAGGTACATATACTTACTTACTCTTAGTCTAGCTATATTTATTTAAATTAACTTAAAACTATTTTTTATCATATTTACACTTACACTCCAATCAATACAATCTATTTACACTAAACAATAATAATAACATATTTATTCATAATCCTAATAAGTACACATTATTTACAATCATGATAACACGCGACAATGTTATCTACCAGACAGCGAGGCGCCGTGCTTTGGAAACGCGCATCACCAAAGCAAGCCTATTGTCCGACGCTAATGAGTTTCGGGCCCCGACCGCTGTGATGTACCTGCGCCTGCGCACGTACGCCAGTCGAGACCCTAACACGACGCGAAGCGCTTGCTCCTTTTCCGCCCGCTAAAAACCTGTCGCGACAACGTATTGCTTAAACGCTTTCCGCTTTTATTTGTTATATGTACTTTCTTCTTTCGCTTCCTAAACTGTGCTGTGCTATTCTCCTTCTGTATTATATGTGAGTGTATTGTTTATGGACGGACATTATATCACCTTACGTAAGTAAGCCAGACTATTATTCGTGCATAAACAATGCAAGTGCTGAACCGGTAATATCCACTGGATGTTTAGCTTTTACCGAGCCAGTAAGAAGAGCGTTAAGAGGAGCTTGGTTCTGCGCAGCGTTAGGCAAAAATCGCCGGTAAAAATTGAGCATCCCCAAAAATCTCCTCAACTCCCTAACAGTTTTAGGAGGTGGACAGTCTTTTATAGCCTGGACCTTGGTCTCCTGAGGTTTGGTGCCTTCTGCTGAGATGTGGTATCCCAAGAAGTTGACTTCTTTTGCGCCGAATACGCACTTTGAAGTGTTTACCAGGATACCGTACTGTGTCATCCTCTCGAACAGCTGTCGCAGGTGGTCCTCATGCTGGGCCTGATCCCTGGAGAACACCAAAAAATCGTCGAGATAGGAATAACAGAAGTCCAGCCCTCTAGTCATCTCATCCACAAACCTTTGGAAGGTTTGGCCTGCGTTCCTTAGACCAAAGGTCATAAATGGGAACTCGAACAGGCCAAAGGGGGTGGTGATGGCGGTCTTCTGAATATCCTCCTCGAAGACTGGGATCTGATTGTAGGCCTTCACCAGGTCAATTGTGGAGAACACCTTGCAGCCTGCGATGCTGTGAGCAAAGTCATGGATATGACGTATGGGGTACCTGTCGGGTATGGTACGTGCATTCAGTGCACGGTAATCTCCGCAGGGTCGCCAGCTGTTGTCTTTTTTAGGCGCTAGATGCAACGCTGATGCCCAAGGACTCTCCGACGGACGCGCGGTGCCGTTGTTTAACATCAGCTGGAACTCGTTACGTGCGATCTTCAACTTGTCGGGAGCTAACCTGCGAGGGGTACAAAAGACAGTGGGGCCTGGAGTGGTGCGAATATGATGCACTGTATTGTGTCGTGTGATGTGTGGTGTACCAGACGGGCGAGTGATATCCGGGTATTCCCTTAAAATAGAATGGTACCGCGAATCTCCAGTCGAAACCTTAACGGACAACACAGATTTTAAAGCACAATTTACATTAGCTACAGTACATAACGAAGTTGTATTATCTATCAAGCGGTGGTTACGGACATCAACAATTAAATTATAAAATCTAAGAAAATCTACGCCAATTATAGCTTTGGTTACGTTAGCGACTACAAAATTCCAAGCAAAGCTTCGTCTAAGGCCTAAATCTAGATTTAACTGTAGAAAACCATACGTGTCGATGATAGTTCCGTTGGCTGCTGACAGTTGGTACGTAGTTTTCGAACGTCGCTCGCGTAGTGCGGATCGTGGGAATACGCAGAGGTCGCTTCCGGTGTCCACTAAAAATTGGGTCTTCGTTGTGCGGTCCGTGACAAAAAGGCGACCACTGGGGGAAGGGCAATCGTTTGTCGCCATCACCGACTGCCTTGAGCGTTTCCCGGTTTCGCGTGGTCACAGGGCTTCACACATTTGGTCGCGTTCGATCCAAATTTAAAATGGTACCAGCATAAGGGGAATTTGCGGTAATTAGAGCTGGAGCGAGTTGTTGAACGGCTCCGCTGGTGGTCCCTTGAACGGCGGCGTGGTCTAGCCTCACGATCGCGACGATTAAGATGAAGGGTGAGGTTCTTCACCGCTTGTTTTAGTTCCGCTATCTCCAGTGCCATAGTCTCCATAGAGCTCGACGGTGCTACAGGTGCGGCTGTGGCGGCGACTTGACGCGTAGGTGTCACAATATCCTGCACTCTGTCGGCCAGGTCTGCTAGCGCTTCCAAAGAAGTAGTCGGCTGCGATGCTAACAGCGTTTGGATGTTGCTGGGTAGACGGCTGCTCCATATAGTGCGGATGAAGTCCGTCGGCACTTCTGAACCGGCCAAACTCTGCAAGTGCCTTAAGAACTGTGACGGCTTCCTGTCACCCAGTTCCTCGTGCATGAGGAGTTGATGCACCTTCTTCTCCTTGGAAGCCGTCAGACGCTTAATGAGCTCAAACTTAAGCTTCTCATATTTGTTCTCTGCAGGTGGGTGTACGATAATATCTTTTACTTCCTTTGAGAACTGCGGATCCAAGTGCCCGATCACGTAGTTGAATTTCGTGGCGTCTGATGTGATTCCAGATATAGCAAATTGACCTTCAACCTGGGCAAACCATATCTCTGGTTCTTCAGGCCAAAACGGCGGCACTCGTACACCGACACGGCAAATGTCAGATGGTGCAGTGGAAACGCGCTCTCATGTGTGACGTCGTCGGCCGGCTTGCGATGCCGCAGATTTTGCCGAATCACTGCCGTCACTCATTATTGCAATTTCACTGTCTTCAAAAAGTGTTCGTTCGGGGTCACCAGTTGTGGTGTGTAGGGTGTACGTATACGTACTGGGGGTTTATGCACGAATAATAGTCTGGCTTACTTACGTAAGGTGATATAATGTCCGTCCATAAACAATACACTCACATATAATACAGAAGGAGAATAGCACAGCACAGTTTAGGAAGCGAAAGAAGAAAGTACATATAACAAATAAAAGCGGAAAGCATTTAAGCAATACGTTGTCGCGACAGGTTTTTAGCGGGCGGAAAAGGAGCAAGCGCTTCGCGTCGTGTTAGGGTCTCGACTGGCGTACGTGCGCAGGCGCAGGTACATCACAGCGGTCGGGGCCCGAAACTCATTAGCGTCGGACAATAGGCTTGCTTTGGTGATGCGCGTTTCCAAAGCACGGCGCCTCGCTGTCTGGTAGATAACATTGTCGCGTGTTATCATGATTGTAAATAATGTGTACTTATTAGGATTATGAATAAATATGTTATTATTATTGTTTAGTGTAAATAGATTGTATTGATTGGAGTGTAAGTGTAAATATGATAAAAAATAGTTTTAAGTTAATTTAAATAAATATAGCTAGACTAAGAGTAAGTAAGTATATGCACCTTTGTTTTACATACATAAGTAAATAAATAATGTTATATAAATAATATTTGTTTTAATGTATACCTATATTGAGTAGTGGGCAGTAATATTAAATAGGTAATATTAAGTGCCCACAGAGTCATGTCTGCGGTTTTGTTTTATTTTCTAAAATTTGTGTTATGTCGAATATTAATGTGAAATAATGGTGGATTATTAACCGTTAAGCGTTCGTGCATGGGTGTTGGCAAATGAAATAAAACAATGCAACGTTACTTTTCAAATTCTCTCAAGAAGTCCGCCCGAGGACTTAGTAAGCCCTGCACATCTTTACTGAGATACTCGAGGGGTTGGGGGTGTATCATTTCTCGCTTCTCTTTCTATTATCATTCATCATCATTTTATAGGATTATAATACTAATGAAATTAAGAAACTAATGACATGGCAGCATGGTCTATGACCTTAGCCGGTTCCTCAGGGAACGAACTACACTTTAAAAAAGAATAACTATTCGGACCTTATTCTTTGTTTATTTGTAAGGGGCTTTAGCTTTTGTTTCAGGTAGTTGCACTTCTTTAAATTTTGAATTTTTGTAGATGTACAATTCTAATAATATCGTTTGTTGCAAGTTGCGATGACTGTTGAGTTGTTCTTGCTGTAAATAATTGTCATCTTGTCAAAATATCATACAATTAAAAAAATCAACGAACGAAACAAATACGCAGCTGAAACGATGCAGGCGATATATGCACAGATGACATATAGACTTGTGGATATATATTTTTGAGTCCGCGTCACTGGCAGGCGTCGAGTGCGCGCGACGCGCGTCCCAATTATTGCGTCGGCCATATTTTATATGCTATGGCGAAAACGCAATCCATCTGCACCAATCCTGATCGATTACAGTTATTGGAGCTGCAGTGCTAAATTAATTTATGTGTCTTAAGGTTGGTGCTTTTGTTACAATTCGTGTCGTAGACGTTTTTCTACGACACGTATGGTAACAAAAACATTTATATATTATTGAAAGTAATTTGAGAAAAGTGTTGAAATTTTTTCTCGGGCTTCGATCCCGCACCCCATGCCATACCGGGTCAGGTGCACTATGTCATTTGGCGCGGGTTCGAATCCCGCTCGTGGAAACTTTTGCAACACTATTACAAATTGTAATTTGATCACAACAAATTTTGCGTAAAAATATATATAAACAAAATATTGAAAGTAGTTTGTTAAGAATTTTATATTTATTTTAGCCTAATGATTAAATAACATTCGAAATTAAAATAATGGTCAAAGCGAAAGTATTTTTTTTATAAACATTAACATTTGGTACCGTGGTACTTTGTTTTGACTGTTCATTGAAAGAATGTCATTTTTCTTGATAAAATAACTTATTTATTATAAACATAAATAATATACATAATAAATAACTTATTTATTATGTATATTATTTACAGTAGGAAATCACAAACTATACAAAGTGACTCTTTAGTATGACGATGATTACAAAATAATGAGATCGAACTCAGTTCCGGTTCCATACTCCAAAGTCCTTATAAACTCGCCAGTGCAATGTTCTTCAACATTTCTAGAGCGAAGCTTTCGGGTTCGTAGTTCAAGTAGGTACAGCCATTCAAAGCCCGAGCTAGCCTAAACGCGGTCACGGGTTTTCACTTAGTAGTGGATAACATTAGAGTTGAACGAAAGTCGTTAATAAACAAAGTGCTGTTAGGAAGCTTTATCATGTATTTTGATATTACATGCAAACGTCAAAATTCCATTTTTTAATGAAACTTCATAAGTTTTTTTTGAAATGTTAAAAGGAGGCAAACGAGCAGGCGGGTCACCTGATGGAAAGCAATCACCGCCGCCCATGGAGGGTGTCCAACCAAAGTAATCGCAGATGCGTTGCCGACCTTGAGAAAGGAGTGGCATCTTGAGGAGGGAGTAGGAATTGGCAGGGGGGAAAGGTGAGAGATGGGCCACCGGTACTTTCACTCACCGGACGAAACACAACAGCAACCGGTGCCATTGTTTCAAGCCGATATTATGTGAGAGGGTGGTATTACGCCGGGCGAGCCGGCCCATTTCGTGCTGCAACGCAGCGTGGCTCTACCACTCAGACAGTGTCACTCATTTAGCACCACCCAAGTGTCACGTGTAGGGTCTCAAGGGTAAACCTACGGACGCGAGTAACTTTAACCCCCAATCCCCCCCCAATACCTCAAAGTGAAACTGACACAAGGAAGGTAGGATAAGCTGCATTTGTATCTGTAAGTATCTAATGCTTAAGGAAAATACAAATTTCTATATAGTTCATGAAAAAATTTACTAGCTACAAAGTACTACTAGCTACTTTCCATAGTGGACTTTAATCGTAACTTTTCATGTATTAAGTATGTCGCTGCATTGTATGAAAAAACGAACAAATACAAACTGTAATGTAAACCATTTTAACTCTTAAACAATAAAAAATAAAATAAAAATAAAATATGTTTATTTTCTGTAACAATATTTAGTTTTACATTTTTTAGGGACAGGAGTCTCCTTTTAAGCTGTTAAGCCTGTTCCAGGAGATACCGCTCTTCCATAGCAATGGCTATCTTATTTAATAATTATATTTATACATTTTATTTAATAAAAATTAGTAATTAAAATTAGTAATTATGTGTGTGGTTCTGTCTTTACGTGCGCGTGTGTGTATATATATGTGTGTGTGTGTGTGTGTGTGTGTGTGTGAGGGTGTATGTATGTGTGTGTGTGTGTGTGTGCGTGTATGAGTTTGTGTGTGCGCGCGTTTGTATGTTTGTATGTATGTGTGTTAGTGTTTGTGTATGATTGCCTATGCGTCCATGATCATCTGTGTTTGTTGTGTGCTACGAATTTTGTTTGATTTACTTATCTATTTTGTTTGGATAGTGTTATACATGGTTTAATTGCTATTTATTTAACAGTAACTCCGTATCTTCATAATTCAATAGTTTAAGCCATTTAGTAATAGTAGATTTATTTTCTTTTAGTATTTTAGTATATAAATCTAACTGCTTGTTTAATTTGTTGTGTAATATCGCAGATCGCTTATCATATTGCATGCTAGCCATTGATGTTTTTGTTATGGGATTTTCTGCTACGATGTCTTTCCTCCTTTTTGTTATTTTATTTTTATCAAAAGGCAGTTCTTTATGCTTTTTTAGATTTAAAAAAATATAAAATGCTGTCTTTACCCTCGATTTACATCTACGACATTTGTTTATTCGTTTTTAAAAATAATAAAAAATTTATGAAAGTTAGTGATACCCACGCGTTAAATACACGACATAAAAATAGACTATACCTGCCTCAATCTAGGATAAAAATGTTAAACTGCAGTCCATACTATATGGCTGTAAAAATATTTAACAAATTACCGCCTGATATAAAAAATCAAGTAACCTTTCAAGCATTACAAAAGAAGTTACAAGATTATCTTATTGCAAAGTGTTTTTATTCTGTTAATCATTTTCTCACCAACAAATAAATACATTTTTTGCTTACCTTCACATTTTTGCTTGCCTTTACATCAATATTCACTTAAAACTTTTAATTTAATAAATAGTCTAGACATGCGATTATTTAATTATATAATTATTGAATTGTTTAATTTAATTTAACTATTTTAATTATTTTATTTTATTTAATTATTTTATTTAATTTTACTTTATTTTGTTATTGTTTTATTTAATTTTTTTAACTTTTAGACTTAAGATATTATTCATAGTTTTACATAAAAATAATACTCGGGATTACTACTAGAAAATACTACTAGGGAGCTCTCTATAAATTTGCCGTGTCCGAAAAGGGCGACTAAGTTTTTAAGTTCCTTCATAAATGTACAACATGTTATACACTTAGTTAGCAATAAAGAATTTGATTTGATTTGATTAGAACGATCTGCAATATGTACAACTTTCTTACCGATAACAGGTCTGTAATCTGATATAACTCTTGTGTTGGGAATCTTCTTTTTTTAAAATACATTATTTTTATTAATGCTCTCTGTGCTCGCTCCGTTTCAATGAACTTTGTTTTTGCCGCCCCACCCAAAATTGGGATGCAATATGTCAAAACGGATTGAGCCAGAGCAACATATATTTCGTTGAGGAGGCTCCTAGATGTTTTATTAGGATCTGTGATTATTTTTTTAGGTACTACGTGTCTTAATGTTTTAAAAATCCAATTTAGTTTTCGAACTCTGCCACTAACATATTCCAAATGATTGTACCAGGAGAGTCGTTGGTCTATGATAACGCCCAGGTACTTAATGTGTGTCACTTTGTTAATAATAGGACAATCACAGTTTTTTGTCGCAAGGTCATTACATTTGTGTATTTTTAGGCTGTACTCATCACTTGGCTGTTTCTGATCGTGAATAGAAAAACATATGTAATTGGTTTTAGAGTAATTTAGGGACAAAACATGGTCTTTTAGCCATTTAGCGATCTGAGCAACTCCCGTTTCTGCTACATTTATACTCACATGGTCCCATGAATCCCCAGTGAAGACTACAGCTGTGTCGTCAGCATAGGAGAAGATATTTGCATTTTCTATATTTAAACTGCAGAGACCATTAATGTAGACTAAGAACAGCGTAGGACCCAGTACGCTACCCTGGGGTACGCCATAGGTCACATCTGTGTCCTCACTAATATAATTCTCAAGTTTAACCTTTTGAATCCTGTTAGAAAGGTAATCTTTAAAAAGAGCTAAGGGAACTTCTCTTATTCCGATATTTTCCAACTTTTGCAACAGAATGGGGATAGAGACGGTGTCAAATGCTTTTTTGATATCTAGAAATACAGCTAGACACTTTTTATTTTTATCGAGTTTTTGTACTACTAGCGAGCTTAGACCAGTTACTGCATCTTCTGTTGATTTGCCTTGTCTAAATCCGAACTGTGAATGAGATAGAACATTGAATTGATTAAGGTATTTTTGGAGTCGGACATTTAACAATTTTTCAAATATTTTGGACATCGCAGGTAGTACCGATATGGGTCTGTAATTGCTGACATCGTCTCTATCCCTATCCCTATCCTTAAACAATGAGTCACAAACCGTAAAAATGTTTATATAAGTGCTCATGATTGTACCAATGTCAAAACCAATTTTTTTTATTAATATTAGCCTTTATTATATACGTTATAATCGATAACATAATATGATATCAGTTATTTGCACCATCGTTAAACATTAATTCATTCACCAACATTAAGTTGTGATAATAACATTACACTACACTACTACCACTACATGACGTCATAATATCGCTAATCCCGACATTGGATAACCGAATTCATCCCTAGTTTTAATCCATCTTTTCAGTACAGTGCAGTACGTTTGCTGCTCGCACCGACAACAACCGGCCGACAGACGACGCGTCGCGATCGCGAGCCTCACCCATCCAATTATACAGCCCCATTTATATCTATACTATTAATAAAGAGGTAAAGTTTGTGACTTTAATCTGGAACAACTGGTCCAATTCCAAAAAACATTCTCTAATAGAATGCTGCATTGCTTGCGGGTAACATAGGCTATGTTTTAATTAGATAAAAAAGGTGGGTATAATTGTTAAAGTCTTAAATCCGTTTTATTAAAGCTGGAGAGTTGGTTTTTACCATTGAAAATGATAAGATAAGAAATGATAAGATAAGATAAGATAAGATAAGATAAGATAAGATAAGATAAGATAAGATAAGATAAGATAAGATAAGATAGGATAAGATAAGATAAGATAAGATAAGATAAGATAAGATAAGATAAGATAAGATAAGATAAGATAAAATATACATATACATTCAATTATAAAATTAGACTTGTGAGTAATGTAGTTGTGTAATTTTAGTGAAGTAAATCTCAATAAAAAATTCTAATTAGGTATTCAACTTGTAGTTAATATGTTATTCAAAATAAAATATATCTTTTTTCGTAAATTTTTGTATTCATTTTCAATGCTCCGATTTTTGCGGGAACTGCGAAATCTGTAAATTTTTGTTTGAACGCGCTAATCTCTAGAAATACCAGTGGAATTTGAAAAAATATTTTTGCATATGATAGCCTAATTTTTGTGAAAGGCTTTAGGCTATTTAACATTATTCTATGACCCTTAAAAAAGTGAGAGAAAACACTAAGCGAATACGAAATACTAGCGCATTCGGGTGACACGATGCGACCCACGCTTGCTAAACGCGTAGTTGGTAATCACAAATCCGGGCTATGCCTCAAAAAAACCGAAACACACTTTGTCCGACCTGGGAATTGAGTTCGGGTTTCGGGCCGAGCGCTTTGTCTCTCGGCCACCAAGGCGTTTCGCGTATACAGGTATTACAAGGTGGACTGTGGGCGTAGCAGTGCGTTTTTCTACTAACGCACACTGGGTTTATTCTTGATATAATCTATTTATTAATACGTGAAGCAAAAATTTTGTACCTCTTTTTACGAAAATTGCGCGGACGGAGGAGTATGAAATTTCGCACACTTATAGTTTATATAGAGAAGGATTGCAGAATGTTAATATATTTTTTTAAATTATGCATAAAAATACATTAAATCAATAAAACAAACATTACACACACTACCATGTATTTGGCACACATGCATATGTATTTGACGCACACGCATTATTATATTATACTCTTTTAAAAAATTTCAAAAATGGAAGAGGAGCGGCCGAAATCTGTCAATGCCAATATCCAAACTCACATTCTATCTTTTTAATTTTTCATTGCTTATAATACAATCCGTGCAGCCTTAATAAAATTACGGTCGAATTTCGACCACTGTGCGACCATTAGTAATAAATAAGACACTCACGGAAGTTGAGATGACTTTTATTGCCTTTTGCAGAAAGGACTATTACACTGCATTACAATTATTTTATACGGAGCTGCGAATATCGCGTGGTTACACAAGATGGATGCAGAGAAGAGAGAGAGAACAAAGTACCTCTCTTTCGCACTAAAAAACTATTACAAATGCAAAGGCATTATTATTTATATTGCCAACAGACTGACGACCTGGAGAAAGAAGGTCGCGGGTAGCCGCTGGATGCGAGCAGCGCATAACCGGTCGTTGTGAAGATCCTTCGGGGAGGCAGTGTAACGTACCGCACCTTCATAACAGCCGAAAAGCCCGGCTTGCTCTATCAAAAGCTCAATTCTACAACTGAAAACGTGAAATATTTTTTACAAAGGTTAGTTTTTTGTCAACATTCCAATAATCTATTATAAATAAAAAAAAACGATTAATAAGTCGCTAAACTGCGTACAAATCTAGAATAATAACTTAGTAAGAGTTATAAATTATCATCTCGAGCTCCTCCGTGCTACGAAAGACACGTAAAGCCGTTGGTCCCGGCTACCAATCCGCACTGGGCCCGCTTGGTGGTTTGTGGCCCGTTCTCCCTATCCATCCATAAGGAAGGCTCATGCCCCAGCAGTGGGGACATAAAAAATGAGCTGATGGTGATGATGATGATGATTTGTAAAACTATGTATCTAAATCGCACCTACCAATCGTAACCGTATCCACTACATTTATTATTACTATAGGTACGTGGGGCAAACATTTCGGTACGCGAAAACAAAATGAAACTATCGGTTAAACTTAAAAATTTTAGAAGATAAATATCGCTTTACTAGATAAGGTAACATGCAGTTGAACGCTGCGATAAAATAGATCAATAACAGTTCGCGAATAGAAGAGCCACTTTCAGAGTCAACTTGCGTTATTGTGCTGGTCGCACACTTACGGAACGGCTTTTGGTGTAAATTGCTTTTTAACTGTCAACAAAAGGAACATTTTACGTTTAAGAAGGCTCGAATGTGCGATTATTCATTGTCCGTGTAAATTACCATGATGGTAAATGGTTGTTGTATGATTGTTTTAATTCATAAATTGTAGTTTTGTTTCATTATTGTAAACATAAGTGGGTATCATACTAATCCAGTTCGTCAGAAAGCGCGGGGTACGAGTTCCGATTGTCGAAAATTAGTTCGACACTTTTTTTAAATTTTAAAAGTATTATTATTTTAGTAATTTATACAAAAATTGTGAATATTAAAGTGATTTGGTGATGTGGATAGGATGGGATGAATGGGAAAAGTTTACGAATCTAACTTAAACTGGTAGAGCATCCAGATATGATTAGAAGTATTCAGAATAAAGGAGTATGAAGGGATCGAAGTGAGTCAAGAATGTCAAGACTGCAGCCAGTTTGATAATGACGTCTGACGTCATGTAGGTAATGTTACTATATATCTAATACCTTTAAACGAGCAATTCTTGTATATATGTAATCTCGGAAACGGCTCCAACGATTTTCATGAAATTTAGCTAGGTTTCATTTTTAGAAAACGTCGTTTTATCCGTAAAAAAATACCGAGCTAAGCTCGATCATCCAGGTACTGTATTTAAAACGTTTTGATAACGAATAAATGAAATTGAATAAATGAAACGTCTAAAATAAGCATTAAAATAACGTTTAATTTACCTATTAAAGGGTGAAAACGTAAGCCAACAAAAAATGCGTGAAACATTTTAACATACCGTTCTTCTGTTTGGTAACCTCCAGTGTGTCCCCGGTCGTGTCGTTACGAAAATAGTTCTCTCACAAACACGAGGTGAGGCGAGGTGAGGGGGTCGATTGAATCGAATATTCGCAAGTGGAGGAGACGCGACCCGCACCGCGAGATACCCGACTCGATTCCTGAATCCGGCCACAAAATAAGGAGACTGCAAAAGGTAAGCTTCGGACAAACGCGTTCGAGCAACGCACACATAGACAACCTCTCACCGACACGGAATCTCGCAAGAGCTGCTTTTTTTTAAAAAGTGTAGTTCGTTCCCTGAGGAACCGGCTAAGGTCATAGACCATGCTGCCATGTCATTAGTTTCTTAATTTCATTAGTATTATAATCCTATAAAATGATGATGAATGATAATAGAAATGAGAAGTCAGAAATAATATACCCTCCCAACCCCTCGAGTATCTCAGTAAAGATCTGGGGCTTTACTAAGTCCTCGGGCGGACTTCTTGAGAGAATTTGAAAAGTGACGTTGCACTGTTTTGTTTCATTTGCCAACACTCATGCACACTCCCGAACACTTAACGGTTAACAATCCACCATTATTTCACAGTAATATTCGACATAACACAAATTTTAAAAAATAAAACAAAACCGTAGACATGACTCTTCTTTTTCCCGCCAAGAAGCCTCGCAAGAGCTGCGCGCGGAATGTCCTGTCCCGATCAGGGTGCCTAGTGTGTCTTTCACTCACCGGACGAAACAATAGCAACGAGTGCCATTGTTTCACGCCGATATTCTGTGAGAGCGTAGCGCGGCGCAACGTGCTGCAACGCAGCGTGGCTCTACCACTCAGGCTGTGTCACTAATTTAGCACCACATAGGATCACGTGTAGGGTCTTAAGGGTAAACCTACAGACGCGAGTAACTTTAACCCCCAAATTCATTCGCCATTCGATCACGTTAACGAAAACGAGAATATGTATAGCAAAATGTTAACTCCTCTCGTATGCCGCCAGGAGGCGCTGCTTCAATGCCATACTAATTTTCGTTTTCGTAAACGTAATCGAATGAATACGGATAGTAAACAAAACTCACACTAGGCACCCTATTCCAAGATCAGTGTCCGTGACAACTGTGCGTTGCTGTCCACGAGCGCAGTATGTAATATGTGAGCTTACCTTCTGGGTCTCCCTATTTTGTGATCCGGCCCTCAAACAACTTGGAATACACTTATGTGCGCCTGTTTGGGTTTATTTATCGAATCTTTAACTGTATTCGGTGTGTTTCAAAATGTTAACACCGCTAAAGATACATTTAATATCTTTTAATATCAAAGTGATTTATATCAAATCTGGAAATAGTACTTCAAAGAGGATTTGTGATATATATAGGATTGGGAATGGTAAGCTCTTGATAGCTGGGTTAAAATGAGAAAAGAGCTTAACTTTTGCTACTAGTAATCAAGTTAAACAGAGGAAATAGCTTAGCTCATGTTAGGCTCTTTAAGTATTTACCTGGACGAAACGACTTAGCTCGATGGCGCAGTGGTTAAAACGCCCGGTCTGCGAGTGCTGAGGTTAAGCAACTTTTGCAAAGGCCGGTCATCGGATGGGTGAACAATAAATTATCATCTCGAGCTCCTCCGTGCTTCGGAAGGCACGTAAAGCCGTTGGTTCAGGCTGCATTAGCAGTCGTTAACAACCACCAATCTGCACCGGGCCCGCGTGGTGGTTTATGGCTCGTTCTCCCTTTCCATCCAGAGGGAGGGCTCGTGGCCCAGCAGTGGGGACATAAAATGAGCTGATGATGATGATGATGATGAAACGACTTAGCGGTACTAACTAATCTCTCTTATAAGAGGAGCTAAACAGAGAACAGCTCAGCTCATGTTACGTCTTAAGGCATAGTGATATTCATAAGCGCTACTTGTAACCTAAACCGAATAAATTATTTTGAATTTTGAATTAAGTAATTACATAGAGTAAATCAGTCAGCCAAATTTACCAAATCTCTTGTTACTTGATTAAAAAGAGTAATAAATCAACCCAAATAATTTTAAAATGTTTAAATAATTTTAACGCAAATTTTGTTGCGAAACAAATTACAAAAACACAAATGTTGAAAAAATTTCCACGAGCAGGATTTGAACCTGCACCCTTCTGACACACCGGGTCAGGTGCTCTCCCAATTGAGCTATCGTGGTTCTAACCAGCCCGCCGAAATTATTCAACACTATTTACTTTTTACTTTGAAAGCCGGTTAGAACCACGATAGCTCAATTGGGAGAGCACCTGACCCGGTATGTCAGAAAGGTGCAGGTTCAAATCCTGCTTGTGGAAATTTTTTCAACATTTGTGTTTTTGCCAAATAATTTTGTTTTCCATTTCTTTTAGTTAAATCACATCGGATTTCATTACAAGTATACGTGCAGGGGTGCGATGCTTAAATCTCACAGATGTCGCATAAATTTAAATTGAGTGTTAAAAAAATACTTGCGACTGCAATGTCACTAAATCGATGACATTAGAACCTGATCGCAGAACGACGCACGTTTAATACTAGTTGACAAACGAAAATTTGAACATAATCTTTGAAAGGCGACGATACACAAGAAAAAGGCGGGTAGAATTGAATTGCGATTCGTTCGAGTCTCTAACTACCCTACATTTGTCCGTCAAATAAATTATAATGAAATAGAGAATTGCGAACTCATTTTACATTATTTACACGATGTTATTTAGGTTCCTACATAATATACTAGTATGTAAGCAATTAGGTACACTTATGTATCATACAATGAACGTTATCATTGTTAAAATAATTTCCGTTGATTTGAATGACGACGAGTGTGAGCACCTTTAATTTTGTCACACAAATTCTTTATTTCGTTAACGTGATTAAATAAAATTAGGCACACAAAATAAAACACGAAAACCTATACAACGTGTACCTGGTAGGTGTGGTCATAATTAAATGACTCAAAGTATATCCGATCTCGATCTTGTATGTAGAGTTACTTAGAAATAATTATTAACTTTAATTTATCATGCAAATGTTATTTATATTTGTGACGTCATGGGCGTCAGGCGCGCAAAAGTTAGCAGCAGCGATCATAAAAGTAAGTAAACAGATGTTACCGAACCACTAGTGTTGTGACTTGTTATTTTGAAATGACGTCACAATAGAATTAATTAATAAAAAATTGCAAAACAAACTTATGCCTGAGTAACTCTGCATACAAGATCTAGATCGGATACGCTTTAGGTATTTTCATTATGACAATACCTATCTGATGCACGTTGTATAATTAAAATCTGCCTCTAGAACTGCACATATTTCAGTGGTAGGTACGTATTGCAGTAGCACACCTAGGTAGGTGTGTACCTACCTTGTGAAATTTCGTATGCTTACACTTCTGACTTTGTTATTCCAACTCGCGGCCGGAGACCACGCATGCATTTCAACAGCACCGTTCCCAACGGTTTGCGGTAACGGCGCCGCTTTTTTAACGAAATGGCGCAACAAACATTTCCCCCAGTCGGCGCCCAAAACTAGATCACTGAAATCGTTTAGGTTAGGCTGAAAGTTTTTTATGAGGCCCTTTTATCGGACGCTTTATCCGCAACCGCACGGTGGGTAGTTGAATAGTGCTCGACGTTTTATTTTGCAAGCTCACAGTAAAATGTTTTGAAAGGACCGATTTCACTTTGCGCCGGTGGGCCCCCGCTCCCCCCGGCCCGCATGTCTCCGCCCGCCATTGTAAGGGCAACTACAATCGCACATTATTGTTTCGCTGGATGTGTACCGGTACCTATTCCTTTTTATTTCTGGCTCCATGCAGAACCGTATCTTTGTGCGGTTGAATTATGGTGATGAAATTAAAACGCGGCTTTTAGTCGGGCGCTCTGTTCCTCCGCCCGGTTGTAGTGATGGCGGCCTGAAATTTTTATGGAGATTATTATTTTTATGATCCCCATTCAATTTGAAATACAGTGGATTTATAGCGTTACAGTGCGAATTCACTTCGTCTATCTAAATGGAAATGATTCCGCTTTTAGCTCCGAGATCGAATGAAGATAGTGGATTATATTTCTCGCTTCGTACCTTAAAAGAAATGACTGTATGATTTGCAAAAATTAAGAGCTATATGGAATTAAATTATTTGTATAGTACGCATAAGAAGGCATTAGTAGTAGAAAATAATTACCTTATTTTTAACTATCGGAATATGGCAATGCAGCTTACATTGATGATATAGTAACATTTACATAAGATGGTGGTAGCTAGCCAGCGGGACTTAAAACAAGGTCTACTACCAACTGAACTGAGTACTGCCCTCCGCTGGGAATCGTACCCGGGATCTCTAGGTCTGTGTCTACACCACAGAAGCGGTTAAAACCGTGAAGACTTGGCTAAAAAGTAACCCCCTTTCAGGTGGAGACTGACCGAAGCATTTTGCCGTAACGTAACATGTTCGGTGCGAACATTCGCGTAGTCAATATAGTGAGCTGAGCTCTGTTATCGGTCAGTCAGCAATGACGTATCAAGCTTGTCGCGGATGGGACATTATGATACGCTCCGCTCAGTCACCACCAAAGACAAATGCAGATCGCGTTCCCAACTTCTTGCACACATGCAACAAGCATGCGGCATAACTCTGTTAGCGTCCGTTCGCCCTGTCCGAGAACGGCTATAAATCCAGCGTGCTATTTTATTATGTTTGTGCTAGATTAAAATAAAGTTAGTTGCGACTACATGTGAATGCCAGGGCTGTTGCGTGGAGCAACCGATGCAACCTTCATCGGAAGATCGTTAAAGATAACGGTTCAATTGTTTTAAATCAAATAGTGACGTTAGTCACGGTCGTTGTGGAGGTCTTGAGATGATGATGATGACGAGTGACGTTTGTGTTTTGTTTTATACCAGTAGGGGGTCTATCGTGTATTTAGAAAAAACGTTTATCATCATGAGGTTCTCAAAGAAGGAAGAAGTAACAGTTTTTACAAAACTATTGTAGACTATTATTTAAATGGCTATCTTCTCGACGCATAAACATAGCAAAGCAACACACAAACATTATTATAACAGATATGAAATATTATGACAGACTTAGATATGAAGATAGTAGCAAGCCAGGCCAGCATAAAACATGACTTAACTAGTCATACTAACGACTTACCATTAGCCTAGAAACATCATTAGCTGAACGGATGGATGCAATGGTTGAATGCGAGTAATCATGATTCTCTACTACTGACGTGAACTCATACATAACGCAATCATCACTAACAGGACTGTAATCTTTTTTTTAAATACATCCGACCGTTGGTCCTTCGTGTACTACTACCATAGAGGCGGCTAAAACACCTACCTCTCATTGCTGTTACAAATATAACTTTAAAGTGTATACTAGTGTCCGGTCACAACCCTGGATGGGTATACGTAGAGCTAGACTGCAAATCATTAGCAGGATAGAGACGGCTGCGGCGGACCACACTTGCTGTTTGCATTCGTAATTAATACACTGTTTGCTCGCCTGATTTACGATACCGTCCGTTCTGCCTCTAATGTGTTAATAGCTTAGAAAATTAATGCTATAGGTATCTCTAAATTTTATTACCATATCGAAAGTGTTACGAAAATTACAATGTTGTATTCTTACAGATTTTTGTTGGAAAACATCTATAGCATCTTTACCACGTGTTCTATTTACAAACCACTTTGGTTCTACGACTTTTGGTAATTCACAAAAAAATATACAATTATCACAAAATATGTATGTAGGTACTTTGTACGCAATTATAACAAGACCGACAGGTCCAATCCAACAACACTTTCATTTTTAAATTGCTTAAATAACGAACTTTGATCAATTAAGCTTACCTCTTCAAAAAATTATCGTTTGAATGCAGCCTTCTTTGAATATTGAGGTGAGGTACATGCACGAGCTTTCGCGGCGGAGGGAGGTGCATCCTCTGATTAAGTTTCTTATAACAAACAAGTAGCTGATAAACTTCGCCTACAACGTACACGACATAGGGCTTAGAGGCACGTCTGACGGGTGACGTAGAATAAAGTATTGATAGTCGCTCAACAGTATAAAACATTTCTTTTTTGTTGCATTATCTCTTAAAATACATCAACTAGACAAAATAATTAATAATTATCATCATCAATAACATGACGAGACGTGCAGATTAGGTCAGTTACTACCGTAGTAGGAATAACGACCCCTCCTTGACTTTAGGGGTATCCCGAGCCAAGGTATTAAAGTATTTAGAGGTACCCACGGGTTTTCTGCTCCTGACAACCGACCCGATAGCCCGGAAAATCTAGTAAGATATGCGGACAAATTCCTGTAAAACAAACGGCAAAAGTCAAGTAAAGTTTTCGTTTTTATTTCCAGTCACTTCGGCATAGCATCAGGAACTACCGAGTTTCTCGCTTCCTTTATGCCGGTTGTGCTGTAAAAGTCATAGGCAATTTTCAGTAATTATTCAAAGCCATAGTTATGTAATATTTAATAAAGTAATCCAAAAATCGAATGATCGATTTAATAAGAAAGTCTCATTTCCAAAATTCAATCCCTTACTCACTACGCCACCTTTCGTAAGTCTTTGGCGGGAGACATTCTACTGAGAAGAACCATCAAGAAACTCAGCAATTGGACCATACTGTTGTTTCTTTCATTCCATCAGAAATATTGAACTCCCATAATTTAACTAGACGTTTTCCATCTCAAATCAACATATAAATAGGTACGCGTTGTGTAGTAGCAGATCAGAAGTACATTTTTTACAAGCCTGTAAACGTGTTACATCTACGGGCGACATCATAATAAGCCCACTGAATAATATTACAAAAAAACCAACATCAGAGGTCTCCCAAATCGCTCTTATTTTAGCCTTTGCTCCTCGCGAAAATCAACTGCCACTGTTTATACTGGTACCCAGCGGATCTAGGGGTGTGTCTTGCTAATTTTGGTTTGGTGAAAAATTGTTGCTTGTTCCCCCGTCGCTCTGTCCCTAAGTCAGCTTTCGGCGGCTGTAGGCGTGGCAGAGAATTTGCATTTTTAGCGAAAGTACGATGACGGCCGTCCCAAACAGATGAATTTGCGTGGGAGACGAATGATCCATCAATACAGCCTGCGTTACCATAATGCCTGAGTGTATCTGTGTGGGTTAGGCCGGATTGGCTGGCAGCTAGTAATTCTGAATATATTACCAACGCGAAGAAATACTTATGTCGTATGGCCTCTTACTGTGGGCTACAGCGGCTGATGTTGAAACTATATTTATTTTGCAGAAACGAGCAATAAGAACCATCTATAGACTAGGTTCCCGAACTACTCTAAGAACTATTTTTAAAGAAATTGGTGTTCTTACAGTTGCATCTCAGTTTATTTATAATTGCATAGTCTTTGTGCGTTGCAATATCAACTCATTTACTAAACACGGTGACATACACAATATCAATACTAGAAATAAGAAAAAACTTGTAATGCCACTATTCAGACTGCAAAAGGTTCTTGGCTCTTTCTTGGGGCAAGGTATACACTACTATAATAAAATACCTAGTACTGTACAAGATTTACCATTACATAAGTTTAAAAATCATGTAAAATCTTCTTTACTTAAGAAAGGTTATTATACAGTCAAAGAATATTTAGATGATAAAGCAGCCTGGTTATAATAAAAAATCCACATTTTGTTTTATTTGGATCAATCATTATACTTTAATATCTTAGCGCTGATATGATAGCCTTTATCAGCAGTGTCCTACAGTTTACAAACAATATTTATGTTGCGTTAAACAATTCATTGAGTTCTTATTTAGAGTAGCTTGAGTGTGGCATGCTCTCTTTATTGTCTCTGCGGTGGTGGCATGTGCGTCGGGTCGTTACATTCCCTAAGATATGGTTGAGTGAAGCGATGGCTGATTCATATGTCATACTCGTGAACGGGTGCCTCCTGCGGAGGCAGGTCTGCTCTTGCTTACTTATCTAATTTTATTATTATTGTACTCGTATACTTTAACTTTGTTTTCTTAGCAAATTTTTGACTTTTATTAGTACTGTATAACATTGTAAAAATTGAAATTGGTAGGTACCTGATGTAATTTTTGCAAAACTTATTATTATTTTCTTTTTTTTTGTATTTTTGGGTGTTGTGATTGTCCTTTTTTGTGTTTGTTTGTGATGGAAAGTGTCCTTTTATGATAGGGCATTTTCCAATATTTTTGACGCTGTAAGGGAGAAAAGAGCTTGACACTTGCTGAGTTTCTTGCCGGTTCTTCTCAGTACAAGTTCTCCCGCCCAGAGTAGACTTACGAACCGATGGCATAATGACATTCATAAGAGCTATTTGTAGCCTAAACTGAATAAATGATTTTGAATTTTGAATTTTTTGAATTACGTCTAAAACGTATTGTTTTCCACTCAGACATTATTTAGTTACTGTCCTGAGGGTTTTTAAGATTAGAAATTGAGCTAAAACCACATTCATCAATCTACTTTCAAATCGAGGTGAGGTTTCAGTAAGACAGTATCCTACAATACCTCGGTAAATTCTAGATAGGCAGTAAAGTGTCCCTAAGTGCTCTTTAGTCTCTCGTTTTTAGTTTAATGATGTTCTTTGAGTTGGTAACAAAGCATTTATTAGTTTATCTGAAGATAAGAGAATGGGATACTACACATTGTGGCTGATTTATGTTATAATGAGAATGAGATACCGCTAATGATTATATTGTGCTTGGCAGACTATATTTCATTCATTCTCTAATATTAATTCAGAGAATGAATGTATTTTAATGGAAAGTATCAAGACCACGAAGCTATAGATCAAGACAATACATTTTACTGACAACTTGACATTTGTATTATGTTAAAACCACGCATGGCCCGATTGCGAATAGGCTTATAAATTGCTTTCTACAGAAATATTGCAAAAGATGCTGTGTGTGGTTTAAAATGATAAGTTTAGCATTACAGAGAAACTACAAACGGTCTTACACTTATGGCATTCAGTGTGGCAAAACAAACTTTGACAGCGAAAATACTTGGGCGTCTTCGTAGTTAATGCTTTGTAGCATTACCATGAGTTCACTAATCTCGATGCTCACCTTCGAATTCTTCAATGTTCGATGTCGAGTAAGTCGAGTACCAACCGACGCGATTCATTTATTTTGCCGTTTCACCAATCACCACTTCACAAAAGTGTGAATGACACTGATGCTTCTGAAAATTTTTTGTGCAAATTAAAAACCTTGATGCGAGCGTGTAAAGGAGACGTCAACCCATGGTAGGGTTCCACATGAAACATTCTAACTGCAGGCTAGTGGTAATTGAGTAACAACTATTCTTATGCATCCAACTTTTAATTAAGAAGACGTAACAGGTTACAAATGTGGTGTAACTAAAAGGCACGGTACACGTAACATTATTACTGCGAAGTTTCACCAACATGTTTGTGTTCAACACGTCTAAACAAGAACCGGCGGCGGCGTGTTCTATTAAAATTTTAATATTATTGCGTCTCACGTTCTTTGGAAGCAATAAAAATCTAAAAGTTAGTTTCGCGAGGGAAGTTTTGCTTCGCTTTCGGTGCGGCGGCCGACTCGAGTGGATCGCAACCCGGCCCTACAAGGAATGGGCGTGTGCGGAATGCATAATAAAGATGAAGATTAAAAACTACAAAACCTTGTCAATAACAGTCGTGGGGCACTTGATGGCACTGGAGTTGCATGCTGAGTTTATCTATGTTCTAAGAATTAACTTTCTAAAATACACAGTTCCTCAATTATTGTAGCTCATAAGGATTAATCAGGAATTAGGTCAACTAAACCAGTACTGTTTTGTAAAGTTTACGCGAACACTACACATTTAAAATGCTAATAATACTAATTATGAGACGACCAACACCTCAGTCTCCCTGTGACCACGGACCCTGCAAAGGGTTCGAAACGTCAGGATAAACATTAAAAAGTAATGTGTAAAATAAACGCGAGTAGATCCGTAAAAGTTGTTTCATTCAACTAAACCAGTTTAAAAAAGTATTGAATATTTTCCACGAGCGGGATTCAAACCCGAATCCCACGTTATACCGGATCAGGTGCACTACTGATTATGCTGTCGTGGCTCTGTTCAACCCGCCGAAATTATCATCACTATATACTCTTACTTTGTAAGCCAAATTCATACCTTGTTGGTTTCAAGTGCCTCTGTAATCTAGTAGTTGGACCAAGTCGGTCTCAGACCCAGAGCTCCCAGTGCATAGGCACAGAGGAAACGTATATGTTGTTGGAGGACTCGATGGCGCATTAGTTGACGCGCCTGTTCTGCGATTACTAAGGTTAAGCAACTTTCGCAAAAGCCGGTCGTCGGATAGGTGGCCAAAAAGGCCGTAAAGTCGTTGGTCCCGGCTGCATAGTCGTTAACAACCACTAATCTGAACTGGGCCCGCGTGGTGGTTAATGGCCCGTTCTCCCTATCTATCTATAGGGAAGGCTCGTGCCCTAACAGCGGAGACATAAAATGAGCTGATGATAATAATAGGGCTTATTGGATGTCCGCCTCGCAAGCTATCACCAGTTATACCCACGATGTTGCAAGCGTCAGTAGGCAGCTGTGAACTCTTACCATCAGGCATTGAAGTGGGCAGCGTGTTTGTTTGCTGAATCAATCAACAAAAACGTGGTGATGGTAAACGTAATAGAACAAAATGTAGATATGACATATGTATTTCAGTTTGTTAAGTCATTAATTACTAGTTGTCGCCTGCGACTTCGTTCGTGAAGACTACACTATCCCACAGGAAGCTGTTACCAGGATAAAAGTATCCTATATCCTAGTCCGGGTCATGGTATGTCTATGTGCAAAGTTTCATTCAAATCCGTTCCGCCATTTTCACGTGATGCTCGGTCAAATAAACAGACAAACAGACAAAAATTCTAAAAACTGTTGGAACGTGTTCTGTTATCGATTCTAAGTATCCCCAGCCAACTTTTTTTCGAATATCTTCCATGTGCAGAATTTCGACCCTCTTTAGCTTTGTTATATGTATAGATAGAACATAGATAGATAGATAATTAAGTTATTCAAAAACGTGACGTTAAACCTAGTTGGAAACTGATTCTGTTTGTCTCTGCGGAAATAGAAACAAAACCTAATAAAATAAAGGTTAGAGTCAGTTTTGCAGTTGCTTTTTTTTAGTTCAACTTATGGAATAAGAGGGTACTTTTTAAATTATGCCTTAGAGTAGAAAGAGAAAGCTAAATGAATAAATTTTTTTAAATTGCATACAACAAACAAAAATCGAATTCACACCTACACTAACGAAAGCCGGTCCAAATATATCCGTATATAACGTTTAATTTGTAACATTTTTTTAACATTGAATTTTTAACACTTATAAGATAGATGCTTAGCATAGTCGGCTTCTTTTGAAACCGTTATTCTGTTCAAACTTCGGTGTAACCTCGGCTCGCTTATCTTCCTTTAAATACTTTAAAGACAAAGAAAGACTTTAAAAGTTATTGGACTACGAGAAAAAATCGTTTTTCTTTCATTTAAACTTAAAAACAAGTCTTAAATGATAAATCGTCAGATTAGATCGAAAACCGCTTAACTCCATCGGACCTTATTTTCGAAGGGGCAAAAAAACTGTATTTTTTCTACTACTCGTTCCTAGACCTATTCACGTTTTTTTTGAATTTAAGTAAAATGTGGTTGCGAATTTAAGAATACAATTAAAACGAAACGATGCGTTCAGAAATTCCGCGTCGAACGATACCAAAAAGTCATTTTCGACCGAAAGTGGAGATAAGAAGTTTAAGTTTTTTCTATCTAAGCTGACGAAATGAAAAACGATTTTTAATCATTTGTATCTGGCAAAAGACTATGCGCTTACATACCTATCTTTTTAAATAATTTTGTATGCAATATATAGTTTTGGTAAAAACTGGGAGAACATCATATTTAAACAGTTTTTGGAAAATGGGTGAATACGTTAAACGGCTGTCAGATAAAAAAAGAAACTAAATAATTTCAGGAATCATTAATTTAAAAAATACCACATTTATTTAGAAATTATCAGTTTTTTTACCGTCTGAAGGAAACCACTTATTTCCGTACACAGCAACTAGTCTGTAATTCACTTACAACGGCCGTAGTACTCACTTTATCATGCTTGTAGTTAATTGAGTCGTTAACATTATAAACGACAATTTACGTCACAACAAGATACTATTCTCGAACGGTTCTCGCCTCAAATTTGTGTCGTACGTTTTTAATAATAAGAGCGTGCGATGTAGTGTGGCCAAGTCTATAGTGATGTTAAAAGGCCCGAGCCTCTCAAGTATTGAGCTCATTGAATGCCCGAGTTTCGTTAGAAAGCGTTAAAAGGCTCTTAGCTTTAGTTTTAGCCGCGAGTAACAACTCGAACCTTGAGCTCTATTTTGCTGCACATATTATTATTATAACCGTGGTCTAGTAGTAAAGACCACCGGTTTAGACCCAGCCAGAGGTCCCGAGTTTGATTCTCAGTGGGGGGTAAATGTTTGTGTACTCGTTTTGGTCGGTGGTAGAGCTTGTTTGTCCGCCTAGATAGCTACCACTAAGTATCTTATTTAAATATGTCGCCATAACATCAATGTTTTTAGCATTGTTGTATTCCGGCAGTTACAGAAATGATAGCCAGTGCCTCAGTAGTTGGGGATCTCGGCTCAGTTGAGATGAAGGTACTGTGCTTACCCGTAAGATATTAAAAAAAATGTTCATTTCATTTCAGATTTTATCTGGTATGTAATGAAAAAAAAAATGAACGAGCTTTACAGTAGTCGCATATGATGTGTAACATTTGACATCTCACCTTTTGAAATCAATATTACAATAGAAAATAGAATATTGAATTAACAATGACGTATATTTTTTTTCTCCTTTTTTTTCTTTTTTTTTCTCTTTTTTTTTCTCCTTTTATATTTATTTTATTTTTTTGCTGCTGAAGGTAAGCTTCAGTCTTACTGTTACAGTTACTTTTTCTACGAAATCACTCCCACTAATTGCAATAAGGAGACTGCTGAAGGTAAGCTTAATACAAATGCATCATATCATATGATATATATATATAAATGAGCGGATCACATTGTTACGCTACTTCCGTCACATTTCTAGATGTTACGGTACTTCCGTCGCATTTTTACAAAATCACTCCCACGAATTGTATAATAAAAGGCGAGCGGAAAGATGTTACACATAAAAAATCGAAAGAACAAAGATCTCAAAACAAAATGGAACAATATGTATTTTTGTGAGATTTTCAACTACAAGGCAAAATACCTATTCGATTTATTTTAAAGTATAATATTTAGTTAGATCATAGTTCGTATTTGAAGAGTGACTTGAACTTTGTATGAAATATTGTTATGGTAAGATTCAACCTTAGACAGGTGTGTGGGTAGACAGCTAATTAAACGGAACTCAAGCTTCGACTCGAGTCTTCTCTTTAAGATTCTTGAGTCTTTGAGGCTCGACCTTTTAGACTCGCAAACCTTTAAAGGTCGAGCTTTGTAGGTTCAGAAGCTTCGACTCGGGGCTCGAGTTCCCGACTCGAAGCTTAGTTTTCACAACACTACATGTATCTTATTTACGGAGAGGCAATATAATAAGCATTTTTCAAGCAAGACGATGTCTCAGGTGCTGGCCCGCCACTGAATATTGAAACGAGTGTGATCAGAATCGAGATGCAGTTTTATTGTCACTCCGCCCGAGTAAAGCTATGAAATTTTATTGGTTTCTTTGAAATTTTCAAGGGGAATTGTCCACGTATCGATATGCATCTGTACGTGTTATGACGCTCCCCGTACACATTGGGAATGATTTGATAATGGCCAACAGCGTGCTTAGTATGCACGCTATCATTGCATTAGAAAACGTGTTTTTTCTGGAACTCTGACTGATGGATGTTACAACTGATATTGTTTATTTTACAGACATGCAGACACTGCTGAAGGTTTTGTCCTTTTGAAAGTCTTTGAATAGTCTGCGCTCCCTGTTTTCTAGATGGGCAACTGGAGCTAGTCAAGTCGTTTCTTGCTATTGGAAGAGGACCAGTAGAAGTTGTCGAATAGTTATCGTTTAGACATCGGCCCAAACCACGGATGCTAGAGTTGTCGATTCTAAATTCGAGTACCAAATGTCCTCTATGGTATCACATTTGTAAGGCGCTTTTCTGTGTACCTGGTACCTGACAGGAGACTGAAGAGATCTGCTTTACACGACTTTAAAGTTTATACTGACACCTCCCACCAACCGTGAGGACATAAAGTAGGTGTCAGACAACCTTGCGCAGGCAAAACTCGCATAAGGGACCATCTGCGTCAGGTCATGCCAGATCAGGACGCGTCGAAGCGCATTATTCATCCAAAACTTTTAAGACCTCCTTGAAACAATATCAAGCGAGTTGTCCCGCGGACATGTGTAGTCCACTACCTAATATCCAGATAGGTTACCGGAGCTATTAAAAATTACGCTACTAAGCAATTATATATACAAAGTGTAATTTCCAAACCCACATGTCTATATTAACACGATCGACAGACGCCGCGTCTTAACCCGCGAATGTGAGAGGAAATGAGCTCTGTATCTTAGGATTCACACGCGACTGGGCCCTCGCAGATTGTCGCGAAATGTGCCGTCACTAATGCAGCTAATGTCGTATGAAAAGGACGCTATTGCTTTATCTTAATCGGTGCGTTTCGTGTGTCGCGGTCGCGCACCCAAATTGATGATTAGTTAGGGCTGCTTTTACCCTCAGGGTTTCAGGGTTGGTAGTTAGTGTCAATATTAATGTAATTAATATTATATATAACCATAATAATAATAATTAATTGGCTTTTGTTTTATTTTCAGTTTGCGCAAGCATTAAATTTATTTCAAAATTGCAAATATATCTAAAATTTGAAAAATACAAAATGTTGAAAAAACACAAAAACACATTGTTCGCAACAATATTTGCGTAAAATTATATGTAAATTAAATGTGTAAATGTGTGTAAATGTGTAAATGTGTAAATATGTAAATTAAAAATATTTGATATTGTCCCTCAAATCTGAGTTTTGGGCTATAAGAATTAAATTATTAATTCTTCTTAATTTTTTTTTGTCTTTTTCACTGAATACTGTAATGCCAAGTTCTTTGAAATTAGGTCAATTTTAGAATTTGACATGCTAAATGTAGTTCCAAGGTTTAACAACAAGGATGTTAAAGAAATATCCAACACACAAGAAAGAACGCCTTGCTGTGCCAGTGTAGTAGCTTTTAAAAACTTTTATTTTTAAATAAGAGTAATTGCACATCCATACATCAATTACATAATAATCTTCGTCCATCGGGGGCCGGCGACGATACATCAATCAGCCGTGACGTGCTCGCAATCAAATAAAATTTAACTCGTGAGCTCGCCAGCCGCGCATAAGCTGTTTATTGCCTGGATCATCCGACTTTTATCACTATTATTAGCTTAGAAAAATGAGTGTCGTTTAAATGAAGTTTAAAACTTTCGTGTTTCGCTATAAGGAAATAATTGAACGAGGCTTGATGCAAACTAATAGGTGTCGGTAGCTGAACGACCCCGATCCGATCTAAACCCGTCGGAGAATCTTGTAGGGAACGGAGGCACGCACAAGTGCGTGATGCCATTCCCCCTAGAAAAACCTCTGAAGGTGTTTCGATCATACGGCTTGAGGAACCCTTTTGGGTTTCTCGCCGCCCCCAAAAAAGTCGGGAGACGCTAAAAATGCCGCCAGAGACAATCAGCAAACTCTCTCTAAAACAAAAAGGAAGCTAACACAATGATCGGGTCGGGCTCGTGTTGAATGCGAGAAATCGTGGTACCCCATAGCTCTGTTAGAATATTGATGTGAACACTTACCTAAAAACAAGTGTATTGGATTTTCTGCATGGGTAACAAGATAGCGCATTGATATTAAACTTTGCTAAAAAAACGAGCGAGCCTTACAGTAGTCGCTTATGATGTGTAACATTTGACATCTCACCTTAGTAGTAAGCAATTTTACCATTATATTCTGAAAAAAAATGGGTCAGGTATTACATTATTTTATAACTATAAATAAATTCAATAAATACTCATTAGAAGACATTTGACATATCAAAATGACATTTGATAGTGAAATTACACAATATGTCATATATAATAATAATAGGCCATGTTCATAATATCGATCTTAAATTTTCAAAATGGCGCGCACTTGCGCGCTTCCCCGACTTCCTGTTACACTGTTACACATACTTCCGTCCCATTTCGCGAAATCACTCCTACAAATTGCTTATACAGGGTGACTGGAAATTAGTGGCGGAGCCGTTAAGGGGAGGTAGTCTAGGGTTATTCCGACAGATATCACTACGAGACCTACCGTCCTTACTTAACCCTTTCCAAGATATTCCTACTTAAAGAGTGTAACCCAAAAAATCGTACAAAAATTTTTCAAATAGTAATAAATCCAAAAAAAAACGTTATTTTGGCCTACTTTTTGTAGCCTGTAGCCTGTAGAGGGAGGGGCAATCTCGACTCGTGCGCGTCGACCGAGTCCTTTGTTTTCGGAACAAAATGCTCTACACGGGCTCTACGGGTTTTTTCCATTGACCATATCTTCATTGTTCCTTACCCGATTTTGGACTTTAATATCTCATTCGAAAGGGTACGAAACGTAGAAGTTTTTTAATTATTTTGTACGTAATAATAAAGAGTGACTTTTTTTAATAAATTGAAGTTTTATCAGCCATCAAAGTATTTTTTTTACATTTTCCGTTTTTGTTTAGCAGTTTTTGTATAAAATAATGACACTTGCGGAGATTTAACAATTAATATTACTTATTTAGAATATCTTTGTTGCAAAACAAAAAAAAGTAGGCCAAAATCACTTTTTTTTAGGATTTATTACTATTTGAAAATTTTTTGTACGATTTTTTGGGTTACACTCTTTAAGTAGGAATATCTTGGAAAGGGTTAAGTAAGGACGGTAGTTCTCGTAGTGATATCTGTCGGAATAACCCTAGACTACCTCCCCTTAACGGCTCCGCCACTAATTTCCAGTCACCCTGTATAGAAAGCGAGCGGAAAGATGTTACACATCAAAAACTAATTAGTATTGTATAGGTATTCATAGGCATACCTTTGTACCCTGCTTTCGACCGTGTTGCACCGGCCGTGGTCACGAGCTTACTGCTGTCACGATTCACGATGTCACATTTATCAAACTACCGCCACTATGACTGCAGTATGATGTAACAATGGTAATATCCAAATTAATAATTTATTATTAAAATTAAAATTGTGTTAATTAGAAGTGATTTAACAATTCAGTCAGTATCATTAAATGTGAAGGAGTATGTTTTTTTCACATTCAAATTTGTCCGGTTCCGTACCCGATTATATATAAAAGCAAAAATGTAGTTTAAAAAAGGACATCTAAGTATGAAATAAAACTACTTTTACGGATCTACTCGCGTTTATTTTATACATTAGTTATAATTAATGTTTATTCAGACGTTTCAAACCCTTTGCCAAGTCTCCCTGTTACCCCGAACCCTGCAAAGGATTCGAAATATCAGGATAAAAATAATTAAAACTAATGTATGAAATAAACGCGAGTAGATCCGTAATACTAGTTTTATTTCAATGTGTAGTGTTCGTGTGAACTTTAGAAAACAATATATCAAAGTATTTTAAGTTATAAATTTCTGTCTTCAAAGTTGTAAGTATCACATTTAGGGTAATGGCACCATTGTTTGACAGGAACCAGTGATCGTCATTTTTATCCTTAAATCAGTGGTTCCTACCTTTTTGAGATCATTACCCCGGAAAATTGTACAAAGTTGTCTTTACCCCACCCTGAAAAGAAACGAATAAAATGTATCCACATTTATTAACAAAAAATGCACCCTAAGTAAAAAAGTCAATTGCGATGGTTGGTACTGCTTTTTGTAAAAATTTCTTAAAGTTTGGCTTCGTCTCCGCCAGGGCCTCAATTCGTGTTCTCTCTCAAGTTGTGTTCAACGTTCAGTCTGTTCCTTGACTTAGTTTTCATGGCCAGCATAAGCGAAAACCCACTTTCGCACCTATAAGTAGTCGCGAAAGGGACTAATATTTTAAGAGCCCTTTTAGTAATATTCCCGAGCAACTTTTGCCTAAAACGTTGATAGCTCGTAGTTTCTACTGTGGCGCCCCGCTTCAAATAGCTGTAGCAAGACATTTTGCTCGTTACCCTTCAGGAAAGCCGGTTTAATTACACCCAGGTTAGAAACCACTGCCTTAAATCATTAAAAATAGGGATCAGCAACCTATTAAAGTGTTTAGCATCAACTGAATACTGACACCTGTCATCTGTCATCTGTCAGCTGTCATCTAGTAAAATTTCAAGGAAAATGTCATATTGTAGCGACAATTACTGTGTCGAACATTGGGGTTAAAGTGTCGGACACTGGTGCCACTACTCTAGATAAGTTTTATTTTAAGACTACTACACCTACTACTCCACTCTACTCCACCTAAACAATTCGCTTCTAGTACATAATAAAAACGGCCTAATTCGAGAATTAGGTAAAATACCTTTATCAGAAAAGGTTAGGCGTGGAAGTGATGTAGAGAACACGGTCACAGAAATTGTCACACACAGAATAGGCCCGATTGTTTGAAACAATACCCGGAAGTTTCCGGGAGCATGGTTTCGGACATCCGTCTAATTACGACACCTTCACTGTAACTTCCATAATTGTTGCCTCTATAAAGTTTGGTACATCCTCAGGGTACATCCAAGCAATTCAATTTTTAGGAGCATGTCGTCAACCTTGGAGGTCATGGGTTCAATCCCACCCCCCCTAGACAGACAGAATGACATAAGCCAATATCCGATGACAAATAACGTTTGGTGGGCTTTATATCAATCCCATGATTATGACTCTTATCCATTCTATTCTACTAGCGGTTTGCCACTTGCCTAGGCCCTTGGGTTGGACAATGCGGGTTTCGGATTATCCGACGCATAGCCCGGGTTTGTGATCACCAGCAAGCAAGCGTGGATGTTAAGCCAATAGGTACCCATTAACTGTAGCGATAACTGCAGTGGGACAGTATATTTAAGTAGGTAGGCTATTTACTTACTTGCTAATAGGGTATGCTCAGCAATCGATTTACAATAGGTAGGTACCTATTTCTGCCATTAATTAGCATTGTTTTACATTGCTGTGACCCGGTTTGAATTTAGTTAGATCCAGTGGAGTTACAAGGCATAGCAGTGCAAGAACTGAAGCTAGTAGAAGCCGCAGCCATGATACAATGGGTCACGAAACTCTAAAAGGCGGTGGCCGCTTTTAATTAGACAGGCCGTTTTATAATTTGCCGACGCAATAACATAATAAAAAATAAAGGAAAACTATAAACCACATTTGGGTGTCCACAATCCGTGTACCGACTACGCTGAAGTTAGCTTAAGTTTTGCGATCGCTGCAAATAGGTATAAGCTGGCTCAATACGAACACAATGCCCCTCTTCACGCTTTTTAACCACAATCGGTCTGTAGTCGACAAAGACTCGATTGTATCTGGTTTTGAACGTCGACACATTGACGTTGTGTCGACACAAAACGTCGCATTCATACTATTATGATTCATAGTACTTTATTTTTTTATTTTTAATATCAACTTTTTAGCCAAACTCGAAAACGCTTGGCTGTCATCTCACTTGATAGTATGTGTTGATAAGGCTGTAGATGGAAGTAAATTTTACTCAGCCATATATACAGTACCGTAGTACCGTATTTGCTGGCGCTAAACCCAACATCTCGACAAGTTTACAAAACAGTAGGTAATCGAGTACGATTTGCAACAAAACGGCATGAAATCTCCATTTTCCGCGCAATCAATTAATCACTGATACAACTTTCAGACATTTCGTAGCGCGAAAGCGACAAAATGATTGTCACGAACGGCCGGAGTGGAGGCCCGATGATTCGAATTCAATCACAAACACTCGAGCGAGCGAGCCCCCAATTGGTTGGTATCCGGTTCCGCGCGATCGCTTGCTCAGATAACGCGGTATCAGTTATTTTTGCCAGTTTCACGAGACACAGACGCCTAATTCGAAACACGAAATGACGATGTTCTTCGCTACCACTTTTCATGCTGCCTAAGTTGTCTTCGCGCCTGTACCTACTTCATTTCCACTTTATATTAGAGTGAAGTCATTAGCTTTAGTTTTAATATTTATTTTTGATAGTAGATACTTATTGGGCGCAGATACATGAGCTCGACTGTAGTTGTAAAACGTCGCAATCGTTAAAACGCCTACCAAACCGTAGTGATTCGTCATAAACAATCTGATTTACTCAGTTGGTCGAATTCGCGTTTTGTCATAAACGCGATTTGTCATTAACGTAGTTTGTCTTATACGCGAATCGTCATTATCGTAAATCGTCTTATACGCGGTTAGTCATCAAGTTACTTTAAAGTTACTTTGCTTTCTATTATAAAATAGAATGTATTTATAAAAGTGAAATGTCACTCATTCAAACATTGACTGTAATAAAAAATCAAAACTGCTTTATTATTAAAACTGAAATTTTCATCATAATTGAGGCACCGCTTTGCAGAATACTTTCTTATTTATAAGGTTTGTTAATTTATAAGGTTGTCTTGTTTTTTGCCTTTTAGTTCTGTTTTTTGCCTTTTTTGTCATGGCAGTCGTGATTTTATATTTTTTAATTATTTATTTTTATTTTGTACCTTTTAGTGATAAGTTTAATTTTAATAAAATTTGTCATGCTAGGTAATTTAATTAGTAAGCATTTTTATAAAGAAAGAAAATTAACCTTTACAGATATCGCTCTAACTCCAATAATGACGAATTTTCATCATACAAAATTTCATCCCTTATTTTACCCACATAGGGGTTGAATTTCCAAATTTTTACTAGCCTATGTTAGTCAGAACGATCGATGCAAGAATTGTAATGATACCTCATATATCTAAATCGGTTCAGGCGTTTAGAAGTTATGGTGGAATAAAAAACATAACACTCCTTTTTATGGCAGACGTGTAAAAACTATACATGATAGCATACCTAACCTAGGGTAGGTTAGGTATACCTAAAGCATCAACAAGATTTAGTACTTGGTTTTTTTTTACCTTTCTTGTTTCACTTTTTTATTTTTAAGTGCTAATTGCTACCCTGAAGCTGAATTAAATATTTTATAAATATATACTTTCTTGTTTCTTACGTTTGTAAGTTTCGTGTTCATCGAAAGTGTTCCATGATAAGGCTCCCTGGCCGGCGCGGCCGCCTCACTTGGTCCTCCGTACACGCTTATTTGAATCTTCCGCCAGCGACTTCCTTTTCTGTGAGTGTCAGGTAATTATCTGTGTGGCATTCCAATTTTCCGATCGAATGGTTAATTCAGTTTAAATCTCTTCGCGTAATACGTACTCGTCTATGGCACTTCCTAATCCTAGCCCCTCCAACCAGCTCTCGAGCGGAGTGGATTCGGATTGTATGGAGTGAGACTATTTTATACACGTCCGATTTTCACGCCGTTTAACTGCAGCATTTTCGTCTATTTATAACAGACGTTTATTTTGAACTTTCATTTAATTAACTTAAAATAGAGCAAAAAAAATGTGCGGTAAAAAATAAGGCTGATATTTTTCGTTGGACCGGTAGGGTCGGTAATGCGTTATATATCTCTGTTGTTGTATACGTTCAGAGGCTACTGTAGCCGCTTACCATCAGAAAGATCGTATGCCAGATTACTACCTTAGAAGTTTATAAAAAAACTTGAACATAAATGTTAAAAAATATTACCTGAGTAAGTGTGACAAACAGATATTGTATTTAGAACCAACATTTAATTTAAATAAAGTTGAGTAAAGAAAATGTGCCGTGTTAATTAGGTAGGTACCTACTCAAAAAAATATTTTTAACTTTGACATAAACAGACGAACTATACAGGCTGCCTGACAGCCCGTGACCACGGCCAGTACAACTCGGTCGAAACGTCGGGTATAAAAAAAGGTACTTATATATACCTACCCTCTAAACTTTGATTTTAATGATTTACTTTAAAACAATTTAATTAAAAACAACTTAACATTGATAGTCCATCAGTGACTTAGATAAATGCAAGTACTTGAAAATAGAAGTAGATTCGCTACAGATGTTAGCTAGCTTTGTTAATTCGAACTGGGGAAGCGTAGCCCGACCTATTTCATTCGTTTTACTAGTAGCTTCCTAAGAAATATGATTAAATATTACAGCCAAAAGATGTCTAAAGCTAGACAAGTTCTTCTTAACAAGTTCACGGTATAGAAAAACAATAGGATGTTCCAAACTAATTTTGAGACGACTAACACCACAGTCTCCCGTGACCACCGTGAAGTGTTCGAAACGTCAGAATAAGTAAAAATTTTAAAATTAAAAGTGAGTCGCATTTTAGTGTTTCATTTCAATATGTTGTTTTCGTGTAAAATTTTGAAAATAATATACTTAAAACTGTTATGTACCTACCACATAAGTAGCTGATGGGACTAAGAAAGCTTAGCCGCTGGATAACACTCAGTCTATATCGGATCCTAACATAGACAGGACGTTATCCGGCGGTTACATGCGACTTGGTTATGTTTTTTGTTTTTATGGTACCTTCTAGAAACTGAATCTGAAAAGACTTATATTCGACATATCGACCCAGTTGTACCGGACGTCGTTACGGTCAGTGACTACCCTTAATAAGTAGTTTGATTTGACAAAATTGTTTAAAATGGAATGCGAACTTTAAAAAGTGTATCAAGATATATTCTAGGTACTATGATGTGATATGTAAATATTTAATAAAGCCAATACAAATTCTTGAAAAAAGAAAATTTAAATATAAAATCCTTTTATCATCCTTTTTACTCGTCACACACAGCTCCGATACGAAGAGTACGAGTAGTATCCATTACCAAATAACTTTACCTGATATCCCAATTCCGTCTCCATTGAATCGGATCGTTTCAGTAAATAAAGTTCGTTGCCAACTCATCAGCCGCAGTGGGCCCGGCATCTGATAAAAGTTGTCTGCAACTTACTTTTGCGATATCGCCACCTCCGTCATGTAAATTGGACAAGTTGATGTGAGCCAGATGCTTGTTTCATTGGTAAATATAGATTAGCTCGTAAGCTGACCACTTTTCGTACAAAATTGTTTCCGGACGGACGGAGGAGCGGTCGGGTCCGACTCGAGCTTTTATGTAAACTCCGAACAGCTATATTGATACTTGCGGTTGTCGTAATTAATTGATTGCCAAAGTGATTAGTGTGATTGAGGTTTGTTTTACTTTATAAAAGTATTATTTGTAAATTAAACATATTTTAATTTATTTATGTATTGAAATATAAGTGAAACATATTCTTACTTTTTATGTAATTATCTATAAGTGTTAATATTTTGTTAACATCATCATTTAATTGACATCAATTGGTTTAATTACTATTGTTTTTTCACTATGTGGAAGCCTTATCAAATCTGATGGTAAGTGACGATAACGCTGAAGATGGAAGCGTACATTACGAAATTACGAACTACTGAGAAACTGGCTACAATGTAACTAACATTGCTATTAATGCGACGGACTTTAGTAAGATAAACGAGCTCTACAATCAAGAAAACGAGTACAATAATGTCTATCTTCCCCTTACTGGTATCCTACCCAGAAAAGTCTACTAATGGAATATGAATAGCTAAACTACCGCACTTTGAAGTCTGCCTATTTTTGTGTAAAATGTAAAAAAAGATGATGCCAAACTTTACAAAGTCGAAATCATTCTTTTTGAATTTATCTGTATAAAAACATTTTAGTAAATAACCTTCCAAACAAAGCGCCGCCCCGCCGGCCGTACATATAGTACGCACACCACATCTCAGTTCCCATTCAAACAAAAAACTTCGCAACGTCGGCAATAGAAAGCAAAATGTCTAAAAACGTTTCCCTATAAAGGATTTAAAGTTTTTTATTGCTCTCGACGTCGATCCAAAAAGTAAACGCGTATACTTTTATCCTCGAACCGGGTTAACCCGTAAACCATCTCAGTTTAAGGAGGCATTAAATCGCAACTTAAACAAGAAACGTTACACTGAAGTTAACTCACATATTGCTTTGTGTCACGAACGTTGAAACGAACAGTGTAGTGGGTTCCGCAGGTTGGAGGGAGAGAGCAGTCTGTATGAGGGAGAAGGGGCGGTGGGTGTAAAAGGAGAAAAACTACAAAACGCTAAAAGTGAATGCGGTCGAAAGCCTCGCTTATTTCTGCGCTAAGTGCATGGATTTTTTTTCAAGTGATGCCGTGAGTGTGTGTTGTCGTGGGCTCCCAGCGAGCCACAAAGGATGGGGTTTACTCCCCTGTGTGTATCTGCGTTTTGTGTTCCGCTATTTAAGTGTAAAGGGAAATGTAATTAAATGGATGGCTGCGCAATGAGTATTCAACTTGGTGTGTTCGCGACTCTGTTCGCGTAGACTTTGACGACATTTGCAGTATCTATTTTTATAAGACATGGCGTGCTGTTTCTCTAGAAAGCTCGATGGAATGAGTATTTAGTAGAAGTTTGTTAATTTTGAAATTAATAATTGTACCTTTATTTTTAATACATATATTTAAATAAAAACTAAGTGCATTTAGATTTCGTCGTATTTTAAAATGGTTCTTTTTATATTTTACCAGAAAAGCCTTGGCCTTAATTTCAGCATTAACATTCGATTAAAATTTGAATTAAAACTGCTTATACAAATAATTGAAAAATATTCTCTCAACGCCTGGGGCTAAAAGCGTCACTCATGCTTCAATTTGTAATTTATTTTCATAATAAAAACAGCAGGCTTTTTAAAAGTAAACTTTATTGTGTGTAAATAAGGTTCGCTTATACATTATTATCTGCAGGTTTTTTGAAAGGAGGTCCGTATATGGAGTCTCCCCCAGAGTCTGCCACATGTCGCCACGTTTCTCCAATTTCGACGCGATAGTACAGTGGTATATGCTTTTTACCATGTTAAAAAAGTACCCTCTTCAATATGGCCTGATTTTGTCTTACCAATGGAGTGTTACTCCTAAAAAGCAGCCTGAAACTCACAAAGGTGGTCCTGAGATGGATATAAATACGAGACGTGTGAATATTGTCATTGTTTGAGGTGCTCGATGGCGCAGTGGTTAACGCTTCCGGTTTGCGAAAGCTGAGGCTAAGCAACTTTCGCAAAGGTCGGTCAGCCAACAAGTCAACAACCACCAATCCACACGACCCTCGTGGTGGTTTATGGCCCGTTCTCCCTATCCTTATACAACGTGTAAAAAAAAGGTGTGGTCAAAATGAAAAGATCCAAAGTGTATCCCATCTAGAACTTGTATGTGTTGTTAAGACATAATTATTAACTTTAATTTGTCATGCAATGGTTAATGAAATATTTATATTTGTGAAGTAATGCGCGTCAGATGCGCATACGCAAGCAGCAGTGGTCATAAATGTTAGTACACAAAGGTTACTAAACCATTAGGGCTGCCTGTGACTCGTTTATTTTGATGTGACGTCACAAATTCATAATAGAAATATTTAATTAAAAATGGCACAACAAATTAAAGTTAATAGTTATGTCTTAGTCACTCTGCATACAAGATCTGGATCGGATACATTTTGGATCTTTTAATTTTGACCACACCTTTCTGTTACACGTTGTATAGGGAAGGCTCGTGCCCCAGTAGTGGGGACATAAAATAAGCCGATGATGATTTATTTATTTATTTATGGACTATCAACAGAGTTACATGAAAAAATACAAACTATTAATACAAAGTTATTAAATACATATAAATCTAATTATAGACGGCCTCATCGTGCACCTAAAACTAATTCATTAACATAAATATACATTTATACCTACACATCTAAATAGAACAGCTGTTGTTTATATGCCATGTGTTGAACCTTACTAATTACTAAGTAAATATAATGAACATTGTTACGAATAAAGCAAAGGGCTGAAGAAGGCAATCTTTTAATGTAGACTCAAAATGAAATGCATACGGTACGTAATTTTCTGAACATGCAGCATGATCAACACACATGAAGCAAGGGTGAAATTTGTACGTGCCTCTACCGCAACGAAAAAGTATTAATGTCAACCGTAAAGTGTAAATAATCCCACACGAAATCCGTGCGTAGGTGGGGGGTGGGTTCACTTCCTTGTCGACTAAGTTTAATTGTTACACTCAATTTTGTAAGTAGTATAAATATACACCGTTGTAAGTTTATTAATAAGTTTCTTGAAATCATTTCGAATATTATTTTGAAACAGATATTTATTGGAGTGTAACAATTTTTAGTACTTACATGATATTTAAGAACAAATAGTACAATACACAAAGTATTTAGTTTTCTCTCTCTCTCTGGTGTCGGCCCCTCATGTCTGAGGATCGTGGTCAGCATCAGGGTTGCATCTGGAGCGGATGATCTGCCTCCACCGGTTTCTGTCCAGCGCGTCTCTTACGACCGTGTAGAATTTGGAGGAAGATTTAGTTTTAGATGTTATTTATTGTAATCTAAAGTGGTGATGGCGGTTTGTCTAGTGAATTTGATAGCTAATACCCAAGTCACATATTCCAACACATTTAACATATTCTATTATGACTTCTATGATTCGTCTGATATATAGTATAATGGACTACCGCTAAGGTTGTGTTATATAAATCAAATGATTTATTTATTTATTGCCCTTATGTATACAGTATCACTTTCATACAGTAACATAGTAATATAATAGTATATGATGGCCTGTTACAAACCCTGTTAGGGTATCGCAAAATTATTTAATAATCTATACATATAAAGAGGGTCAAAAGTCTGTACATAAAAGATATTCGAAAAATGTTGACTGGGGATACTTAGAATCGATAACAGAACACGTTCCAACAGTTTTTAGAATTTTTGTCTGTTTATCTGTTTGTCTGTATATTTGACCGCGCATCACTTTTTTTATCCCGGTAACAGGTTCCTGTGGGATAGTGTAGTCTTCGCGAACGAAGTCGCGGGCGACAACTAGTGCTAAATATAAACAAAAAAAAAATAATTAAAAATGTAGCCAGAGAGTGAGCTTTCCGTGGAGATGTTTGAACTTATTTTTTGTCTTTTTCTGACATAAACTCCAGTATTGAGTAGTAGCATTTTTATGCTAAATACTGCTTTAATCTTTTTTGAAATAAGTTAAAATTTTTTCGGCTTTAATATTTTTTTGGTATTTTGATGGATCGTGCTTGGTGGTGTGCACTTGGAGAGGCCTGTGTCCAGCAATGGACTAGTATAGGCTGATGATGATGAAGGATGGATCTGTAGTAGGGACATTTTTTATATATTTAATTTAGGAATTTGGGTTCAGGATAATGTCCCTCATAATTACTTGAACAGCGAAATCGCACGCCGCGCCGCAAACCACGAGTTCTCGTGGCTTCTGAAGCACTGGCTATCTTATCTCTAGGTGCCGGAACACAACCATGCTACAAACATTGAAGTTATGGCGACATAAAGAAGCCCTACCACCAACCGAATCGAGTACATGTACCCCCCGCTGGGAATCGAACTTGGTCTAAGACCTGTGGTCGCGCGATTCCGAGCGACGTGCCCGCCCACTACCGTGGGGTACAGGCATTTCCGCTCTCCGCCCCGCCCGCGCTCCTGCCCCGTTCACCGCAGACGTCGAGGACGAAAGGAAAGTCTAGGGCCTCGGCTCGGGTTGAACGGGTCGTGGGGGCAGTGGTCGTGGAGAGATAGCAGCGTGGCTACCAGGTGTCTTCGATCTTTCCCATTAGGTCGTAGCCATTTGATACTTTTGCGGAACAATATCCAATTGGATAAAGTCCCGCAAAAGTAGTTTCACTCTGAATTGTAAATGCTATCAATGTCGCTTCATTCCTTTCACTTTATATAAGCAGGTATAGGCGGAATTATATCCAATTGGATATAGTTCCGCAAATGTAGTACCTAGTACGAAAACAAAAACGTGATATATGAGGTTTGTTTCAAAAATCGTAGCTTTGTTACTGCTTTCCAACATTGTTTGTTGAAAGTTTGCTGATCATTGAAGCTGTTAGTGGTAGGTCATCGTGGTTCTATACGATCGGATTGGTGCAAAAGTTATCACTGTCTGTCTTCGTACTTTGATAGCAGTGAGCTTTATTTATTGTGAAGGACTTATGTTATGGACTAACTATTATGGGTCCTTCATCCAGTAATGAATATTTCCTATTCTTAAATATATTTTTTAAATTACTTAACGGTTTGTCATCACCGATCAAATGTAACATCATGAAATATCCAAAGAGATATACGTACACGCAAATTTTTCTATACTTTGATTGGTATCCTTTTATAACATTGAGCATAATACATACCTACATTCTTGCTCATACAAGTTGTATGTTTAATATACACAATAATTGTTCATTTGTTTGTGCATCATGGCGAATTTTGTACCGTGCACGGAGAGTGAAGCTTTTAAAGTCATCTGGCACTTAATGGATCAACCATTAAAGGGTTCGGTTTGAGCCAATATCGTGCGGTAGGCTGCCATCAATCCGGTGTGGTTTGGTTCAATGTAAAACTACCTATTATAATATTATAAAATACAGAGTACCAACGGTTATTGATTATTATATGGCCGTTTCATTTTTATCGCTGTTATAATAATTGAATATGAAAATCTTTATACATAAAAATCTTCTGTGCGTGTGTATGTTATTGAACTCCTTCTAAACGGCTAGACCGATTTGGATGAAATTGTCTGTGTGTGTCCAAGTGGATTCAAAATGGTTTAGATTTACAATTGGACCCGGTAGGTGGCGCTGCTATAGGGGTCCATCATGGGATACGGGTGTTCTTAAGCGGACGAATGATTTGTTTGTTTTGTTGTCATGAAAACTGTCAAAGCGGTACGAAGTCCGCCGGTCAGCTAGTCATATATAATTTAAGAGTTTACGTAAACATATTTTTATGTTAATATTCTAGTATAATAGTGTATTGTCGGTTATATATAGCTGTAAGTTTATATTGATACTTTTTGAATAAATATATATATGATTATACATACATTTCAAATCGGGTCGTAACCCATCACGCTGTCCCAATAAGGGTTGATGTGTGTCATATGAAAACACCCGGGTTCGATTAATATTTTGAGTTGAGTCACCCATTCGCTGATCTGACATTGTGAAAGTTCCTTATCTTGCAAAATCGCAAATCGAAGGCGCAAGAAGCTGCGTCTATATAATAGGGTAATGGCTTAATCAACACGATTGCTTAATGCTTGGTGATGACAAACTTGGACTATGCATCGAAAAATTCGAAACACTTTGCCCAACCTGGGAATTGAACCCAGGCAGAAGCTTTGGGCATCAGGCCACCGAGCCGTTACTTGGCCTAAAGGGATTATAATTTTATCTTTTTATTAGGCAATATATTTATAACTTTTTGTATTAGCAATTGGCCCTTACAAATAGGTACTTAAAAAAATGTTACCTTTAAAAGTCATGACAGGTAAAACTAATAGCCAATACTTCAATATAAAGTGTGTCCATTAAAAATGATTGCAAATAAACAAAAAAAAATATAGATACTGTCGAAACAATTTGGAAACACTTTATCGGTTGTAGCAACACAATTCATCGCTTAAGGTAAATAAAGAAATAAAAGTAGCGTGTTTTTGACATTCATAAGGTGAGTGCGTGGGGCGGCGCACCTGTACCCAAGACACTTACAATGGGCCTTCACAATAAGCCTCCCAACTAAACTGAATAACTTTATTTAAGAACACAATAAACCACTTTTTACTAGAAAGGTCTGAATTGTGTTATGGCTCCTCGCTTCGTGAGGAGAAAAACATCGGCCCCTTTTTTATTCGCTGCCTCATGCGGTTTAATGTATAATCTGTGGTTCGTTTGAGAACTAATTGTTTTTTTTTGTTGTCGGTTGGACGTGCATTCATAAAAACTAAGGAGTTTAAGTCTTTAATAGGCAAATTAGAATTTTAAATAAAACTTTACAATAAAAAACCTATTTAATTATCCGCCTATTAAATAAGAGTGGATTATCTGAAAGTTATAAAATCACACATTTTTATTGCTAGAAGCCTAATAATGTTCCTTAGTTAATCTTGTAAGCGATATGAATCACTAAAACTCCCTTATAGAGATTTTCGATAATATTTAACGAAATTATTAACTACAAACTTAGTCATTTATTTATAAAAGTAATTTCAACAGAGAAAACATTATTAAAACCCAGCACCATTTCCTTGAAGACACTAAATCGCGACTAAATCCATTTCACGGGAAGTTAAACTATTCGCGTCGTTATAAAATATGTGGAGCACAACTAACCGTGTGAACTATAAGATGTCGCGAAACGGAATAAAGTCAGGCAGAAAACAAATTGCCTGGAGTTCGTTGTGTCTCTAATCGTTGCACTCTGTGGCTGTCCCGATCCTCTAAATGTCATTACACATTTTCAGAATACACTAAACATACACACTGGTTTAGGCCCAAGACAAGACACCGTACTCGTAGAACAAAGGTGCGACGAGCCGGTTCAAACGCGCTCTTTACCAGGTACAGACTTGTACCTGGGCGCTTCTCCCACCACGGCCCGGTCAACACGATTCAAGGTCCGAGTCTTTAAAGGCGCCCTCGGGTTGTTCCGCTCCCCGATCCGATCCGAACCCCCCGAAGAATCTAGTAGGGCACTGGGACACGCACAAGTGCGTGATGCCGTTCCCTCTAGAAAACCTCCTAAGGCAAGCACCTTCGGAGACCTTTCACACGGCTTGACGAACCCTTTAAGTTTCTCGCCGCCCCCAAATAAGCCGTGTGAAGCTGAAAACGCCGTCTGAGGCAATCGGCAAACTCAAAAAAATCTCTGTGGCTCCAGCGTGCCTCAGCACTGCAAGCTTGTCTTTTGAGGGAAGTATACGCGTTGTTTATCCCTTTACTTGTTAGAGTTTTGCGTCGAGTAAATCAACATAAGTCGGGTCTTTTGTTTATTTCGTTTTATGTTTAATCATAGTGAATGCTTTCGTTCGTGCATACTACGAGTATCATAACTTTTTATTGTTGATGAATATGCTAACCGAAACTGAACAACGATTTTTATTTAACTAGAAGATAGTCCATCTCATTTGTTGAAGGTGCATTATTATACTTATATTCGATTAAGCTTAGCCAACCAATTGGTTTGATACTTTTAGCTGTGCAGATGAACGGGCGCAAGAAACCGCACAACTTTATAAATGTAGAAGAGTAGTAACGACATTTACAAAATTATATATCGTTACCAAATGATACTATAACTATACAAGTTTACAATTGCTTAAAAATATTTTCTATTAGTTTTAGAACTATGGTTTGAAACGTACACACAGACCTCTAAATGTAGCCTAGTATCTAGTATACTGCTAGTTAGTATAAGATAAAATTTCTAGTGCACTGTATTCAGTGATCTAGAAGATAATATTCTGTCTGATATGTATTAAATAAATGCATAGAAGAGTGAAAAATATAACAATGATAAGCTGATTAATTTATCATCGAATCTTACAATACAGAATACAGATTCTTCATGATTCGTTTCAATCTAGAAACCTAAATTTTGAAATAAAAGAAATGTGGTGTAGTCGCTTTGTTCGATTGTCATTTTTAATATACTGGGCAAATACCTCAATCATTGAAATCAAGCCATCGGCGCACACAACGGAATACGTCATTACATTTTATGAATACTTATAAAAAAATATCATACTGATGTTAATTGTGTCAAATGACAAATATGTGAAGACTGATGAAACAACTCTGAGGAAACAAACAGACTTAGAATAAGCCCTACTACCAAGTACCAACAATATTAACATTTCATAGGAAATCGAATCGGGGCGACCTAGGTCTTGACGTCTAGGACCACAGAGGAGGATAACGTAATAATACAAAAAATCCGGTCAAGTGCGAGTCGGACTCGCGCACGAAGGGTTCCGTACTTTATGACGTATTAAAAAAAACTACTTACTCTGATTTCGTTCATACCAATTTTCGGTGGAAGTTTGCATGGTGATGTACATCATTTATTTTTTTTAGTTTTATCATTCTCTTATTTTAGAAGTTACAGGGGGGGGGGGGACGACGACACACACATTTTGCCACTTTGGAAGTGTCTCTCGCGTAAACTATTCAGTTTAGAAAAAAATGATATTAGAAACCTCAATATAATTTTTGAATACCTATCCATAGATACCCGACACGTATGGGTTTGATGAAAAAAATTTTTTGAGTTTCAATTCTAAGTATGGAGAACCCCCAAAATTTATTGGTTTTTTTCTATTTTTGCGTGAAAATGTTAATGCGGTTCACAGAATACATCTACTTACCAAGTTTCAACAGTATAGTTATATAGTGGCTGTGACATACGGACGGACAGACAGACAGACATGACGAATCCATAAGGGTTCCGTATTTTGCCATTTGGCTACGGAACCCTAAAAACGTGGCACAAGCGATACAATCCTTACCAACCTTACATTACCCACATTGCAAACGACATCGCTTAACCGTAACGTGGAGGTTAAGACAAATCCTATTAGGTTGTGTCCGCAGTAATTGTCATACGGACACCTACAAAGGGTCATGAGTCTTATAGTTCAGTGTTCAGTTCGTCTACTTCATTAAGGCATGAATTATGAACAGAGACGGCATTTGCATCCATCTGGAGCGAGGCGACTATGGAACACCATTGTTATGCAGATTGTGGCCGGACGTCCGCTAGGGTATTTCCCGGACGCTTGTAAACAAATATACATTGATTATATTATGATTACGCACTCTGCTAATGTGATTTTTGATGAGTTTGATTGCGTTGAAGTCTATCTACATGATTTTTTTACAGCTATCATTTAAGTATCTACATTTAAGTATATGAGCCATCGTTAAATAAATGTGAACATTTATTTCATAAAAGCCCTCTTCTCAGAGTCCGCATTATTGCGATGGGCTACGGAACCCTACACTGCGCATTGGCCCGACACGCACTTGGCCGTTTTTTTTAAGAACAACATCTTTATCAGTAACCCGAAAATGTCAGAATTATACTTTTTTTTTATCATTCATTTTACATGTCAACCAAGGATGACATATTTGGTATATGTAAGAGACTATTACTAAATAAAACAAAACACTAACTAACAGGTTTATCATTACTAGCAAAATAGACAACATAATATGTTAAGTTATGAGAGAATGGGACTTAACTGTTAACCAGTAACTGAGCGTTCGTCCCTTATCTCGAGGAGCTTGTGGTTCACCTGTTTACATCCACGAGTATATACAATTAGTAAATATACCGACCGAATTCCACAGTCTACCTTAAGAAATTTTCAATTCTAATTTCATTAAGTCCCTTTCAATAAATATCCCTTTTAATTATTGTTTTTTAATATTTCTGTAATTTTGAACCATTCACTGGAAAAAGTAAGTTAGTTATTAAACAACATTTATTATTGTAACAGCTTAATTAGTGTGGTTAAATAAATTATGCTCGACGTATCAAAAAAATATTAGTACAATTCAAAGTTTAAAGGTTGTTATTCAATGTTTCTTGCCTTCTTGGACGGCATATGTAAACCATTTTGTCTGTAAGAACATAGCATAGAGAATTTTTTGTTTTAAAATTTATTGATTTATTGAAAAATAACCCCATCATCATCATCATCATCATAAGCTCATTTTATGTCCCCACTGCTGGGGCACAAGCCTTCCCTATGGATGGATAGGGAGAACGGGCCATAAACCACCACGCGGGCCCAGTGTGGATTGGTGGTTGTTAACGACTGCTAATGCAGCCGGGACCAACGGCTTTACGTGCCTTCCGAAGCACGGAGGAGCTCGAGATGATAAATGTTTGGTCACCCATTCGATGACCGGCCTTTGCGAAAGTTGCTTAACCTCAGCACTCGCGGACCGGGCGCGTTAACCACTGCGTCATTTAGCTCTTCAAAAAAAAAAACCCCACATAAATCTAATGTTGTTAAAAGTCGGATCCCAGTTACGGATCCCATAACCATCAACCCTAAGAAATTAAAAAACACCTCTGTAGCCTAAAATTCCCTGTTCCGTCAGTCTTCGTTCAAGCAGCAGAACATTTGCCACCAGAAAATAGACTGCAGTGGTCTCTTTGGCAAATACCCAATCGCTTTGTACAGGCGTAGGTCGTTGCAAGTCAAACCTGTTTAAGTAGGGCTATGCCGCGGGGCTCGGCTGTGACTGTGGTACTCCAACTCAGAACATTACTCATCTGCTCTCCCGCCACTTGTGCCCAACCAGCTGTACAAGGAAAGACCTAATGAAGGCCACGGACACACGGCCGCGCGACCGGCTTCTGGGTCTGGAGGATATAAGGTCATTGACACGAAACTAGAAGAAGAAGTGGAAAGTGAAAGACAAGTGCAATAATCTACTCAGTAAGCTGCCTTTACACGTCGGCGAGCTCATTTGTCTCTTAAGGCGAAGGGTAAGGCACACTAGCGGCACCAATTGATAATTTGACAATTACTAACGGACCGGATCTTTTTTTAAACATTGCGTACCGTATCAAAATTCATCCAAATCGTTTGGGTGACAAACATACGTACAGAAGAATCACACTAATATTATAAATGCGAAAGTTTGTGTGTATGTGTGTATATTTGTTGCTTCTTCACGCTGCAACGGATGGATGAATTTGTATGAAATTCGGCATTAACACAAAGGGTACTTTTTATCCCGATATTCCCACGGGAATGGGAACCACGCGGCTGAAACTGCGGGCGGCCGCTAGTATATATAAAGATTAAGATAGTTGTTGAGAACAACACTCTGCACACTGCGGACTTCCAGCAACATTTAAAGCAGGGCCATTGTCACAACCCCAGCCAGTTCCGTCTCAATGAAATAATAAACCCTTAGGTAATTTCGCTAATGCAAGTGGTTACACACTATCTAGATCGCACTTACACGCCCGCCCGTAGGTGCCTATTAAGAGGGTCGGCACACGGGATATTGTCAGACCCTTTTGCAAATTGTCTATTTTGACTAAGTGTTAAATTAAGGTACAAGATCTTATGGGCAGGCGAATCTTGCTCCTTGTAAGTCGGTTAACTTATGGGAATTCGTAAGGTCTTGGAACAAAGGTTGAGTACCGTGCAGGTTATTATATGATGTTTCAGTAGTTAAGCTAAAAATGATTGTTACCTTTATTATTTATAAACTTTTTTATTCACTATAAATAAACAACATCACAACAATCAAGACAGTAAAAATAATAATCATTCAACGTTCAAAGGAAGAAGAAGGGTTGGCAGTTCACACCAAGCTGGAGCTACAACTTATACTCATAGTCATAATACAAAGTTCAGTTCAGTTAAGTTATATCTTTATGTAATGATACCTATACGCCAGATAGTCCAGATGCGAAGACAACTATTTAAGCATGAATGTGCCATTTATGCCGTCCTTACCATACCGAATTTAATGAAAATAAATAATTTTTGGTCATATTAGTAGCTGGACCGATGACCGCTGGAGTAGACTTGTTTTTCAGTAGACACAGGTTGAATATGATGTCTTGCTTTAAAAACTTGCTTATATAAGGTCACATTTTAATAACTGAAAATATTTTGAGGATAAATTCAACAACATATATAAATTATTTTTATGAAAAAACCATAAATTTTTATACGCTAGTTTTCAAGAAAAACGCTAAAAGACATTTCGATTAAAAAGAAAAATAAAGCACTTTCGGTAGTTTCAATTCAAAGGATCCGAAAGAGAGAGGCCGCAATGCCTTCACCGCTTGCACGTGCCCGTAGTTTCTTTCAAAGAAGCCGACAAAGAGGCCGCTCTTAAAAATATTACAATTTTTGCGTCAGGAAAAGTAAAAAAAAATAACTAGCCTGAATTTTTTTTTAAAATGCTAGGACCTTATTTCTCTCATATACCTAATTAGATGTTTTGTCAAAATATTTGCAGTTGATAAAATGTGACCTTATATTTTTAGGTTTCGGATGATTTAAGGTTTTTGGGTCAAAATAAAACGCTTGAGTGGACGTTACTTCGTTTATATTTGTTTTGCAGGCAGTATGATACATTTACATAAGGCTGTTATATAAAAACTGACTGAGTTTATTACACACTCATAAGTACCTTGATTACGAGAAGGAAATTAAAATATATATCTACATTATATGTACGCACATCCGAAATAATATTGGTTGATTTACGTTACAAATAAACATCTACTCAACGGGCATATTAATTTGATAGCTTACAAATTATTGTTTATAAAATTCAACAATATTAAAACATTAACAATTTACAAAATATCCTAGTTCATTATAACATACTTTTAAAATGTACAGTTTTTTTAAATCATAAATGCAAATAATTTGGAAATTAATGATAACATAATTTTTCTAATTGCTTAGCAACCAATTATTTAGTTCGATTAAATAATTTTATTAAGTAAGCAAAGTAATTCGACATATTTAGTTTCATTTACCTACGTTATATACATACACTTTAACACTTCATAAATTTCATTATACAAAAGTACGACTGTAATATTTTCGTTTGCTCCAAACATTTCTTTCATTAATTATAATAATAATGCATTTTAAATTTGCAGAAAAAAAAGTATAGGTTTAAGAAGAAAATTTTCCATTAGTCTAATAAGTATGTTTTGGCGTTTTATCAATTATTCAATATTTTTTCAAATTATTAATGTAGGGAATAACTTCCTCAATCCAAGGAGGTAGTAAAATTTTAAAAAAGGCAAGCCAAGGTGTATCTATTCATTTTTCTTTACAGTTGCTAAATATTTTATACTGTTTTATAAATTCGCCAATATTTGATCGTTACATATCATAAAAATTCCTAAAATGACTTATACACTTTGAATTGGTACATTAATACGCTTGACAGTAATCTATGTAAATTAAAACATAATAATCAAAACAAATATGTCTATTTCGAACATTTATAGATACAAGAAGCTTGGTTCGTTAAATAGTTTACTAATTGTTACTTAAAATTATTCTGACAATTATCCGTATCAGAGGCGTCTACGTGATGTCGGTGTTAGTTCCCAATTATTCGATATTTTATGTCCAGTTACACTTTTTTTAAATCTAATCGCTGTACACATTCCTTTCGTTAAACACGAACACGATAACAAAGTATGAAATTGCAAGTAACGCGTTACTATTGGAAGCAACTTTGGAAGTTTAGTATGCGTACACTATGGCGGTTAATAAGAAGAGTGCTGGGGGTGAGACGCGGGGTGCGGCAGAGGGGGGGCCGCCCCCGCCGAGGAAGCCCGCGTCCTCCCTGGGCCCACCTTCCCTCAGCGGACCTTGGAGACTGGAGCGGACGTCGTTCGTCTCTTCGAGGGAGTTCGACCGCTCATCCTCGTCCCGAGATTTTCGATGAGGCAGTTCCATTTCTGTATCAAAAGCTATGATGAGAAGGCAAAAGATTTTAGGATTTATTAACAGAGGATCAACGTTTGTTCTAAGTCTAATTCTTAAGGTTGCTGCAAGGCAGTATTTCTATGTGGAATCTAATCAGGTCACCTCCCCTACACTATACTCTCTCCTACACACCTGAAAAGTTATTTATCAATGACTTACACCTGTAAAGATAAAGAACACGCAGAGTAGCAAGCGTTTGTGAAGTAGTGTGCCTTTTAAGACACGCATCATCATCAGTCTAAAGACGACCTATTTTGGGTTTAGACGTAGACTGTACAGGCTAAGCTTTTGTCCTTGTAAGTTTAATTTACGTTTGTAAATGCTAAATACGCCAGATTAGGAGGACACCTGGAACCTAAGTTAACCAAATCCTTAATATGGAGTTCTATTATATTGTTTACTAATTCAGAGATCATTCTAACATAATGGCCGCAATCAAAACCGTTAGTCGCTGTTTCTATAAGTTTACCTCATTCTGTTTATAGAATAGACTCACCATATAACCTAATGTTCCCCTCTGCATCCCCAATTGAGTTTTTGGAGATACACTTGTAACCGCCCAAGTCGCTCTTCTGAATGTTCCTCACGATCAGTCTCATTTGGACGCTGTACGCTGAACTGTTTATCTCGCTCATCTGGTACTTGTCGTTGGTTATAATCATCTCCCCTGCAAAGATAAAGGTTTTTAAGGAATACTTTGGGACTTACTTCACAGGATGCCTTACAATTATGATTGTCTTTTATAAGAGTGTATGAGAAGAAGGAAAGGTCAAAAGCTTATAATATTATGACTTTGAACCCAAGAGCTTCGGAAATCGAGCCTTCTAATAACTGAAACCATAAAACTGATTTTGATTTCATAATCGGCCTCGAACACGCAAATCATTTTGCGCAAATTTTGTTACAGAAAAATTAGAATTTGGAAAAGTGTTGAAATTATTATTTTCCCGTTATTGTATATTTGTTCTTTTTAACAAATAATTAATACTTCGTCACTGATACTAACACAAGCTGGCGCTACGGAAGACCATTATTGGACCTGGGATCATAAACCTTAATAAACCAAATGGTTATTATAATTATATAATATACAACTCTACACCTCTATGTTACTTCTGATGGATTCAAATTACCTCACTAAGTATATATGTTTGTAATAACTGAGTAAAGTAAAGTAAGTAAACAGCCTATAACTGTTCCACTGCTGGGCAAAGGCCTCCATCATTGAAATCAAGTCATCGCTACAATTGATGGGTAATGGCTTAATCGCCACGCTTGCCAAATGCGGGTTGGTGATTACAAACCCGGGCTATGCATCGAAAAATCGGAAATAAATTATGCCCGACCTGGGAATTGATCCCGAGACCCTCGGGTATCGGATAACTATAACGGTTGTGATAACTAATAAACATTTTTCATTTCATTTCAAATCACATTTAGCTAAGCAAACAAATTAAACGACAAACAATTTTATAATGTCACTTATCAACGTTTGACTGTTGACGGTGCAACGTGTGACGGAAATGAAATATTATTCCAACAGGCCGGTGTAGTTGCCTTTAACATGGCCGTTATGTATTAAAGTATATCGCGAGAGCATTGTCCGGTTTGCGACACGCCGAAACAACATATTTCAATTCGATATCGGGCGGACAATGCACGGAAGTGAGCGAATATGAATGGTCGGAAAGGCTTCTGCCTATCGTGAAAGGGTGTCGAAGCAAACTGTATTAACGGGCACTATGAAGGGTTACGCCAATTTGAATCTGCTCGCCTGTGAACGAAATCGGAACCTCTTTATGTGTTGTTTTTTGTTTTTCGATGAACCTATTGGAACTTCAATTCAGCTGGGTCAAGCTGGATCAAAGCTGTAACATCCTGTTCGTACATTAAACTCAATATTTAAAAAATATTATGGTTTATATGCCTTGTCCTGGCATTACTCACTCTGATTAAGTAGGTACATTGACTTATTTCGCTCATAGTTCTTCTTATTCTTGGCGGGAAAGTAAAAAGTCAAGCATGCGTTTTTGTTATATTTTCTAAAATTTGTGTTATGACGATTCTTTATGTAAAATAACCGTTAAGTATTTGTGAACGTGCATGTGTGTTGGAAAATGAAACAAAATAGAACAACGTAATTTTCGAATTCTCTCAAGAGGTCTCAGTTAAACCCCACATCTTTACAGAAAAACTCAAGGGGTTGACGGGGTATATCATTTATCGCTACTCATTACTATTATCATTCATCATCATCATATAATAACAAAGGAAATAGTATTTATTTGTAATATCTTGTAAGAAAAATAACTTTTTCGCTGGCTAAATGTCTAACCGTACAAAAGCATTCACTAAGGCCAAAAAAAACTTTTAAGTTTAAAAATATGCTTTGATTGTTCATTAATTCAGGCTATAAATGATGCCAAATGAAAATAATGACTAATACGAGGAGATGAATTTTAGTTAACAAATAATGAAGCTTCATGCAAGTATTTTCCCAACCAGCCGAAATTTCGTTGCTAGGAAAATGTTGCCGCGCCTGACTATGGGTCACGCTCGTTCTACATTAAAAATTGCTTACATTCTTCTTGCTCGCTTATTTTGCGGGAGCAGTTTTATTTTTTTATTCTCACCGAACCATGGCCAGTTGTAAAGATATTTAATTGAATTTTTTAACTTTTTTTTAGGCAATAGGCATTTTATAATGGAATTCTTGATACGTGCGATGTATTCTGGAATTTCGGACACATTTCAAATAGCATTTTAAAAGCGCAAGGGTGCTTGTTATATTAATAATATTACAGTGTGGTTTTATAACGCATTGGTATTTTACGAAATAAATACAATTGCGTTGCTCTGAAAAGAGAAACAACATGTAATGCTATTATTTTGCGATATTAGTTTTACTATATTTTTCCAATATTAATTAATGTCAAAAACAATGTATTATCAAATTTAATGTACATTAAGCAGAGGAAATATAAAATTCACGGAAGAAATAAAGTCAATAATTTCGGCGGGCTGGTTAGAACCACGATAGCTCATTTGTGTTTTTGTAATTTGTTCGCAAAAAATTGCGTTAAAAATTATTTGAACATTTTAGAGATAAATTGATTTAATTAAAACAAGTTTTGTTTCATATAATTTGTATCATACAGCTAAATCCAGATTGCTGACAATTTTTAATATATAATCAAAAAGGTACTCGCACTGCTGCCTTCTTACAGAGTTAAAAACTTTATCCAACGTTTTCAACATTAAAAGTTAAGAAAGATTTTGTTTTAAACAACTTTAGCATTTAATAAACGCTAAAGTAGGTTCAAGTTAATTAAACTTCAGAATACATTTTGTCGTATCAATACGTTCGTTTAAGTTAAGAAAATTAATATATTCTTACTTGAAACTTATATTGCTTTATAAATTAGTTTGCATTTTCAGCATTATGGCTGATAGGCATTAGATAGTCGTAAAATTCTAGTAACGTTAGCCTAGCTAAGAATGATGAGATTAGGGCTACTAACATTATTATAATAATCTATATAAACGAATTATGTGCGGTATCCATAGAATTCGTTACAACTACAAAAAAACCAAATCGTAGTATTAATCTTAGTTGAATTGTTACAAATCTCTGCAGTTGGCGCGAACGGAGCGGTCATGGGTCATTGGTTATTCAAACTTCATTAATAACTGCGGTCCGGTCAAAGACAACGAGATCGGTCAACGGCTCGACCTGTGAGTACACCACAAATCTATGGTGCGCCCTGCGGCTGACACCGAATGGTGGTCGCTCACCGCAGCCACACCCTCTTTGTTTATTGCCCGAGAACTTTATTAATTAATTAATTGTCAATATTCAGACCGTTCCCATCGGAGTTTGTGCCAATTGGCAACTAGGTATTATCTAGTTGTCTATAGCTTGAGAACGGATCCGCCCCGATGGACCACTTTGGACACTACTATTCGGGAGAAAATGGGTGATATTCATCAAAAGAATTTAAAAATTAGGAAAAACATATTGACGTAGGTTGCCAATAATGTCATTTCACTGTGTATTCGATGATGGTTGGCTTAGCAAACGTTACGTATGTAAAACCTTTACTTTGTCTAGCATTAAAAACTGACTGATTCAGTCGACGGTTCTAATTCTAACGGAGAGACACATTATAAAAACTGAAAGAGTTACTAATATGGTAAAAAATAATTCAAATATAATATTATAATGCAAATTCAATCATATTTCAGAGAGCTCTTTGTTTCACGAAACATCAGATTGGAGGCCCATATGTCAATATAAAAGCGAAAGCCTTGTCTAAACTTCTGCCTTTGATCACCTTCAGCCATCCATAACTCATCTCTTATGATGATAAATATGAGTCTATAATTGACATATTCCACTCAATTTTGATAGAAACCGTATAACATCAAAAAGTTTACGCGTACACGACGATCTGACTGCGAGCGGTCCCACCCTTTCCGTGTCGCTGCCCGGTCGTCCTCTCGTCATGCCCTGTATTACCTAATTTAATTTGTACTCTCCACAATTTATGGCCTCCGAAGAGCTGTCTGGTATACGCTTCGGCCAGACAGATGCTACGTCCTATCGCCGAGCGGATTGATTGAGGCCTCGACAACTGCAACCATGTCTGTTATTGAAATCCAAAATTGAATTTTGATTTGCACGGACATTGTTAGGTACGCGAGAGTAAATATGGTGACTGTGGCCTAAAGCAATTTGGGGCGGACGGGCCGGCGGTCTTTGTTGCATATCAGCCAGTAATAGAATTTGGTTCGCTTTTTGCGCGGTCGGCCGCCGGTGGCCGCGTAATGGCGAGCTCGGTTGCCTTTGTAACTGCTTCCAAATCTGCCTGTACAATGGCATCCTGGCCTGCTTGTAATGGTAGAACCAATAATCCAATAGTGACGTGCCGTTAACTAAAATTATTTTTTTTAGGTTGGTTTTGGTATTTTGTTCGTGACCTAAGAAAATTTTACTACAAACAAAGCTGATTATTTTGTTATTATTTTGTAATGTGTTCACCGTTATCATGAACGTTATAAATATATATCTTAGATTAAGTTTTAGTCCTCCTAGAATTGAATGTTAGTTTTTTTTTGCTGCAGAAAATGTTTTGGAGGGAGGTGTTTATCGACTGCGTATATAATTACAGTCGTAAATGTATCTGTCATTGTCATTTTATATTTTTGCAGTTATGTTTTCATATCAAACGGGTTGACTTTACATAAATTCTTGATTTAAATCGATTCCTTCACGCTTTCACCGCAAGCTCAATTAAACGCCGTACGCCGAACTCGGTGGTCGAATAAACAGTTCAATTGGACAAAAAAAATAAGTTTAAAGACCGCATTGCGAAAAAGTTTTGTACGTTTTGCCGGCAGCGGCAGCGGGGCAGCTGCGGTTCGTTCACACATGTCGTGGACGCGGCCGCCGTAAATCCATTGCTAACTCGAGTTTAGTAGTGGCGTTGTCGCGTTGTCGCGCCGGACTCCCACGCCCGCTGCAACGCATTATCCGGTTGCATATTGCTATTCTCTTGGCACAACAGTATTAATTCGGGTATAGGAATTTCATGCTACACAATTATAATTGTGAGGTTACAATAATAAGGTTACAAACTTTTATATTATACCAATCTCGTTGCTCTATTAAAAGGACCTACCATTAATAATGATTAAAATTACTATGTCTTTATGTTGCCAGACTACACGCTCACTGCAACGCATTATCCGGTTGCAAATTGCTATTCCTCTGGCACAACAGTATTAATTCGGGTGAACGATTTAATGCTACACAATTATAGCTATGAGGTTGCAATAATAAGGATACAATCTTTATATTATATCAATGTCGTTCGATTAATATCAATGATAAATGTAAATACTTTTATTTAAATTACTCTTCGTAGTCATGATTTTGTAAACCTTACGGTGGGGACCTTGTACTGAGACAAAAGCCCTAAAAATTCTACCTCCGTTTTTCGAACACTTTTATATAATGGCAAGCGAAACCGATGTTTTTATAATTGTCACAATACTCCACATTATAATAAACCTTCGTCGTTACATATGTCATTAATGCGGAAATCCATTACACACTCGAGTGTAGGGTAAAGGCTTTCCTTCATAAGAGTACACGTGCTGCTCTTCGGAGTCACTGCTTCACTGTTTTAAATATCCCATCGCACACAAAGAAATTTAGTGACTCGTTTCTTTGTCGCACCTCCAAAAAGTGGAATAGTCTACCAGCACACGTTTTCCCTCCTTCCTATATGGCGTCCTTCAAAAGAGGCGTGAAGAAGCACCTTGTGGGCCGGCGGAGTGAGATTAACTGATGCTACGTTTGTTTTCACGCTGCACCAGTTATCTTCGCGACTGGACTCCATTTCCACTTAACATCAGGTGGGATGGAGTCATTTGCCGAGTTATCTATAAAAAAAAGCCACTAAAGAGTATAAGAAATTCTATTTTACCTATTGGCAAACACACATTCATGGGATTAATAAATACTACGTAACATATTGACTCCATGCACACGTTATGTCACCCGCAAGTAGTTGCTAACAGATTTAAGTATATTCAATTATTAGCACTGCCGTACTCTTTGGTAGTGCGTGCTATTCGGTGGCTTTACCCTAGTAGTGGCGTGTCGGATCGCTTTTCACAGCCGCTGCAACGCATTGCCGGTTGTATATTGTCAATCTAGTGATATATTAATTTTTTAATTAGTAAAATGTTTTAAAATTTAAAACAGGAGCAAAAGACTTTAGTTGACGCGATGATGTTCTTTGCGCACATGTGTTCACGTGACATTCTTTTTCATGTGCACCCTAGTGCCTAAATATGTAAAGTCACTACATTATCAAAGAGCTCGTCAATTTCGGACTGTCCTTTGTTTTGCGACGACTAGTGTGACTCGCATGAGTTATCCCTACAGTTTACATCGGTCGGTGCTTCATAGAGACATTGTAATGCCAACTTATCTTCGCTCATTGCCCCCACAAAGCGCGGTCTGCTATTGTACATCTGTCACCGTTCACTAAATAAGCAAGTTTTATCCTGGAGCGCCATTTTAATGAGAAATAATGAAGTTCTCAGCCAAAGTCCTATGGACTTGTGTTTTGTTAGGTAAAGACCCTTATTTGTATTAGTTAAAAGGTGTTTTTAAAGAGTCCACTTTGTGATGTTCATTTGTTATTTAGTCTTTGAGCGTTTTGTTTTTTGAACTATGCTGAGCTTTTGTTTTTCGTATTCATGTTTGACTTTGAATGTTCGCTAACTAAGTTATATTATTCGAAAAATAGTAATTGGTTTTTGTATTATGTTTATTATATTAGTTTAAAGAAAATGGTAGACATGTAATGTATAAATGTAATTATTCAACAATAAAAAAAACTCAAGTATTGACTCACATCAGATAGAATTCATTGTTCTGATTACATATTCCATAATCGTAGTAGATTACTTCACTCAGAGATTAGTTCTTTATTTATTAATCTTAAAAATTTCAAAATGACTCATTAAAGAGTAACAATTATAATCTTCGAAATAAAATCTCTTCCGCCAAAATCTTTTTTTATTAAAACCCAGCTATATTTCATTGTGTCATCCCGGCATAATTATGGGGTCGTTAAGTCGTTACATCGAAGCTATATAATCAAAGTCAAAATAAATCTCATCGAAATGAAAAACGGTCATGAAATAAGCGCATATTTTTCCCATTTAAATAGGGTGGAACATAAAAACGCCATAACTTGTAGCGAACACTAGCGGCCAAACTGTCAGAGAGGATACTAGGATTATGAGTTACTGCCTGTTTAATGAGTGCCTTAACGCTTCCAATATGCTTTATGAATAATGAAATTAGTTGCTTATTCCCTTCTTGAGGTTCGTGCTTGGTACTTAATAAGTCTTGTAGTTTATGAGCAACGTAAACATTTGTTTGGGCTGTAAAGATTATCGTTAACAGCGACTGTTGATGGATTTGCGTAGCACTAATGCACGCTTACATCACCTATTGATTTTTCTTATGGTAAATCTTACCATTAGGCTCCTGTTGGACAGACTATAAGAATGATACTTAACCATGTGCTGATATTTATATAAAATACAGTGAAAAAATTAAACGCCCACCCGACCCAGCCAGGAATCAAACCTGGGTCTTCCGCAATCCGAGCGGCTGCACTGACCGTTATGCTACCGGGAAGGCTGACGTAAGCGCTGTATTTTGTCACTGCTTTTTTGATTGTTTGAAATGCTTTAAAGCGACATAAGTGCCATCTATCTAAAAGTAATTGCAACCGATGGACATGCAGATTCATCTTTGCAGATGAATACCACAAATTGACAACACAACACTATAGTATTTTTTTTTTACTTTTTATTTTTAAATGTTAATTGCTACACTTAAGCTGAATTAAATATTTATATAAAATACAGTGAAAAATTAAACGCCCACCCGACCCAGCCAGGAATCGAACCTGGGTCTTCCACAATCCGGGCGGCTACACTGACCGTTATGCTACCAGGATGGCTGACGTAAGCGCTGTGCTGATATTTACAGTCTCAATACTTGCCTTGCTTAAAGTCATGAAATAATACAAAGATGTTAGAGAAGCAAGTCAGACAAGGTCCAAGTAAATTAGACTTTAAAACAATGGCGTAAACTGTTTCTACAGGAATCAACACCCACTTAAGGGATTCCCATCATCTTCTATTATGTTTAAGTATGTTTATGTAGTCTATTTTTATTTAAGTTTTTTTTAGATATATTATATTATTATCATTTAATTTAATAAACGTAATAGGTATGTATATTTCAGTTATTATAAATTTATGATTTATTTATGTATGAACGGAAGCGAAAAGATGAGCTCGATGCTAAGCGGGACGAGCTCAAGGCCCGACCATCTGTCACCTATCATTATAACTATATCGGAGGGGTGCTGACTTGCAGAGAATGTGGTCGCACATTTAAGGCATAAATTGGCTATATCCATCACCTGAGAGCCTATGAACGTCGCTCTCCTTAGATCCCATGTCGCTGCGACCAAATACGATCGGGATATATTATTATTATCTCCTTTATTTATTTTCTTTTTTAAAACTACATTTTTACAATATTATAAAAACAATAAAACATTATGAAAACCTAATCCTAGAGTACCACCAGCAGCGGGGCAGGGCCCAAGCTACCGGTGGTCAGGGCTGCAGAGTGAGGAACCTCCTTACAATACGTGCCGTGTCAAGCAGTACGTACTGCTTTCTGAATCTGACCCTTGATCCAACCATCAAGCGAGAGTCTCTTAATTATTTTTATCTTATTGGTTTCATCATCATCATCATCATCATCTCAGCCAAAAAGACGTCCACTGCTGGACAAAGGCCTCCTTCAAGGATAATTCATTATGAGGGGAATTTGCCATAATCACCACGCTTGGCAGGCGGGTTGGCGATCGCAGTAAGGTGAGAATAATCACAGAGAGACGCTGCTGCCCATCCTCTGGAATGGTCCCATAGTCGCCTTCTACGACACCCACGGGAAGAGATAGGGTGGTGCAATTCTTTACCCCGACACCACACTTATTTGTTTATTATTATTTTAATGAGCTAATTAACCCGTCCCGCGCAGGTATAATTAGCGGGCCACCTTACGTACGACCGTGCGTACATATGGCGCGCGAGGGTTAGTCTATCTTTAGCATATAGACTTGAAAAACTCATTTTCACACGTGAGTTGTGTTAGTCGCGCGAATGAATGGAAAAGAGACACGAACCGTAAGAGTGTAATTAGCTGGTATGTACAGCTAAGATGTTTTCTGTTTTGACGGATTAAAAAAATATCAAGTTAATTTACGAGTAGGTAGTAAACATGGGCCAAACTTATATAGATAACGAAACCTACAGTCATTTGTAACGTTATAAAACAGCTTGTTAACGTTATACATTTTATGAGTTGACGTTTGTCAGATAGTTTCATTTACGGATTAAGGCGCGCTGTATCAATATACAATGCTTCAGATCAACGCTCAGAACAGTTACTAAAGCTAGGTCAGAGCATACAGCCAGGAGATTTTTTCAAACGATTGAAGGGTAAAGCCTCAAGCGAACGAATGATAAAGTTTACCTTCTTTTCAGTTCTTTAAGTAAGTTGTAACTTATTTTTGTGGAGTAAATCTCAAAACCTTTAGTATGCAAATTATGACTGCAATAAATATACAACATGTCTGTTTTACGCTATCGAGTTTTAACACTTAAACAGCCGATCACGTACTGGGTACGGTGTTGACTTTCCGTGGTACGTGATTTGCGTAAAATCCCGGTGTAATTAATAAAAAAATATATAAAGATGTATTACAAATAGTTTTTATTATTTAAATCTTACAATATCGACAAAAAATGCCGGCGTACCAGGAAAGGCGCGCTTTAAAATTGTCGGTTGTTAAAGTGTCAAGGCACGAATTCGCATTTTTTTTATAGATTGCACGGCAAATGACTCCTCTCCACCTGATGTTAAGTGGAAATTGAGTCGAAGATAACTAGTGCAGCGTGATAACAACGCAGCATCAGTCACCCTCACTCTGCCGGCCCACAAGGCCTCTAAGCCAGCTTTAGGAAGGCCCTGTTTGTCGCTTCCTATTTGTTCGTACTAGTACCACATTTCGATAACTTACCGTTTTCTCTGGTCCAATAGTTGATGGCTTTCGGTGAAGCTTCGACGTGGCACTGCAGGGTGACATCTGTGCCTGTTGGCGCACCCACCAGCTGGTTTGGTACTTGGACCAATGGGTGAACTGGAAATAACAGTTATATTAAAAAAGGTCAATTATGTAAAACACTTTTTCAAGATATACATACACCAGTGTCCAACAAGAACCAGTCATCGACAAGAACCAGTCATCGACATTTATTCCTTTAATAATTTAAAATGATCATCATCATCATCAGCTCATTGTATGTCCCCATTGCTGGGGCACGAGCCTTCCCTATGGATAGGTAAGAAGAACGGGCCGGGCCATAAACCACCACGCGGGCCCAGTGCGGATTGTTGGTTGTTAACGATTGCTAATGCAGCCGGGACCAACGGCCTAACGTGCGCTCTGTAGCACGGAGAAGCACGAGATGACAAATTTTAGGTCACCCAACTGATGACCGGCCTTTGCGAAAGTTGTTTAACCTCAGCACTTGCAGACCGGGCGCGTTAACTACTGCGCCATCGAGCTCCTCGATGTTGTGGTTGTCTTTTATCATCATCATCATCTCATCATCTCAGCCAAAAAGACGTCCACTGCTGGACAAAGGCCTCCCTCAAGGATTAATTATTTTGAGGGGAATTTGCCATAATCGCCACGCTTGGCAGGCGGGTTGGCGATCGCAGTAAGGTGAGAATAATCACAGAGAGACGCTGCTGCCCATCCTCTGGAATGGTCCCATAGTCGCCTTCTACGACACCCACGGGAAGAGATGGGGTGGTGCAATTCTTTACCCCCGGCACCACACGGGGGATGTCTTTTATATTTTGTGAGTATTTTTGTAATGGAAAGTGTCCTGCTAAAAATGATAGGGCATTTTCCAATATGTTAACACTGTAAGGGAATGACTTACTGAGTTTCTTGCCGGTTCTTCTCAGTACAAGGTCTCCCCCTGTGTAGACTTACGAACCGATGGCATAGTGACATTCACAAAATCTACTTGTAGCCTTAACTGAATAAATGATTTCGAAGTGAGAAGGAAGTAAGATTTGATCAGCAGGGTTTTTTCTCCTGGCTTGTTACCACCGTCTTTTCTAAGTCGATGACTCTAACAAAAATGTTAATGTGGCTTTTGGTGTTCCGACAGTCAATAGACAATATAGCCAGTTACTTGAGAATTCCGGGTATACTCTTTCACCCTCGGCCTAAACGTCACTTCTCATTCGGTGAGATTAAAACCAATACCGTTATGTTGTAAAAAGAAAATTTATATTGATATCTAAGTACCTTTTAATTATCTGTCACTAAAACCTGTGTGTCTTTTACCGACTTTACTACGGAGAGTGTGCCGGGGAGCTTTTCGAGCTCATATATCACCATCGCCCTTTTACCACCGAACCTCCAGACGTACTGCGGGATATCATCCCCACCTAGTAGAAATTCCACTATGTCGCGCTTCATGTCATCATTTTTACTGCGCACTGGCAGGGAGTGGAATTCTCTGCCATCGTCTGTGTTCCCAAAAACTTATAACCTGAATGCCTTCAAGGCGAGAGTTAATACGCATCTTCTGGGGCAGCTCGCTTCATCGTAGACCTCATCTACGCTCACCATCAGGCGAGATCGAAATCAAGAGCAGTCTTATAAGGCATAAAAAATACCTTTCCTTTTTATATGTCTTACGGGTAAGCATTAGACTTCATCTCACTTGATGTTAAGTGATGATAAGACCGAAGGTTGAAGCTCACTTCACCCGGAATCCAACTAAAGAGGCACTGGCTATCTTATCTCTCGCTGCCGGAACACAACAATGCTATAAACATTGATGTTATGGCGATATATTTAGATAAAATGGTGGTAGCTAGCCAGGCGGACAAACAAGTCCTACTACTAACCAAACCGAGTACACAAGCATATGGGAATAGGAATCGAACCCGGGACCTCTGGGAGGTCTAACCACTTGATCAAAGAGACGGTTACAAACCTCGTTGCCCCTATGTAGGCAGGAATGTTTTAGTTAGCTAAGACTTGGAATTGTATGACCGCTATATTTAGGTGCAGCCCACAGCCATTGCTTTTTATTTCCGCTATCCGCAAACAGGAGCTGAGTACGTAAACGCTCTATACCATACTGCGATTCAGTCGTATTTTTGCTTAAATAACTTTCCATTTGCATTTATTCACTGCCGGAATTTGCTTGAAGGTAAACGCTTGCGTGTATGCAAGCAGGGTCTTGCATTTCACACAGCTGAATGCTCATAATATGCTCACAACGCTTACCGGAATACCTACGTCGGAAATATTTAGATATTTTGGGTACCATTTTACAAGAAGAATTTATTCCATGGGGTTCTTGGTTTCATTGTGCATTGGCGTAAAATGTTGTTTAAAAAATGATTTTATTTGTTATACATTTTTAATATATAGGAATGGCCTACATTACTTACCAGTAACAATCAAATGAACATTTGAAAAATGATAACGTTATTTTTTCAGTCCACCTCATAACACCATTTTTGGAAATCGGCGCAAGCGGCGGAACAAGCTGTGTGTAAAACCCACTACTGTGTTTTCACGTGAACTTTTGCTACATTGGAGCTGCAAGTCTGCTAATTCGATGACGTATCAACAGTATGTCGATAGCTTGTTTTTGACATTAGGACTAAGAGTAATGAAAAATTGTCAAAATAAAGCCACGACACACGATTGCAGCAGTTTTAAAATGGCAGAGTCCATGACGTTGTGGGTTACCACGAGATCGTATGCTGCGTTTTCACAACTGCAAAATCATTATACTAATACTGCTTTAATAGCTAATGGTAGCTAATGGTAGGCCCCTGAACTTGACTGTATCGAGGTTAAATGACGCACAATTCGCAGATTCATACTCGTTTGTCGCATTGTTTGAATATTCGTAGATAAACAATGAATATGCATTGGTTGTTCCAAACACTAGATACGTCCAAATTGTTCCGAATGCTCCATAGAGGGACTGAACGCTTTATACAGTGTCTGCATTAGCGGACTCTGCTCTGCGGCTGCCAGTGTTTGCATTGGAATATATAAAAAAAACATATAGCTATCTGTCATACATAACCATTCTATTTTATTAGCTGAAAAACTAATAATTTAACATTAAAATATCCTATCCTATCCATAAATGTCCTAGTGCTGGGATCAACAGCAAACGTCGATGAACAAAACCAGAACGCCGATAGTAGTAAACCCACTGATGAATTAATGTGTGTTGTGAACTTTGCGTTGGTTAAGTTATTTTTGACAACATTATGTAAATCATTGCTGGTAGGTAAACGAGTATAATTATATTAATTTATTTCGTTCGTTCGTTTCGATTTATTTCATTAATAAAAGGTAGGTAGTATTCTGGTTTTGATTATCTAACTTATGCTGTTAACTGTAGGTATGTACATAGAGAGATTGGGATCATGGAGACATAACCCACCACGCTAGCAAACCGCGGGTGTAGGTGGTAAGGAACACAAATAAATCAAAATTCATGTTCACAAAAAGTTACAACTCTTTTCACCATCGTCATTGTAGCAACCAAAACGAACTGTATTAATATAGCGTTGAGTTTCGCTAGCGCTCCAAAGTTTCGCATCAGTGTGTTGACTTTTGGTAGCGTTAGCGTCTGCATTAGCCGGGCTCGCCGCTCGCGCATGTTTGTCGTAGCGCTCGCGCCACTTCGCCCGCTGCGACTGTCAGCTGTTTGCGCTAGATATTATCCGACTCCAAACGTTCGTGTCAACTGTTTGCATAAGTTCGGAGCCAATTAAAGACATGTGCCGCGGTAGGTAGGAGCTGTTAAGTTACTAATAGTTCGATAAAAGACGTCGGTAATCTTTTGATTATCGTGTAGGTTTAGTAACGTTAAAATATAACATTATATTAGAAAAATGTGTTAAAAAATCAACAAAGCTCCAGTCAATAAAGCGAATCAAAGAAATGATAACCTTAAATCTTTCTTTAGAGAACGGATTATTCTCAAATGTAAACAATCGTGCCGACAACCCCAGAAGACTGTTTAGGGTGAATTAAGGAAAACGGAATTTTCTTCCTCGGTCTTAGATCGGAGCTTATTTGTGGTTATTCTCTTTGACCGTCGTTAAGTTCCTTTAGATGGCTTTTACGAGTTCGAGTGGCCAATTTAGCGAACAAAATCTGAACGATCAAGAATTTTTGTTCTAATTAATAACTCGGAGGGGCGGAGGGTTACCTTTATTAAATAAAGCGGAATAATGAACCATTGGAATGTTAATGTAATTGAAATTGAACCGGTTGCCTTTTTGAGTAATAGTTGATCAAGCTTCTATCGCGATTTAGGGGATTGATTAAGCTATCGCTAAATGTATAAGAGTTTAGGTAGGTACCCGCGGCGGCAATCAAAAGTTACGGGGAGTTTTCTTGGGAAGGATTTCGCTCGGAATTCTTGTAGTGACAGTTTGATTAACCGAGCGGCGCACACGCTTCGCCCGTTTTCGGATTTCTTGGCATTTTCAGCGTACTTTAGTCATCCAGGAAGTCAAACGTTAATGTGAGAGCGGAGAGTGTAAACGCAAACGCTTACACGAGCGATACCAGTCCGAAGCAAACGTTAAAAGGAAAACATCCCGAAATTAATTACACCGAGCTGGGATTCTGGTGCGAATTGATCGCGATTTGTACACTTCACTTGCTATGTTTCTCTTTTCTCTAAACTCAATTTGCCGTCTGCCCGCTTTCTGTGAATCAACTAAAAGAAACTCATCCCGTTACGAAGCACTTACTGTTACAAATGAATTGCTTCACTCCTGGCGTCTAAAAAGTGTTTTACGTCGGCCGAAAGGCCGCAAGTCTGCACGACCCGCTGTTATCATTCGTTTTCGGGGAAGGAAATTTAAATTAAATATTTGAGAGCGTTAATTTTGTCTCCTCATCGAGCGAACGCGACGCATTCTTTGTGAAGTAATTAAACTGAGTGGAAGGGTTTCAGACGGCAGTAGTTTGTTTGTTCGCTTGAAATTGCGTTTCCTATGAAGTGAATTTCTCCCGGTTGTCGCCAAGTCGAGCCGCGAAGTATCTATAAGTGTTTATATAGCCGTAGCCACTCGCGGGCGGCGAAATGAGCCGGGGAATCACTCGTCCCACCTCGATTACTTTTTTAGCACTTTAAGATGATGTTTCTGGAGTGTTTGCGTTCACACTTTACTATATTATATTAAAAAGACTTTTACTAAACTTTTTGCAGAACTGGATTCGTTAGAAGTTATGTAAATTTTAAGAAGTAAATGCGAATTGTAACTACCAACGCAATTATTGATACTGTCTTCACCAGTGAAAAACACATCAGATGTTCGGTCCGCTTTATTGGTTTATTTAAATGTATTTGATCAATTGGACGACTGTTAACATCGGAACTGCCAATAACAGAATGCAAATAGTCGCTGGTGTGTTTCCGTCAGCCATTGCCAATTTCGTTCACTTTTTGAATTGGAGCAAACTGTGTACCGTTTTTTTTAGATATCGATACTATATTTTAGGCGCTCGCGTGCTCTAAAATTTGAGTCAGAATATGGGTAATAAATGGAATGTGATTTGTGTGTGTTTGTGAGCTTTAACACTTTCAGTACTAATTTACCACTAACTTAGGAGAATTGAATATAGAGAAAAATAAGGGATGAAATGTCGGTAAGTTTTTTTAAGTTTTATGCATTTAAGAAGTCTACTCTTATCCTACTGTGCAATATCCACCCGTTCCTCAGACACTAACTATTATAGTTCTTAGATTATGACGTGTATATAAGGTCACATTTTATCAACTGCAAATATTTTGACAAAACATCTAATTATATCAGAAAAATAAGCTACTATCATTTAAAATAAAATTCAGGCTAGTTTTTTTTTACTTTTCCTGACACAAAAATTGTAATATTTTTAAGAGCGGCCTCTCTGACGGCATTTTTTGAATGAAACTAGGGGCACGTGTAAACGGTGAAGGCATTGCGGCCTCTCTGTTTCGGCTCCTTTGAATTGAAACTACCGAAAGTGCTTTATTTTTCTTTTTAATCGAAATGTCTTTTGGCGTTTTTCTTGAAAACTAGCGTATAAAACTTTAAGGTTTTTTCATAAAAATAGTTTATATATGTTGTTGAAGGATAAATTCAAATATTTGCAGTTGATAAAATGTGACCTTATATAATCTAAGCTATCATCATCATCATCATCGGCCTATCCTAGTCCACTGCTAAGCTATAGATAAACATATTATTATACTTCTATTAAATTAGTTTAAATTACGATGTCGAAACTAATGTCGAAGCTAATGAAATATTGTTCCATGTTTCCTTCAACACTTGTTAACACCCTAAGCATTGAGACGGAAATCAAATCCTGGTATTAGTTACGCTCGAGTTTTCGGATTCATGAAATGTTGCAACATCGATCCCACTGGTGCCGCTCTATCCATGCAATGGAAATGAGCGTGTACTGTGTATGTTGGTATATGGTGATGTAATAACTGTACTGTGCATATATATATTGTTAGCGGTCCCCACTGTCCGCAGCACTGATTTCGCGGATAGTGATGTAACGATGTTTAGTTTCTTCTATTGTCGATGTTACTAAAAGTTAGTAAGTATGTATTGTTTATATCAATCGCATGAGGTAAGTCATCGATTGTTACTACTAAGAGTGTCGCGGATCGTGCTCAGTAGATATACTCGTATGTCCAGCAGTAAACTATTATGGGTTGATAATGATGATAATGGTGACGCGTTATCAAAATGGGCATGAAGAATTTGAAATACTATGTGCTAGATAATAGTATATCTAAGCTGTAGCACACGCTCTGTGACATATTCTGGAAATAATATTAATTTATTAACCTTATCATGACATATATTCAATGCTCCTCCACCAAAGTATGTCGATATAATCTGAATTTTTTAAATGTTTTTTACAATCGATGTTCATAACAATTGCGAGTGTTAAACCTATGAAAACATCGAGGTTTTAGTTTATATGGAAAACCGTTTCAATTGGTTTTGAAGTAAGAAAACTCCAAACCTGATTTTTTCCGTATTTAAAATAATGTCAACAGTACATATTAATATAGTTTTGTGTGATAATCTTGTTACCGCCACTTAGCGTTTGTCATAACAGATACAGTGACATCTCTTATTACATATTGTATCTGTTATGACAATAATGACATGTTACTAATAATTTAATAACATGTTAAGAAACTGTCAATAGAGCATTAACAGCGAGTTTAACTAATTACTGAGTGTCCGTCAACGTGTTACTAAAATTTTAATATTAACTATGTTGTTCATATTATTTTATCGACTTAAACACAGTATTAGGTGTCCATTCCTAAATTGTCAATTGCAAATTAATCTGTTAAAATATACAAAATAGTCGCTTCGATACAGCCAGAACCGTGACGATTATTTAGGCGTATTGTGGGACGGGATATATTCACTGGATCACTATTAGTCAGATTGGAAATGCAACTGTAGGACTTGTTTAATATTTTATATAGCAGCGATGACAATATTATTTAGACAACATAACTCTTGTTTAGACAAACCAGTATTACGTCCAGTAGATGAATAGTTGAATAGCTAGTGAAAATAATTTACTCTTCATTATAATATAAGTTGTATAGGCTTCAATAATTCAACTCTTATGAATTCTACTCTATAGTTTAGCACTTTTCTATGCTGACCCATTGGAACTGCTTACCCTTCGTACTTCTACGCATAACCAAAATTAGAAAACGGTTGTTTAAGTATCAACATTTAAACAAAACCTTCAGTAACCTATGAACAGTTTGTTCCAGTTATAAAGCAACACGATACTCTTTTCAATTACTTACAATAGCAGAAAGAGCACACTAAACAAACTAAACCCCTTAGTCTACACCAGCTTACAAGTTCCACTGAACATTTGTCAAGGGGTACATTTTACATGCATGCCACGCGCCGAAGATGATACGTGATAACACGAAAATCTCCCAATTGCTTACGTGTTCGAGCCGACGAGCCTCCCGACAGACCGTTGAATAACTTCCCGCTTATAAATTAGTCTGAATAGGGATGTTTAGCGGTTTAATAGGAATAATTTGTTTACTTTCCATTGAATAAGCGATTTGTGACTTTGTCAAATTTAAATTTTATAATGTTGATTTCTCTCGACTCATAAGACCTTATAAGACTTGTACGTTTGTATATAAATATAATAATAGTCATGTGTGACTATTTTTTTATTTTTATTTGAATGATCTTAACAATATTCAAGTTGCTGTATATTCGTGTAGTATTATATGTTTATTAATAAATATACCATCATACTTAAGGTTATAACAAAAATAATAACCAAACACAGACTTTTAAATTACAAAACCTTAACAAACACAAAGAGAAGTGGAAAACATAAACGAAAACTACAAGATTGTATAAGCAAACCGAAATGGGTAAGCAAGTAAACTTGTTTAAAAATATCGATATCATTACGCCAAGATTGGACAACCCTATTCTTAAGAAAACGAGATAAGTAGCTACGCGTTGCCGCTTTTTGCCCCGTTTCACGCAGGTGAGTACGCTTTATCGATGGACCAATTGATTCACGTCGTGAATTCAAATCAGGACCTTCATGAGGAGTTTCGAACGGGATTATTTATGTTCTCTTCCTTATCCATCCTTGTCAGCTATTTATGTCGTGGCGCTTATAGGCCTTTATTCGTTGGTTTTCGATTTTAGAAAGTATGGTGTTGATATTTTTCGACTTTGCATCGGCGATTTTTAAATATTCAAGTTTCGAAAAAACAGATCGGTTTCTTTTATTTCTTATTATTATTATGAAACCAAAACGGGGTAGCGCTTTGCCTTCACTGAGTGACGATAAAGCCGAAGATTTATCATTTCTTTATTTTTCGCCAATTAAATTTTATATAATGTTAGTATCTATCTTAAAGTTTAAATAAGGGTTAAGTAGGATAAGAGCGTCCTTTACACAGAATTGGTATCTTATCTTAAACTGTAAGACCACAAGAATGCTACTAATTAATTGTTTTTATATTTAACTAGCTGACCGGCGGACTTCGTACCGCTTTGACAGTTTCACGTTGACAGTTTCCATGACAACAAAACAAACAAATCATTCGTCCGCTTAAGGGGTGTTCTTGGTATCCCATGATGGAAACCTATAGCAGCGCTACCTACCGGGTCCAATTGTAAATCTAAACCATTCTCGAAACCACTTGGACACACACAGAAAATTTCATCCAAATCGGTCCAACCGTTTAGAAGGAGTTCAATAACACACACGCACAGAAGATTTTTATTTATAATGTTAGTTTCAACAACTATATATGAGTATATAGGATACTATAATATATATACCTACATACAACATAGTACCTACTACATGCCACTAAGCTGACGTCCTCACTGAATAGGCGTGACGAAAGATTTTGAAATCCTCCTCCGTAATGTAGGTACACATTCACTATTTACGAAAAAACCTTTTTTTCGGTAATAAACTTAAGTTTAACGAAGTTTAAAGCCATTTTTCTAATATTTTTTCAAAAGTGCGCGAAAACAGCTCGCATGTGTCATGGCGTCGGCTCTGACGTCACGCTAAGGTAAGCATGTCATTGCAATGCCATTGTGTCTGCGTAGCGAAGAAAGAAAATCAAACATTAAATTAATTCGTGTGATAAAAATGAATTCTAAAGTTTATAAGTGGTGTACAGTACCTCAGTGTAAAAACACATAAATAAGAACACCCAACAAAGTGTTTGTACATGTTCCAAACAAGAAAATAATAAGAGTTAAGTGGTTAAAGCTCGTACGGCGAAATTTTAGGTGTTTACTATGAGGGAAAATACTACTAGTACTAGTAAGTCCTATTTAGTTATAGAAATTTACTCGTTTTATCGGGTATTAACATAGTATCACTACATAGTATAAAACAAAGTCGCTTCCTACTGTCTGTCTGTCCCTATGTATGTATGCTTAGATCTTTATAAACATTGATGCTTATGTACTTTAACAAGTTTTAGTACTGTCTAATACTCACAATGTACATGAAGCATGATCCTCTTGCTGACCGAAGGTGGCACCCCGTTGGCCGCTATGCAGAGGTACGCCCCCATCTCAGAGCGGGTCACCTTCGTCAGGTTCACCACATCGCCTTCTATTGATGTCACTGTAGACAATTGAATGAATTAAAACAAATGAAAGACACAGATAAGCTTCTATTTTTAAAACTTGACAAATAAAACAAATGACAGACACAGTTAGTGTTCTAAAATGTGATAAATATGATGGGGACTTCTTGGCGGGAAAGTGAAGAGTCATGTCTGCGGTTTTGATTTATTTTCTAAAATTTGTGTTATGTCGAATATTAATGTAAAATAATTGTGATTTATTAACCGTTAAGTGTTCGTGAGTGTGCATGAGTGTTGGCAAATGAAACAAAACAGTGCAATGTCACTTTTCAAATTCTCTCAAGAAGTCCCTTCGAGGACTTAGTAAAGCCCCACATCTTTACTGAATACTCGAGGGGTTGGGGCGTTTATCATTTCTCACTTCTCATTTCTATTATTATCATTCATCATCATCATACAGGAAAGAAATATTGTATTTATGTATTACTTGTAAGAAAAATTACTTTGACACTGGCTTAATGTGCTAATAATCGCACGAAGCCATCAACTAAAGGAAAAAAAAACCGGCCAAGTGCGAGTCGGACTCGCGCACGACGGGTTCCGTACTTTATAACGTATTAAAAAAAAACTACTTACTAGATCTCGTTCAAACCAATTTTTGGTGGAAGTTTGCATGGTAATGTACATCATATATTTGTTTTAGTTTTATCATTCTCTTATTTTAGAAGTTACAGGGGGGGGGGGGCACTCATTTTACCACTTTGGATGTGACTCTCGCATAAACTATTCAGTTTAGAAGAGAATGATATTAGAAACCTCAATATCATTTTTGAAGACCTACTACCTACTACCCACGCGTATGGGTTTGATGAAAAAAAAAATTGAGTTTCAGTTCTAAATATGGGGAACCCCCAAAATTTTTTTTTTCTGTTTTTGTGTGAAAATCTTAATGCAATTCACAGAATACATCTACTTACATCCATAAGGGTTCCGTTTTTTGCCATTTGGCTACGGAACCCTAAAAAAATATGATGGGTTTTTATTAACGGTTACATTTGTTTAAGAGTAAAGTTGCTATAGCTGCAATAATAACATTAATAATTTCAAAGTTAGTCGGTATGGATTATTTTGTTTTTTTTGTTTAGGCAACATCTCATACATTGTCCTGATCCCAAGGTAAGTAGCTAAAGCACTCGTTTTTATGGAAGTCAGGTACAATGATGGTATCACAACCACCCAGACCCGTCACAATATTGAAAAGTTCGTTTTTCGACATTGACCCGACCGGCAATCGAACTCGGGACCTCAGAGTTAGTGCCGCTCAAAGTCCGGCGTGCAAGTCACTCAGCTACGAAAGTCGTCAAAATTTCATGACGTCATTATTTGTAATATAGTTAATAAGTAAGTAGTAATATTATTTATAAATAGCTTTGCATTTGGTAACATCAAAGGCTCACAAACATAATTTACAAAAATAGAACCAAGCAAAATTAGGAAGTATGAAAAGCAAAATAAAAATTAGCATTAGCTATTGGTTGAGACATTATGTATAAGCTAAAATAAAAGACATAACAGTAAAGAGGAGATAAAACCAAGACATAGAACAACTGAGCATTAAAAACTGTTTCTTTTGGCAATAATTTTTTTAACACTTCAAATTGTAATTTGTTCGCAACAAAATTTTCATAAAATTATAAAATCCATACCTACCCAAAAGATTCTACAATAATGAGAAACTAAGACATACTTTAACATTATGATCATTTATTACACCTATTTCTTTCATAATACGATCAAGTATTCCCCAAAGAACATTTGCAAAGTCAACTGTGCGGTTAGTTTGTGGTACAAGTGCTTACTTTACATTTCGTCTAGCCGTTAGAAAACACTTCCCCAGCCACGACGAAAAGTTGACGGGCACGGGGCAAACAAGCACCGTTAGTGGTTTTGTGAAGTCGAGCTGTTTTCCTGACACCTTGCTCAAATGGCGCCCGAGTACGTTTACAGCCATTATTCAAACAAGAGGATAAAAAGCTGGGGCAATATTTTCCGAAGGGGCTGAAGGTTGATGGTTTAGAGTGTAGAGCTCTCGAGCTCGGCCCGCCCGCTTCGTTAACAAACAATGCACGGACAGGGGACCCGTGGAGCTATTACGATGTAATTATCGCACATTAATTTAATGTAATAGCCTGCCTGCAAAGGATATTTTTGTAGTGTTGTGGACAATGCGTTAGCAACTGTGAACAATAAGTGGGCTTTGCACGAACTTGTAGCAAAAACAAAGTGATAGCGCACGTCATATACTCAATGAATTGACGTCTGTCAAGTTAGTACCACTTACGGACGTCGTGGGGCTATATCAATACCGGTACCATAAATTCGGTATTGATATAGCTATAGGTATAGGTAATCTATTCTAGGTAATCTATAGGCTATAAAGATATAGGTACCTAATCAATTTAGTGTGTATTGAAGATTTAAAGTATTTATTAGTTTAAGCGGATAATAATTATTACATAGTGGACTTGAATGTCGGAGAATTTTGCGACTGAGGAAAGGTCTCGGCAGAATAATCAGCGCCTAACTGCTCTTTGGCAGAGAGGTATAATGCTGAGTCGAGTGCTATTTGCTGTTGTGGTGCACAACGCTTTGTGTTTTTGTTATTATTGTTGTATTCGTATCTTTAGCTATCGGTTAGTTGTTTTAATATTAAAGTTGTATTTTACTTAGCACATTGAAATGTGTATTATTGTTGTGTGTTATAGTAGTGAATATAATGATTGTCTATGTCTACCATACAATATTTTTTTACGGCAACGAGTTTTACGACACAAATTCGAAAATTGTTAGTACGAGTACTAGGTATTGACCAGATACTGTACGAGTAATATGCTACTACGAAATTTTTTTTCCCTGTTGTGCTGAAATATTACTTTACAGAGCGATGGTTTCGAGGATAAAAAAAATAAGCTATTGCAAAAAAATATTTTTTTAAAATAAAAAATAACAAAAAAACAGTCTGGTACCGCAGCGACTCTACATATTTTCAGTGCTGTCTCGAGACGGGTGCAGAATAAACTTGGCCTGTCGATGTGTCATAAGTCAAGTGAGGCCCGTTTATGGACTTTGTAGTTGTCGCCACAGACATACTAACTCGCCGACAAGTCAAGGAAAGTGTCTTATAAGTAATTTAAAGATTTTAAGAGTCAAACAATAAGTTATTAAAAAAAATCCATATACAGTGTGTGTGAAAGGTGTGGTCAACATGAAAAGATCCAAAGTGTATAAAATCACTTTACCTCTGTGTACTGTAAAGAGGTTATATGCAGCTCATAGTAAAAGTTAGTTTATTGCATTTGTATGTAAGCCTCTTTAGTCTGGATGAATATTTGAATCATCGAACATGTAAAATTAAAAAGGTTTGCAACGGTTTGGCAGAGTCGATAGAGAGAAGCGAGACAGCCCGGCTCAAGAACCGAGGTGCTTTGAGTTCGGTTTAAAATAATGTCTTTAATATACCACACTTTTTGTTACACTGTGGTTTTTTTAAGTTTTTTTAAGCCTGTATTGACCGATCATAGTTTGTATGGGAAAGTAAAACAAAAATCTCGTTTTTTGATCGATGTTTCTTGGAGAAAGTTGTTCAGTTTCATGGTCTGATCAACCCATCTGCGGGTCAAAGACGGTTAAAAAGAACGATGTATATAATCGTTTTTGGTTGGGACTTCTTGTAACATATTAAAACTATATTTAAATGAAAAATACATTTTATTTGATTTTATACTAGCTGTGGGCCGCGACTTAGTCCACGAAGACTACAATATCCCACAGGAACCTTTAAATAAACGGGGTAAAAAGAAAGAAAGAAAGAAAAAACATTTATTGACAAAAAAAAACAAATAGAATAAATTAAAAAAAAACATGAAGTACAAAAACCAAAAATATCAAAATAAAATAACAAATAAAAAAACACAACAGTGTGAGGAGCCAATCAGAATCAAAAACTATCCTTATAATATTTTAGTGCAGGTCTGTCTATGTCCAAAATTTCATCTAAATCTGTTCAGCCTTTCGCATGTGATGCGCCTATCAACGAACAACTTTTAATTGTTATTCATAATGAGACTTTTTAAACGTAAAAAATATGAAATATCAAGTTCTTTCTTTTTCAAAGATTCTCGGCTTCCATTTGTGGTTGCCATTTATGAATAATATTATAGCGCAAATTTAATAAGTCTGTGGCAAAGAGAACAAAATTGTATGGGCCGGCGCGTCGTATAGAGTGTCCTCTAATGTAATGGAAGAGCAACATCCGACCGCCAGTTTGTTCATAAGTTATAATTATAATTAAGAGGTCGAAAAGTGTTAAGTCCACTGAATTGGTAATTATCATTATCTGCCAAAGTAGGCGTGCCGCCCTCGCAAAAGGGAATTTAATAAAGCATGGAAATAGATAAGTCTTAATGGATTTCCTTATAATTGGGCAGTTCTTGAAGAGCACCGACGGGGTTCATGCAAACATTTCGCTCAAAAATATTAAATATTCAAGTTATTTGATAATGGGGATTAACAAGTCCGCTTTATCCTGTATCAGTTTCAAAACTTTGTAGATGAAAAGCGTGGACTAGAAGGATGGCTGAGTTAATTTGCATCAGTCTCGCAGTAAGTTTCCGCCATTCATTCGCTTATCTGCATAATTTGCTGTAGAACACGGAACAAATAGGCACGCGACACGCCGTTGTCAGCGAAATATGTTTTATGCGAAACAATAAAGGGCGAATTTTGAATAATACCCTTTGTTTACTAGTCGCGCCATTATGATTATTGCGCTATCCCTCCATGAATATCTTAAAACGGTACGCTTGAGTGGTCGGCCGCCTATGATTTTATTTTTGAACGATATTCAAACTGTGGCCTTAGAATTCTCTTAATATTTCCTATAACCGGCATCAATATTTAACTGACTTTTTATGGTTAGGTCCCTTCTGAGAATTTATCGTCTTTTGAAGTGAAATATTGTTTGCATAAAAAATTATGTAAAAGTTATATTATTTACAAGCTTCATTCACGTTTTATTTATGACTTTGGTAAGAATTAGCTAAGTATGTAATACGTATGTATTGTGCATGCATGTTCACGGTTTTCATCGGTAGCCTTAGAGAAAAAAAAAAGTTTTTAATTGTTTTTTAAATTGCTTATTCTTGCCATCAACAATACTCTCTACAAACAGATATTCTTTTGTTTTGATTCGGAAAAACGTTTATACAGTAAAAAAAGGCTCTATGCCAGAAAAAAATTATATATATATGTTAAATAAAAGATGTTTTTAATAAAAATACATTTCTGCAATTAATATAAGATGTCAATGAACATAGAAAGAAAAAACACTTGACGTTGTCAAATAAAATAAAATAAACATTTCAAGAAGTTTCATTAACATAAAATAGTACATTTATATGAAAACTATGGCACATCACACAAAGTATGATATGGGATTCCTTTACTTTTGGTTTAAGTGCCCTTATGAATAAGAAATCATTTACCAGACATCTAAATAAACAAGTCAAACAAAAACTTTAAGAATGAGAATCTATTTTAAGATGATTATTTTAAAAGTTGGAATCCAAGTAAGTATGGTTTTCCTTTTGCTAAAAATAGAGTTATAATATTAGATTTCATATTTTGTGCTATCATTAACCTAAATACATTCCAATGCTAGGCTCAGGCCTTCCCACATAAACATAGCGAGTTTCTCATTTACAAATTTAGCCTAAGGGCTCTTTCAATTTAGACGGTTCTTGTCGGACCGATGCCATGCGTTTTCATATTAAAAACGCCTAATTTGAAAGCGCCCTTACAAAGCACAGCACGTTAAGTTTCGTTAATGATTGAGGGTGCTACTATCAAAACTAATTAATGAAGGTACGTAACATTGTCTATTTCATAACTGGAATATTTTCTTGAAGGCCCTTTTTTAAACTTTTTAACTGTAAGAATGAAATAATTTTTAACTAGAATACTTAACGAGCCTTCCAAAGCACGGCAATTTCGTTGACGATTAAGAGGGTGCAACTATCAAAACTAAATACAAAATTCGATGGTACGTCTTTCGTACTGAAGTAGGTGCCCCGTGTGGTGCCGGGTGTAAAGAATTGCACCACCCCATCTCTTCCCGTGGGTGTCGTAGAAGGCGACTATGGGACCATTCCAGAGGATGGGCAGCAGCGTCTCTCTGTGATTATTATTATTCTTGTACCAGGCAGCGCTTACCTCCTACCGGGCAGCGAATCCCTGGGGCACACTACCGCTTGCACTCCGGAGTCACCTCTACAAGCGCCTACCCGCCTGCATTCCGGAGGCAGCTACTGCGGCTGTCCCAGCTTCGGGATCCAGATTCTACCAGCGCAGTCTACGGCCCGGTTCTAGGCTGACCTAGGCGCCGAACTGCGCTCGTGTATCCAGACACCCAAGAAGCTAAGTCCTCTTTCTAAACCGCGCGGCAGTACTGAGCGAAACAAGCGACCGACGTAACCCACTTCCCTGAGCGAAATAAATCGATTGTACTGGATTACATCTTTTATTACTAAATCTCTTTCTGAACCTGGTGGTGCCTAACACCCCAGCGCTTCAGTGGCGTCACCTTACTGCGATCGCCAACCCGCCTGCCAAGCGTGGCGATTTTGGCAAATTCCCCTCAAAATGATTTATTCCTGACGGAGGTCTTTGTCCAGCAGTGGACGTCTTTTTGGCTGAGATGATGATAATGATGACTGAAGTAGGTATCCCTTCATGGAGGTAACATTATTTTGCGCAGGTTTCGTAATTTTTTTTTGTTTTCAATGTCATTCTATTAAATTACTGGTTTAATACAACCTTTTGGAATACAAAATTCAATGTACCTCTATCCATTTTAGATGCTACCCGAAATATTAATTTTAAAACAAGCGCAGCCACTGATTAATTCAACTAGTTCACCATCGAGTCCTGCAGATTTATCACGGGAACTGCAAACAAGTATCACACTTAAAGTGATTTATGTTACCAACTCTTAAGTTGGGGATAACAAATTGGAAAGAGGCTCGTTCATTAAAAAACTATATTTGTCGAGTTTGAACCCCGAAGTTGCCTCATTGGAATATTAAGTGGAGAAACACTGGGCCTCGTAATTGATAGCCTGTATTGTTTCCAGCTCAGATTTATGGAGGTAACTTGTAACGGCTTCTTTAATTAGACTTCTTCACTCAAATTGATGATTGTTATTGATGTCAGTTAATTTAAAATTGGCAGGGCGGGGTTTCGACCTGATACTCAGTCAATTACAGATAATTTGGTAGGATGTTTTGAGGTGTCATGCTGTATTATATATTGCCTGCTTTACTTAGTGTTTATTATCCATCACACCACCAACAAAATAGAGTGCGATGATGGATTTGTTTAAAGAGGTTTTTAGATGTGCTCTGGGTTTAATTGTAACTCATCATCAGCTCATTTTATGTCCTCACTGTTGGGGTACGAGCCTTCCCTATGGATGGATAGGGAGAACGGACCATAAACCACCACGCGGGCCCAGTGCAGATTGGTGGTTGTTTCGACGGCTAATGCAGCCGGGATCAACGGCTTAACGTGCCTTCCGAAGCACGGAGAAGCTCGAGATAGATAGATAAATTTTTGGTCACCCATCCGATGACCGGCCTTTGCGAAAGTTGCTTAACCTCAGCACTCGCAGACCGGGCGCGTTGACCACTGCGCCATCGAGCTCCTCAGCTATTTAATTTTGTGTAAGCTTGAAAGCTATGTTAGGTCAAGCTATTATTATTCTTTTATTCCACAACACGGAAGTGCTTCGCTATCATTTTATTATTTTACTGAAGAAATAATTTATTATTATAGGTACATTTTGTCTTATTTATTTTTTATACCTAGCTCGGTTGCGTTACAAGACTATAGATATGCATGTTTTTAATAATTTTAAATATCAAATGATAATAATTTTCAATACTATTAAAATTGATTACATACTACTATACTATACTACTACTAACATAGCTGTTTATTCTCACGTGGTAACTTATTTTAAGACTTACAAATGACTCACTCAAAATTAATTTTGAATCGTATGAAGTGAGACAAAACATGTACTTACTATTAGATATTCTGTGACAAAACAATGAATACATCACGAATACATACTCAGTTTATTTTTAAGAGGTTAGGGTTTCAGTGGGCGCTTCTCACCATCACCACGGCTCGGTCAACCCGAGCTTTAGAGGCGCCCTCGCGTTGTTCTGCTCCCCGATCCGATCCGAACCCCTCATAGAATCTAGTAAGGCACGGGGACACGCACTAGTGCGTGATGCCGTCCATCTAGGAAACCTCCGAAGGTGCTTCGTTTCACACGGCTTGAGGAACCCTTGAAGTTTCTCGCCGCCCCCATAAAAGCTCGGTGAAGCTGAAAATACCGTCTGAGGCAATAAGCAAAATCTCTCCCAAAAAAAGTAAGTTTCCACCTGAGAATCATCATCATCATCAGCTCATTTTATGTCCCCACTGTTGGGGCACGAGCCTTCCCTATGGATGGATAGGGAGAACGAGCCATAAACCACCAAGCGGGCCCAGTGCGGATTGGCGGTTGTTAACGACTGCTAATGCAGCCGGGACCAACGGCTTTACGTGCCTTCCGAAGCACGGAGGAGCTCGAGATGAAAAATTTTTGGTCACCCATCCGATGAACGGCCTTTGCGAAAGTTGCTTAACCTCAGCACTCGCAGACCGGGCGCGTTAACCACTGCGCCATCGAGCTCCTGAGAATAAACAGCATATATGTAGTTTGTAAATGTAAAGGATTTTAAGCTGTACCTACCCTTACATCGTAAGTACTAACTGAGCTCAGTTCGGTGTTAGTCATTACTGTTGTATTTGTTGGCTTAATGAATTGACTGACGGCAGGAGAAGGCCTCAACAGTGGTGGGGTTAAGTGGAAAGAGGTAATTAATAGTAGCTGTCACTGCCGCCCCGAGTTGCCACTTGTCACGAGTACTGGAATAATTTTTGTTGGATATGCACAGAAATGAACTCAGGGCGTTTTCAATTAGTCTGTAACTACGACTTATACGGTGTGTGTATAAATTTTTTTTATTGAATGCAATCAAGGATGCATAACATGTTGGATGAATAATTTGTTTGTAAAGTTATCATCATCATCCCGCACTTGGCAAGCGTGGTGATTAAGCCAAAACCCATCACTTGTAACTGTTGATTCCAATTATGGCGGCTTTTGCTTAGCTATGGGACAGTTTAAAGGCTATTTTGCTTTACTCACTTTACTACTAGTTCTTCACCGTTAATTATTTTTAAATTTTTATTTTAAAAACCAGCTCCAGTAAAAAAAATACTATAACTTAAACATCTTCTTCTTATTTGTTAAAGAAGTCATAGTGTAAAATTAGAGGATCAAAAATACTTCGTTTCACGCTTATTTAGTATTGAATCGCATTTCTGTATCAATGCAAGCAACTAATCCTAACTAATATTATGAATGCAAAAGTGAGTTTGTTTGTTTGTTGTTTGTTACGCTTTCATGCGTAAACTATTCAACTGATCATCATGAAATTTTTAACAAATATTCTCAAGAGTTTAATCAAAGACATAGGATACTTATATAAAAAAAAAATTGAGTTTGTTTGTTTGTTTTTCACGCGATTTGTTTTGTTGTCATAGAAACTGTGAAAGCGGTACGAAGTCCGCCGGGTCATCTAAGACTTATAATTTTAACAAATATACAACATTACAGTTGACACCAATATACGCTATGCTGTACATACGAACTACTTTAAGTACGATAGCTTGGTCTGTGGATAGCTTTTATCCGGTTGAGTACAGAGATGAGTAGGTAAGTAATTATTCTCACAGCGTCTGGAGCTCCAAATCCTGGTGGATTAGAAAGGGCGGTGTGAATGGTAATAGCAGTGCCCGGAGGTGCTGTGGTCTGATTTACTGCTATGATTCAATAGTGAATATTTTAAGCTGTGATTTATACGGTACCCGTATCTTGTTGGTTGAGGAATAAGTGTTGTGCTGTTTGTTTCTGTGATTGTAAATAGCTGTTAGCGCCAAAATGTGCGACTTTTGCGTTGCGTTGAAAGGAAATAAGTAACTTTTTTCAAGCTAAACCTTTTGATATGTTATATAAGGTGACACTGAATTAAGGGTAGATATTTTGAAAACAGGTAATTTACTAAACAAGGATAAACAATTCAAGTGCTCAACAATTACGTATGACTTACCGAAATTGGAAACTTAGACGCTTAAAAATTTATATTAAGGTTATTTATTGTTCATCGCGGAAAGACCATGTGACATTTAACCCCTTGAGCGTCGATCGACCACCAGGTGGCCGATAACAATTAAAATTCTATTGTGTTTGGTATTCGCGCGCTTGAGCTCCTAAGCATATGGGTACGTATAGTCGAGTTCAATAATAGTTCGACAGTTTTGTTTCCGAATACCTACTAAGGTTCTTACAAATAAACAAAGAATAAGCTTCGAATAGTTATTCCGTGTTTTGTCTCTTTTACTCTTATTTGAAATGACGTTTCTATGACAGGAACAAAACACGGAATAACTGTTCGGACCTTATTTTTTGTTTATATGTAAGGCACTACGAGTATATGCTATTCTCGGTTATTATAGTAAATTTTTAATACTGTAAAAATACTGATAATAATATGAGTACTATCAAACTCGTCTGTACAAATTATGTGACTTTAACACAGCCTTGGATAAAAATAGCATCGCATCCAATTATTATGTTGCTCAGTAAAGCGACCTCTTAGGTTACTAATAATTATTTTTAAATGAGAGCAGACCATTGTATTGGGTAAGCATTTGAAGTACACAATAATTATGTATACTCGTACAAGTATAAAGATTACATTATATCAATGTCTCAAAATAAATAACTTTTTACGATTTTAGACGCATTTAACAAAACAACAATGTATTCATTCGCATTTATTTTCCAAAATGGAGGAGTGTCTCAGATAGACTCCATATTAACCCGTGGTCGGTCAAAAGGGTACAAAATGCCTAAGGAAATGATGAGTAAAAAAAACACGTGTAGGACTGCCTCAAGTTTATTTTAAAATGCGGTGTTGTGCCAAGCTATACAGCGTGATTATGCAGTAAATAGTCTATTTAAAAACTTGATAGTTGATATGGTTAAATTCGATCTATCTTTTTTTTTATGATACGTTTTTCCCGAGTTTTCTGTGCTACGGGATAAAAGCCTCACGAGTTCTTTGTGGATAATGAATTATACCGACTGAAAAGATTTTATCGCAATAAATTTCTTGACCGTTTAGTGTATAGCAATAAATCTATAATTATTTTATAAAACCGCGTGAAAACTTCGCACTGTTTAATTGAAATCGAATAAAACATGGACGGCAGCACAGATCTACGAGTATTTGGTCTGTGGACGGCTGTATGAATCGTATGAATAGAAAATAGCATGATTTAAACACGATTTAAAAGAAAAACTTTCCGATGACATATTCCAAACAAAACGCAAACGTCGCTTGAAATAACGTCGTGTTATTAGGTCTCAACGCTGATTACATTATTATCTCCAACGAGTATATGAATCTAGATTGCCTACGAGTATACGAATAAGCTGTTTATTTATAACACTTTAAATGGACTACGGACACTCGTTTTTATCCGTCATATTGTTTTATCTAGCATTTTCGAACTCTTTACAGGTTTCGTGATTATGGCAGGCTGCATTAAATTTTATAATAATTAACTTTGTAGCCGTTTGATAATTCCCTGTTAATTTTATTATCCGTCACAACCACAAATTTGAAGCATCATAATAAAAACAAAACAGTTCGCCGGTTTAATTGAAAATAGTTTAGTTGGTCGTTAAAACTGGGTTAGAGAGTTCGCGCACGCTGATATTCTGTTTGAGATGGGTCAAGCCCCAGGCACAAGTTTTATGAGTATGCACACACCGCGTGCAGTACCACGGATTATTTTAATTAAAATAAAGTAAAGCACGCGAACATTACAGGGTTAAAGTGGAGTTTGAGCGATCTGGATTTAACTCACGTAGGTACCTAACTAATGCGAACTTTTTAAATTTTATTCAATATTTTCATAGAAATTATAGTTTTGTAACCTGAATAATCGAGAATTACCTATTAGTCGAAGAGGTTATTGGTGCAGCGGCTAGTGTATTTGGTAGCAATTTAACAGTTAAGCAACTTATGCAATGAGAGATCTTCGAACGGATGACCAAATTAAATATCTTGAATACTTACTTATACCGTACTTAAAATTTGTTTGGATACTATTGTAAAATGAAATTCACACCCATTAGTCCACAACGGGTCAGCCTGGTGGTTATTAAGTATGTGGAAAGGATTTAATTCAACGGTGAGGCGTTCCAAAGCAAATAATGATTAATTAAGTGTACCTACCTAACTGTTTAATTGGGTTGTGTACCTACTGACTTGTCTCAAACTCGTCCATGATTTTTTTTATAGTCTGGCTCGACTAATGACTCCATCCCACCTGATGTTAAGTGGAAATGGAGTCCAGACGCGAAGATAACTGGTGCAGTGTGAAAACAAACGTAGCATTAGTTAACTTCACTCTGCCGGCCCACAAGGTGCTTCTTCACGCCTCTTTTGAAGGACCCCATATCATAGGAAGGAGGGAAACCGTGTGCTGGTAGACTATTCCATCTTTTGGAGGTGCGACATGTATCCTTTTTATGCTTTATGATTGTGCAGTTCAATATTTATCAGTAATTTATCTTTATCTTTATTTTTCAACGTTATTTCTTCATAACCTTAAATCAACTCTAAAAAGATAATTCACTTTCTTATCAGTTTATAAGCATCGTGATTTATTTAACCCTATACTTGGTAATATTTTTTTGATGTGAAATTATATATACTTTCATGTATAAAATATGTTCTTTTTTCAATACTCGAATTTTTTTGTAAACTAAGGGACTCAAATAATCTACTATGCCAAGAATAGGATTAAATAAACAAAATACGTGTAAAACAAAAAGCCGGTCACTTAAAGTAAATTCTGGTTAATCCTAAGGATATTAACCGTTGTAGGCTTTATCGCGCAAATTATGTAGCAATTTACAGAATCGGAGTGACCACAGAACACGTAATTAGAGTAAATAATACCGGCACAGCACGCAATCGTTTAGTTAACCAGTTTACAGAAAGAAAGCTACAATCACAAAGTAAGTAAAAAGAGATTTTTTTTTGTGTAATCAAATTGTGTTACATTATAACGTTACTACATATTGTTATGCTGTTTACTTAACTTGACTATCTTTATGTCATAATATGTACCTAGTTACCTATAAGAAAATAGGTTTTTATTTATTTATTTATTGACCACACTTACAGGGTATTAAAGTATGAGAATTAACTGCGAGACAAGCACACAATTATTTTTATTTTAAATTAATTTGAATTTGTCTTAACCACCACACTAACCTATAAACCTCACATGGCCAGCCATTTTAATAAGAGTTGGTTAATGGACTGCCATATTATACGATAACAACTGATACCTATCAGCGGGTTAACTTGTCTTTAGGAGCACGGCAAGAGATATTTAGTTTTTATATTAATACGGTGGAGTTAATATGGATTTTAATTAACATCGAACCTCGATGGTGCAGTCGTTAAAAAGTTCGCAAAGGCCGGTCATCGGATGGGTGACCAAATATGTATCATCTCGAGCTCCTCCTTGCTTCGGAAGGCACATAAAGCCGTTGCCGCTGCTGTCCCGGCTCCATTAGCAGACGTTGAAAACCACCAATTTTCACAGGACCCTTGGGGGTTTATGGGGTCAGAAGGGTCAGATCGTGCCCCAGCAGTAGGCACACAAAATATGCTGGTGATTAAAATAGTCAGCCAATCTAAAACCCGACGTTGCGAACGTCACTTAACATTTACGATGCACAATCCGCCATTAAATGCGTCAATAAGATATTCTGCCCATTTAGTACCATGTTCATTCATTTCCAAACGATCAAAATGTTCCGCGCTAACTCCATTGCGCGATACGTTAACTTCCATAATAAGAACATATTATGATAATAGGGAGCGACAGTTAATGTATGCGCTTTTATGTAGGCATTTTAGCTACAGCACACGAGACACTGGTGACGGATGATTTGATTTACATACGTACAATTTACACTGTCGGAATTGCTTAGGGGATTTCAGTCGTAGAGCAATAAAATATATAACCATATATGCTTAACCAGAACAGGTCGTACTGGTCTTTTGTAAAATTGTTAAGTTATATTTTAGTTAATATTTATTACTGCTTTTTAGGATTTAAAATGCTGGGAAGAGTTGCTTTAAAAGCTAACAACATTTTTTCACACACGTCTGTAGGCTTTAGTTAACTACTGGAAAACAAAGTTTTCAACCGGATTTTACGCAAACTACTGTCCTAGACATACCTTGTTATCGATTCGACCGAGTTATGCTGGCAGTGGTCACATGCTGAATCAGCCCTTTGAAAATGGCTTGTGAAAATTTAAAGTATGCATATAGGTACTACTGAAAAACCGTTTAGTAAAAATTAAGGACCAGAGATTATTATCCTAGGCTTTTATCATTTATTTTATTCTAACAGGTATATCCTATAACTTTTTAAACTACCATCATCACTTACATAAGAATAATTGTTTTTATCGGGATTATATTACGAGTATTACCATGTTTTTAAGGTATGTCCTACTATCATAGACTTACAAAGCAGTTCAGTGAGTTAGTGTAAGTACCTCAGTCTTTAATTATGTAGCAGTCTGAAGATTGCAGAATACCAAAATTCAAATTCAAATTCAAATTCAAAAGATTTATTCGGCGTAGCAGGCTTGGGTTCTAACAATAAAACAAAAACATAAAGTTAAAATTAAAATGCTACGACGAACTGGACTCCTCTCAGCATAAGTTGCAGCTTCAAGAAACTGCAACGCTGATTTTCAGAGGAACCCGTGGACCAATGTGGAGTAGTTTAAAAAAAGTATCTATTCTCCTATCATGAACTCATAAGCAGTGTTAGTGTGTGTACCTCAGTCTTTAATCGTGTAAGCAGTCTGAAGATAGCAGCATACCAAAGCGAAGTAGTTTAAAAAAAGAATTACAGTCAATAAGTTAGCAATCCACTCACGACAGGTTTATTTATGCGCTTGTATTCGAAGTTTACCTTTAGTTCTCCCCTGTGGCCCTCCTCTCGAAATAATGTCGCCTCCATCTTCCCGGCGCCAGACGATTTTGGGAGGAGGGTAACCCCTTGCCTTGCAGACCAGCTTCGCCGAACCACCTTCCGGCACCATCATGTCGCCAGACGTCTCCTCGTAGATTATGTCTGGTGGTATCACGACCTCCAGAAATGCAGTCTAAAAATTGGATGCGGTTAATTATAGAGACACAGTTGATGTTACATTGTTATTTTTTTTTTCTATATTTAAAAAAAAGTATATTTATGTTTTAAGAAAACAGCTGATATTAAAAGGCTTTCTTATTTAAAACGAGTGACATGAGTAGCATGAATTAAACAAATAACTGGTACGTATTTGGAAGAAATTAATTTTTGTGCTCACGAAAATATCAGTTTTATTAATCTAACTAAGCAGTATTCAAAATCAAATCATTGTTTGATCAAAGTCAAATTCAAAGGTTTTTATTGCAATCCATGTGGTAGAAATACGTGTACATTTAATATTTCTCACGTACCAAAACATGAGTCCTGGTTGGGCACCGCAACATAATTTCTATTATACTTAACGCATTAATATAATAATTAATTTTACAAATTTTATAAGCCAACCAAATTATTATTTGATAGACACAATGGTCTATTTACATCGAAAATAAAAAGAGCTCTGAACTTTTCGAATAAAAAAATAATAAAAAAAACAATACTGCATACCTGCATTTTCATCGGGTCTGTGTTAACTTGGCACATGTATTGTCCTCTGTCCTCCCGCTTGACCCCTCTAATGTTGAGCGTCCAAGTATTGTAGTCGTTGTGTGTGACGCTGAGCCGAGCATTGTTCGTTATAACATGCTCGTGGATCGCTAGAATCGCCTTTGTGTCCGCTTTGATCCATGCCACCTGATACCACGTACAAAAACCCGAGCATATCCACGCAGCGTCAAAGGGAAACCAAGCAAGTGGCCTTTTTAGTAACATCAACTAACACAATCACACAGGGGCAACGTCACATTTCTGTGTCGATTATCTCAGCTTATCGCGCTCTCACAAAAAAAGCGATGAAGACTTTTAGAGCGAGCAAGTCTAATTACAAGCGAATGCTTCCCGGGAGGCAGTCACGACAACGATCCTCAGGCTGGCAACACTATCTTGTTGCGAGCTCCTCGCAAAATGCTCTCGGAATTTTTAATTACATTTTGGTCTGGTCGCCGCTATGAGCCGCGCTGCGGACACACTGTGAAAACGGCCCTCGTTTCACCCGCTTTACCAAAAGCGTCGACATCGCAATAGAAGCTAATTTCCTGCATAGCGCGTAACAAAAAACGAACAGAAATATGGCGTTTATACTTCTCTGGGGTGCGCTCTGAGTCCGGTATTAAAACTTTATTGTTAAAAACAACATTTACTACTGTTCGTTTGAAAGAGCGTTCCAATAAGACAGTGAGAATTGTAAAAGTTATTCTGCTTTAAACACTCGTATAATTTATTTACAAGAGCTCTGAACTTATGAGAAGCGTTATTGTATCGTTTAAAGTTTACGACAGTCCTTTTTTCGTATAATACTTTTAGTATAACAAACAGTGCAAGATAAAGTGCACTACAAGGTGTCGGTGCAAAGATGACATACACTGCTAAAGTTAATAAGTTTATACTTAGTGCTTGTGCAACAACACTAATTGTGTTACTAATAGGATGCCTATAGCGAAATTTAAGGCTACAGAGAGAGAGAAAAACGAAAACATCCAAGAGTAAAGAGCAAGACGAGAAAAACAGTTCGATGCTTTCGCTCTGTTTACAAAGACTTGCAATCCTTTCTTTGTACTGTTTCTACCGAGTTCGGCTTTATCTGCATTATTCAAATGAACTATGAAAGGATTGTAAGGCCAAAAGTGTGATGCAATTTCAAGACTATTTCATTTGTGAAATAGGTTTTTTAAGACTATTTTTAAGGAACTTATTTTCTTTAGAAGAAACATTTCTTTTGAGTTCGGTTTCCGAAAGTAACTTTGTTTACGCAATGTTCCTTTCGTTTTCTTTATAACATTTGTAGTCGGCCTTTCTTTTGTTTAATTATTCTTCAATTATTCTAATAAAAGTCAAAAGGTGTATAGATCTAAATTGTTATTCTGGTTTACATTGAAATACTTGGAATTGCATCAAAACAACACAAAATATAATGGAAATAAGTATAGTTACCACATGTTCAACTCATCCATACCAGCGGTGCATATCGGAGTGGTGTGTCAACTATATTAGGGTAGTGTATATTGTGCATGCGATTAACACTTCTTTTCGGGAACTAAAAACAAGCGTTAACTCATAAAAAAACCAAAGATTTCGTGTTTTTAAATGCCAAAAAAGTAAACAGGTTTCACATAAAAAATCATATTGATTGAAGTTTGTTTTGTAAAAGTGATTTATCGTAAAAAGTTTTTAATGTCTACCACAATTATTGGTATGTCATATTTCGTAATAAAAAATTAAAATGTAGCCTTATATAAATAGGCTCCGCGATCAAACTATTCCTTTGCTATAAAAAAAAATCTCAATACTTTTTCAGTCCGCCGGGAGCAAATAGCAAGATGTTATTAGAGTTGTGTAATTACCGACAGCGGTAGATATAAAGCAAATATGTGACGACCGAGGGATTTGGAGTATCGTAAGAAATCGAGTGACCCGAACTAACGGTCCCTGCGAGACTATTATCGAATCTTGTTTGTTGCGAAAACGATTCGTGGTCGAACGAATTGAGTGTTTTGTTTCACGGGAACGCATCGAAAGAAATTGTAATTAAGTGAGTAAAGTCGTATACTTCTTTAGTAAGAGATAAAAGATTTCATTCACCCAAAAAATTAAAATCATTTCAAATAGCTATAAGGTCTTTTACTTGAGCTGTTAACAGTGCACATTGTAACTTCATTCTATGACTTGTAAAAAATTACGAAACCAAACTTCTACTAAAGCAAACCTAAACGATTTAGGGCAAGTATATTTCATCAAATACTTAGTGAAATTACATCTGGCGACTAAAAGAAAAAGTGAAAATAGTTTTTATGTAAGTAATTCACTTTTAGAAGCAAAATTGGAAATTGAGAAGAGTCCGGATAACATTTCGTAAGTTGCTTTAGCTGATAACTGTAGTTGGATTTAAATGTACGGAATTTGACTAATGTCAAATGTATGTATGAATAACTGTTTAACAAGAACATGGAAATGTGATACTGCAGTATGCCTTGCTGAGAGGAATTAAAATAAGACTTAACTGAACTGAATAGCTGCCTATTCAGTTCAGTTAAGTCTTATTTTTAATTACCGCATACTTATACAGAAACTCAGAAACCGCATTTTGCTAGAATAACTTACATCTTCACGTCGAGACGCTTCTATTATTTTTAACAAAATTAACTATGTATTTTATAAGGACCCAAATGGTAAATATACCCTTTTAATTAATTAATGATGCGATGTTAATACAATAAATGATTAGGGCCACAAATTTAAAATGGTTTATATCCCATCAAAATTCTATTGTGTCTGGTATTCGTGCAGACAAGATCATGTTTATATAAAAGCTTGGTTACAAACAGATGAAATTTCACATCCATACAAATTTAACAGTTTTAATGCATAAAGCAATTAAATAAATTATGTCCGCAGAAGTTTTCAGGCAGTGCTCTAAAAACATTTACCTAGTACAACTTTATTGATCTTTCTTATTTTGAGGATGAAACGTCTTTAGCAGTACTTGTTATTATTATTAATTTATCTATTTATTTTTATTTTTGTTACCTATGTGTAAATTGTGTTTTTTTAATGATTTTCTTTCTTTCTTTTCTCGAATACCATTTTTTATTAACTTGAAAAATTTGATACACTTAATTGAAAGTTCCTCATCCGCCCCTCCTATTTGAGCGATATCGACTCGTTAGATAGTGTACCAGATTAATTCCCGGGACGGTATGAGAGCAGTGCCTCTTGAAATGATTGAACGGGGACCAAGGGGTTTGTCTCGGCTTTATTTTAATTTCGTAAAGTGACTGTTTTGCAACGTAAATGCCTTAGCCCACCCCTCGGCTGAGGCTCTGTGGCCGTCCCACGGTTTATGTTTTGACAATGATTGACTTATCCTTGACGAGGCTTAAGACAAAAAAAAAACTGGATTATTAATTACGCTTGTATTTTAGTGGAATTTTAAAATAAAAAGGGGTTACAGTGCGTAGAATGGGCACAACATGCTTGAGCTTAACTTTGAGTATCAAATTCTGAACAATAATAATTAATATTTTTATTATTTTTGAATGTTGCATTCACAATCCTATTTATAGGTACAAGATAAAATTTTACTAGAAAAAATCAACCAGCCTTAGGAAGAAGAATAATAAAATATTTAAAGGAATTATGTCTTTATCGTTTGTTAAATACTTGCAAAAGTGTTCTTTCGACTGTGACTTTACAGTGACGTCCACCGCTGGCTTGCAGCGTAAATCACAAACTACTAGAAAAATTCAACTAGTCGGTCGGCGTCGGTAGCTCAGCGGTCAGAGCATTGGACCGGTTATCAAAGGTCGTGTTTTGTTCGCGCCAGAAACGCGACGGTGCAATCATTCAAATAAAAGATACGCCGCACAAGCCGACGGCAGAGCGAGTATGTTGACGAACCGCGCGACCTTCACTCCGCTGCATAGACTAGACAGAGACTAGTTGATTTTTTCTAATAAAATTTTATCTAATAATAATAATAATAGTTTTTCTTTGTGTATCATTTGTTTGGCAAACATTTAAGTGCAGAATCCAATACTACAAATCCTGTGGTAACTTTTCCTTCACGTTTACAGTCTTAAATAGTCTGATAGTGCATAAAAGTTTGTGCAAGTTTTATTATACGGTAAAACTCAAGAATTAAATTATTCAAACAAATAAATAGTCTGTATTCTTGAGTCCTTTAGTCTATGTTATAGTGTCTAGTGCAAGTGCTGCGAGTGTCTAACTCTACGGCTATTGTGAAAGTTACAGTTTATTGTGCAAATATTAGTTTGGTGTGCAATGTCACAGTACACAAAGTTAGACAGTAGATCGGTTTACAGATACGTCAAATTGCCAGCGGCGCGGGTTATTCCGCGTTTTGTTGATTTTTAGATACATATCTTTATCTATCGAACTTATTTTAGGTTCATTCTTTTGATATACTTTTTTGTTTCTTTAAATATTTAACTTGTTTCATAGGTAACTATCTTAACTGTCAATAATTAAGAGTGCTCTTTATGTTGCTTGTAATTATTATGATTTCATATTTGTATTTATAAAGACCGATGGCGTTCAACAAAGTTTGCATGTTGTATTTATTTACTAATTTCCAAACAATTCTCAAGAACAATTTTGTTACACACAATGTTTAATCGTTATTGTATGACTCTACTATTCTTTTCTGTGTACTGTGACTATGTTTAATTTCAGTAAGGAAATAGGTTCTAGTTAGTGCTTGTGAGTCAGAAAATGAGAAGAAGTGCATCGAAGGTTGTGTGCTATTTATTATAAGTGTAAAAGTTGGTGCAAGTCTATTTGGGTGAGATTTATAACGTCTTATTACAAATTTGTTACAATTTTTATAATTGATTAATTCATTTATCTATTTTCTATGGTAGGTATCTAAGAATAAATACATAAAAATGTCTACGTCTCAAAACTATTTTATCAAAAATTATATAATTCACGTTCCAGAATTAGTAAGAATCATGCGTCAATCAGAAGAATTTATAGAAATATTTACTTCAAAAAAGTAGTATTAAAATGAAGATGAGATTATGCGAATATTTATCAGCTGATTTTTGAATTGTGTTCGAAAAACAAATGACAGTTCCCGCAAATGGAACACGTCACGAAAACGCATAAGATCTCTTTTGTTTCCATTATAAATCTCGACCCTTAGGTGCTGAGTGAGGGTGCGCCTCTAGTTTAGCTGTAACGAGTCGGTTGGATACACACCCTGGCAGTGGCGGAGTCGCCACTCACCCTGTAACCGCCCAGGTTGTTCACCACACATGTGAACATTGCGTCACGCCCTTGTGAGATGGTCACGTTCTCCAACGGGTATAGGAAGTCCGGCTCCAGACCTAGAGCTGGAACAGAAGAAGAAATAATTGATATTAATTTTTGATAGTGTGTCTTTTTTAATTAAAGTAATTTTTAGATACAAACACTTAAGTTTCTGGCGCAGTATGTAACCGTGTTAAAGTTTGTATAAGCTTATAGACTAGGTACAACAATTGAGGTTTAGATAATAGAATATAACAATGTAGTGTGTTTTTATTATGGTGCATCCACAGTGTACACAGTTGAAGGAGACGCATTTGTGTCGGCGATACTGTGCACACACTGCAATAATAACTGCCACTTTTATTCTTGTGGTTTATCTATGTATTTTGTTTCTCTAAAATAAGTCTGTAGGAGTCTGCGATCTTCCAGTAAAAAGGATTTGTAATTTTCTGTCAATCTGGGAGCACCAACTTTGATAGTTGAAAGTATTATTGTAACTAAATCGAATAAAATGTATAATTAAATCTCATTTTAATGATTTTCCATCTAAAATAACTTTAGTCTCTTTGATTGATTAAAACAAACCACAGAGAAAATGCTCCGAACATGGATGGAGGCTAAACTTCGAACTTAGCTGCAAATCTGAATGAAATACGAAAAACATCTTTCGAAAAATTCTCTCTAATTCCCGTATTTTATAACATCATTCCAGTTATATGGTTCAAATATTTTCGAATCGCTGCCAAACTTCGCTTCTCGCCATTTATGCAAATCGCAATCGCGTCGCAGACGTTGGGGGTGAAAATCACTTACCGCGCCAGTAAGCCCGCGATATCAATGCCTTGGCCCTCGTGAATAAAAAAACGAAGATTCATTGTACAGACGCCTGCACATAGACCTATCCAAAACTGTCTAATTTCTGCAATCGATTTTCAACCGTATGCCATATACATAAAGTTCAAAGTCCTTTGAGAAAATTTGACAGTTTGTGGTAGTCTCTTGTTCAGGCGTGTGTACAGTTCTCGGGTTCGGTTTAAAGTAAATCTTAAGTAGATTTACTTAACTAACTTAACTATGATAGACCGTAGAAACTATTTAAGAATAGTGTGTATTGGACAGGTTTACAAATGACTTATTACCCTTTATCTGCCATATCATAAAGACACATTAATAGATAAAAATGCTCAAATCGTCCACGATTTCCAGCAAGCCAGATTTATTTTTAAAACAAAATAAATGAATTAAATTAAATTAAATATTTGCTTTTTATAAAATATTGAGTACACAATTTCTATACTTTGCCTTAATTTTGGCATAATGTTCATCTGCTTAATCTCTGGTCTGTTTTCCCTTTCACAATCAGTGAGATAGTAAGTAAGTTTTAATAATGTATAAAAAACAGGTTAGCTTTAACACTTACAAAATCTGCTCTGGCCTTGATCGAAATAAGTCACGTATCTATCCTTAAAAAAGGTACAATTATTATTTAACAGAATATTTTTCTTTCCCTGTCACAGGTATGGATTTAGAAAGAGACAATGGAAGCAGTTCAATTGGAACCTGCAGCCGAAACGTTTGTGAATAGGAAGGTAGGCCTGGAAGTGACGGTTCCTGAATAGCGTGTATCAGCTCCGTTGAGCCAACTAGATCTTTGATAGAGCAAACTTTATTTTCTAGTCCCTGAGAAAGAATGGTACGATCGACTTCGGAAAACATTAAACGGCTTTAGCTTTGTCGTTATTTTAAACTAGTAAATTGTTAAAATGAGATGTTGTTGTTTTGCTGGAAATTATCGTCTGCGAAGCCTTTCCTACAAACAGTGTTACATTTTTTAATTAAAAAAAAACCTAATTTTTTATGAGAAATAATAAATTGATCCACAAAAAAATAGTAGGCTAGCACCTAAAATGCTAAGTTAGCATCTAAATAATAGTTTAGGTGCTAACTTTGTATTTTTAGGTGCTAACTTAGTATTTTTGTGGGTTAGGTAAGGTTAGTTTGGTGATCGAATAAATACAACCCATTTAATATGTATAAAATATGCCTATGATTATTTAAGGATAGCTCAACTTATGTAATTTTATGTATTACTCGCTGCCTGCAAACAAAGTTACAACCTACAAGTTTGTTTAAAAATTGGGGTAGATAGGAATAAATAGTAAATAAAACTGCTTACATATAAAGTGTTCAAACAAAGCTTCCTTAAACAAAATGAAAGAAGTACCTACATTAGAAATCGCTTAAGACATTTACGTGGCTATTTCTGGCTAGCTACCATGATTTATATCAGTGCGCCACATAAAAATGTCGCGCCGACTGTAGAGGGAGTAGGTATTGTCGGGAACGCTTGAGGCGTCAATATTCTACGTGACTGCCCCCGTGTCGTCCAAGGAAACATGTGTCGGAAGTGAGAACTATCTATTTGCTAGCAGAATGGCAATCGCCGTACTAAATTATTTGTATGGACAACCGGGTTAGTGGAGATTGCATTTGCATTTCATTTGTATGTGTATGCCACTATTTTGCTTTCCATGATCGTTTTAAAGATAAGTAGAATTGTTGATTTAAATATTATAAAGGGGAATGGCACCATTCTTCGACAGGAACCAGTGTTCGACATTTTTTCCTTTAATCGTTAAAAAAAGGGGTCAGACACTGATTTAAGTCTTTAGCAACAATTTAATACAGACCACCTGTTTCCTAGCTGTCATCTCGTAAAGTTGTTACTTTTAGGCGAAGAAAACTGTCTCGATCACTGGTGCATACCCTACCTAGTGTAGTTGCATTGTAGTGTTCCAACACCTTTGCCTTATGAGATGAAGACAAAGACGACGATAAGATAATTTTTATTTTATTTTATTTTATTTGGAAAACCAACAGCTTTATAAAATTGTATACCTACTTAATATTATAAATACTGATAGCTAATAAGAGGTCTTCGCTTTTACAAAACAATATAGGTAGATCTAATCTTTAGTGACAACATTAACAAACCTAGTCTAGTGCTAAGAACAATATAAACACACAACAACAGTGATGTGCTACAGCCGCTATGTTAAACAGCTTGCCTTAAAAAGAAAGGATTACTTACTAGTCGCCTCGCTGAGGGTATGCCAGAATGAAATATGTCGAAATCGTAATCTTCACTTAATTGGTTTACACTTCTACTCGCTTGCAACATAAATGAATTTTATTAACAACTTTATAATATTATTTTCGATAAATTATTAAATTGACAAATGAGTTTTCTTTCATTTCCAAAATGTTACAAACTCTTCTTTGGACCTCTTTGCTGTATAGCAAATTGTAGATGCAATTTAGTTTTCAACTCGAACAATACGAGTACTCACGTTCTTATCCCAGAATGATTTAAGTATCACTGTTTCTATTTAAAATGTTCGTTTTGAACAATATTTGTGGTAGCAGCTGGTAACTGATTGATGGGCATCAGTGGAAAGCATCAAGATTGAAACGGGGTCTTGGACTAGTATTTCTTTTAACAGTTTTTCGAACACTAACAGATGGTAGTGCTTTAATGCAAAATCGCTTGTTTGTACTTTTAAAGCGGTGAGCGTGATTGCAATCTTCGTTTCCAGTCTGGCGAGATATATTACAATGATTTATTTATTTGCGATGTTGCCTGCATTACGGCATTCATTGTGTCATAAAAAGTTGATAAAAGCATTGCGGTTTAACGTCGTTCTTATTTTATTTAAAGTAAAAGTTTATGTGGCCTAGTAGCTAAGCGCTAGGGCATAGGTAAATCGCGCGTAACCGACTTTGTAGACTTAATTATTGTGCTTCTATACCTAACAATCTATCAAAGCGCATTTTTAAGAAAGGCGGAACGGATTTGGATGAAATTTTGCACATAGACAAACATATCATAAAATATGTATATATCTTTAATTATTACGTAAAGCAAAAATGTTGTACCCGTTTTTACGAAACTTGCGCGAGACGGAGCAGTATGAAATTTCGCACACTTATAGTTTATATAGAGGAGGTTATCCGAATATAAATTTTTTTTTTTTAAATTATGCATAGAAAATACATTAAATCAAAAAAAACAACACTACACACACTACCAATGAATTTGACACACGCATATGTATTTGACACACACGTATTGTTTGTCTTTAATGCAGCCGACATCTGTCAATGCCAATCCAAATTCACATTCTTTCTTTTTTAATTTTTCAATGCTTAGGATACAGTCCGTGCAGCCTTAATAAAATTACGGTCGAATTTCGACCACTGGGCGACCACTAGTATATGAAATTGGATCAGTAGTTCCAGAGATTTCCCTCCTTTAACAAACAAACAAACAATCAAAGTCACAAACTTTACGTCTTTATTAATACTATAGATAATCTTCATTGAAGTAATCCGAATGAAACAATACAAACCATATTCATTAAATGATTTGATCAAATAGATATTGAACATACACACACGCAGTGTGTTTGTCAAACCGTTTTCAAATAACCATAGCCGTCGCATTGATATTTTTATCATCAAAACTAGTAACATTTGGCTAACGCATTTGGCGGCAATAAAGATGACCTTAAAATTACCGACCCCATATATTGACGTCCACGCATGGCGGCCTCTAATGGGTCAGCTAAAACACAGGGACAAATGTCGACAAGCCGAAATGCCGGAGCCTACAAACAAGCCTTTCCTACTCTATTTCAGTCGCGACCAAAATGTCGAAGCTTAATTTCGACGGACATTTTAGCATCTATAATCTAGAGTGGATGCATGCGGTCGGGTGCGGATTCAGGGTGTTAATAAATAAGTAAGATAATTATGACAATGTTTGGTTTGTAATGTTTTTTGTTAAAGTTATTGTTTTCTGTGTTACGAAGGCAATTTTTTTTCAATTTAGTCCAATTTCATTGATATCTCTCGTTCTTTGAAGTTTTCTTCTATGTAATGATACTAATCTTCTATGATATTATTCTGAAGGTGGTAACAATAAAAGCACCTAGAACGTTAGGAGCACCATTTTAGTAGCTACTAAAGGATGAATAGCTTTGATCAATGTTACATGAAACACTTGAAATAAAGAAATGTATACGTAAAAATTGGTTGATCTTCTTCGGTGGCTTGAAGTACCTAAGTGTTAAACACGAGTAGATCCGTAAAGTAGTTTTATTTCAATGTGTAGTGTTTACATAAACTTTAGAAAACAATATGATGTGTAGTGTTCGCGTTAATAAAATTTTCTAAAAGTAATATGAAGATAAATGACTTAACTTGCCACTTGTTGAGAAAAATAATTATTAAATCAAATTGCCCTTAATCCTCTCCTGCATCATTGTTGTCAACTGTTTTGTTTTGACTAGTACTAAACACTCGAAATTACACGGCCAGAGCGGCCGTTTGTGTATAATTGATGGTAATTAGCAACAAAGCAATCAAGTCGGTTCTAGCTGATATCATTACCGATGATGTCAATGATTTAGGGTGGCTTTCATCGAAATTATATACCTAGCTAGCTCTAATTTAATTTAAAACATATTTTTTCTTTAAAAAAGTTCGCACAGCCGATAGAAATGCTAAGAAAATACTGTGCTTAATCGGTTTTGGTCCTGAAGCAAGCAGCCGTTATAAGGCGGAAAGTGTCTAATAAAAAGTGGAATTGTTTTGATGCGTAAGCAACTTATTTGCGCTAGACAGACTAAGGTCAGGGGTCGTAGCCTCACACTGCACGTAACAATAATGTTATCGATTTATTTTATTGTTGCCCAATAACTCGCTTATTTACTTGGAATACATAATATAATTCAGAAAGAGGTCATCATTTCTTAGATTTTAGTCGAACAATTGGGCAGCTGAACGTCAGTGGTTCTTATAGATTAAATTGTAACGTCTCGCAACCGATCGCACACATACTGGCTGGCTGGATACAGTGAACTGAGGCAGTTTGTTTCTATATTTGACATGCTTAACTCTAACGTTAAAACTATAGCGCTACAGCTGGCGGACGGTTATCGTAACGTTCGTAGCGCGTCATTGTTATAGTCCGTAGCACGTAGATATCGTAGTCGGGATGAGAAGCGTGCTCGCAGTGACCAATCAGGTATGTGGATATTTCTTGAGTTGAAACGAATACTACTTTTGAGGATAAGACTACATGACCATGAGGGCAGAACACGCTAGCCAATATCTATATTTAAACGTTCATGATAGGCATGGGTAAGTGTTTATATTGTTTTCAAATTTTTGTTTTCTTGAGAGCCTATATTTTTCGCAGTTAAAAATAGCTACTCTGAAGTCAAAGAGTAAGTAGTAGTGTGCAAAAACTTGTTGTTGATTGCTTCGAAATGAGGGTATTCCAAGTAAAAATAAACGTCATCAACGGTTTCTGATGATATTCGAGTTCTATAGTTGCATTACTAGCTTTTTGTATCACGATACAAACGTCCTATCGATGTATGATAGTATAATATTGATAATCAAATATGATGTTTTAAAATATAATCATCATCATCATTATCAGCTCATTTTTGTCCCCACTGCTGGGACACGAGCCTTCCCATAGATGGATAGGGAGAACGGGCCAACCACGCGGGCCCAGTGCGGGTTGGTGGTTGTTAACGACTGCTAATGCGGCCGGGACCCACGGCTTTACGTGTCTTCCGAAGCACGGAGGAGCTCGAGATGATAAATTTTTGGTCACCCATCCGATGACCGGCCTTTGCGAAAGTTGCTTAACCTCAGCACTCGCAGACCGGGCGCGTTAACCACTGCGCCATCGAGCTCCTCGAATTTTTTCGTCATTAAAATATAATATTAATGACGAAATAGTAAATAAAACGTCAAGGTTAAAAAAGTCAAACAATCAGCCTTAATACAAGTGTTATCGACAAAGTGCTTTAAAAGAACTAATTTCAAAAAGACAACAACAGAAGTCTCTTATTTAACTACTACTGCATGAACACACTATTTTTTTTAACCAATAGGAATGGTTAATGTTCCATTATTGTAAGAAATTCTTGTCGATCCCCTGTAGAGTATTAAAGGAGACGAACCAAAAATATGTTTTTATCATTAAATTCATTCCGTTTCAATTGCGACGTCCAGATGCACGAATCGACCAAGTGAAATGATTTTCAGAGTCCGTATTGAATATCAAGTGTCCTTTAGTGCTACTGAAGTAAACAGACGATTTGTATAGAAGTGGTGATCGTACTGTCAATAACCAATCTATTGATAAATTATATCGTATACATAATGTATTCTGTTATCCATTTTAGATGATTTTGTTGTTGTAATAGATAAAATGTCCTGTCCTGAGAGTCCTGAAATATAAAATGTATGTATAGCTAAAAAATATTACAGTTATTTATTATGAAACTGTCGAATTTCGAGCATTTAGCATTTGGTGCGGCCTTTGGTCGCTAGTATTTATAAAAGGTAGAGTTTGTAACTTTATCTGTTTGTTTAAAGGGGATATTGTCTGGAAGTACAGACCCGATTCCAAAGATTTTTCACTCAGAATACTACATTTTTTGCGTTAAAAATAGACTAAGTTTATTAATTATAAATAGAATAAAAAATCTTTGTGCTTTAGTTTCAAATTATTTTTTAATGATACTTGAATGTAGCATTGATTGTACTTACGCTAATATTATCTTAGTTATGAAGAAGCATATTCACATGAATAAAAGCGACAATTAACCAGTACGGTTCCGTTACTTCGAATATCGAAAGTTGTGTAGGCGGCTCCCTATTATGAGAATCGATGTTGCGAAATTCGTCGACAGACTTGTAACAATTGAACGTGGGGCTCGAAGATGGATGACCAATTTCATACAGGCCGAAGAGAGCGCTATAACCAAGCCTATATAGAAGAAAAATAAATAATACCATACAGCGGAGGCTCTGTTCACGTGTGGGCTGAGATTTCTTCGGAAAGCCGCACTGAGCTAGTGGTGATAGAAAATGACACTTTAACTGCAGTAAGACACTGAAATTCTGAATGACTACGTTAGTCCATTTTTAGTGGATATAGGCGAGAATGCCGTTTTTAGGGTTCCGTACTTCAAAAGGAAAAAACAGAACCCTTATAGGATCACTTGGTTGTCCGTCTGTCCGTCTGTTCGTCTGTCTGTCTGTCAAGACCCTTTATCTCGGAACCGCGTGGAGTTATCAAGTTGAAATTAAAACCACATACTCAGGTCTGCGGTCCCTTGAAGCTGTGAAAAAATCAAATTTCTAAGTTAACGAAAAAAAAGATACGGCTGTTTATGTCGCAAAATACGTATATTTCGACACTCTCAAGGGAATCAAAATTCATAGGGTACTTGCCGTTGACCTAGAACTATGAAGTTTGGCGAGTAATATCGTTTTATACTACAAATACAGGAAAAAATCTGAAAACTATATATATTTAATTGAATCACAAAAAAAACAGGGTCTTTATGCAAGGAACGGGGGTCCAAATGTTGAAGTAAGTTAACCGTGTCATGTGGGGTATCGTATGAAAGGGCTTCATTTGCATAAGCTTATACAGATTTTTTATTATGTTTATGATGCATAGTTTTCGTTTTATGACGAATATCGAAAAAACAAATACCTTTTCGCTCTTAAAGCTCTAATAGAGGAATGGCAGAATATTCCGCAACATCGTCTCAAAAACCTAGTAGGAAGTATGTCGAATCGCATAACAGCAGTATTGCAAGCTCGCGTAGGCAACACAAAGTACTAAAATGCGTGAAAACGGCACATTTGTAACCAATCTACATTTTCGAAAATACTGGAAAAACTACGAATTTTTATTAATTTTACATTTATAAAAAATAAAAAGCTTGAATTTTTTTTTTTTTTCATTTAAGTACATAAAATATTCTTAAATTTAGTTTTTATTTCATAAAGATAGGTCAGGTACTTTTGAATATATTGAAGATTTTCGAACCGACCCTTTTTCTTGCGGTCCAGTGTAGTTAGTCTTTCATTCGCTTCGCAACTTCAACGGAAGTGTTTCGTAATAGGTCCCCCCTGACAGCCTCGCGCTGGCTAAAGTTAGGACCTGCGGCTCTTGCCTCAATTGCAACTATCTCCGAGTCACCTATTAAGGTTGAAATATTCATTTATTGGTTAATGTACTTGTGTCGGCGAGTTAGTGCAGTACGCAGGCGTAAAGAACATATTTGGATGAAAAATTTTTGCATTTCTTATTTTTTATAACATCACTAGCTGACCGGCGGACTTGGTACCGCTTTGACAGTTAACGTTTCCATGACAACAAAACAAACAAATAATTCGTCGAACACCCAGTATCCCATGATGGACCCCTATAGCAGCGTCACCTACCGGGACCAATTGTAAATCTAAACCATTCTCGAACCTACTTGAACACACGTAGATAATTTCATCCAAATCGGTCCTGCCGTTTAGAAGGAGTTCAATAACATACACACGCACAAAAGATTTATATATATAAAGATTGTATATTTTTATGTTTTTAGTTTACAAACTATTGCAAACAATGGTCAGATAAAAATAGATGTTTAAATGCTACCTGAGGACGGCATTAGTGAGTACTGGAAAAACCTGAAAATCAAAAATATAAATTCTGCGCTGAATTCTGCGAACTGAAGATTCGGCGAAACATAATATTTGAGTGTATAACGTAATTCCGAATCACGATTGATCGATCAAAACGTTTACAGAATGCATAGTTGACAGAAATATCTATTCCCAGAAATCACGTTTCGCCGAATCTTCAGTTCGCAGAATTCACTGCTCGCCGAAAATCGGTTTGCAGAAAGCACAGACCAAATATCTTGATAGACGACGCATGTGTCACGATTTGTATGAAAACCAAGCATGGCATTTTTTTAACATACTATGATTTGACAAGCGCTATTTAGTAATGGAAACCATCTTAAGCGCTAAATCGATTTAAAAGTGCCTCGTTGCGTCGTGATCGTGAATTAAGGGGTGTTCTTCTATGTAGCGGATAAGCTGTATGTTTAGAGTCCGTTCCATGACTTTACACAAAACTGAAGTAACGGCCATTGGGCGGTAGTTAGTCGGATTTGACCGATCTCCTTTTTTCGGAACCGGTTGCACATTAGCATCTCAAGATTCCGGCACACAACCTAAAGAAAGCGAGAGACGGTAAAGAAGAGTTAACACGGGGGACAACTCCACTGCACACATTTTTAAAACTATTACTAGAATGTCATCAAGGCCATTGGCTTTCCGAATATCGATTGACTGCAGCTCCGCATGTACATAACACTGCCTGATTTTAGACGCAGACGTAGACACGGCTATGAGAGCCCAATTCGACGTGTATCACAAGGAGGAAAAGGAAGGTCCTCCGGACAACGCAGACGGAGAGACGTATATGAAAACTAGTCAAGTCAGACCTTAGGCTTCAATATATTATCCTAAGTTATAAGAAGAAATTATATTTTAAGTTGTTATACAATATTTTATGTTGTTATAAATAAATTTCAGGACTGACCATTGAACTTGGCACCCATTTAGATCTCACTTCTTTTGTCATTGAAATCAACAGCCAAGGCAACTTGGCTCTCATTTCACATTTATGTTTTTAATGGGATATAAATTACTGTATCAAATTAATGGTACCTAAATAGGTCTGATAATGAAGTACGTATATATTTTTGAATAGTTGCATCGGCTAAACAATGTGTCGGTTTAAAGTGCTTTCTATCAATAAAGCTTTCTATTAATAATGCTTTCTGCAAACCGATTTTCGGCAGCCGTGAATTCTGCGAAATGAAGATTCGGTGAAACGCGATTTCTGGGAATAGATAGAAATATCTATTCCCAGAAATCGTCAACTATGCATTCTGTGAACGATTTGATCGATCAAGCATGATTTGGAATTACGTTAAACATTCCGCAGGAGGAGTTATTTTTAACCAGGAGACAGACCCAGCCTCCAGAGCCACGAGGTTAATCTACCGATTCCCAAAGCGAACCGGAAACTCTTCACCACCTTTTTAACACAAACGCCGGCCGCCATTACCCAAAGTAGGCTCTGGCTCCTACTTGTCTCCGATACCCAGAAACAAGGCTTAGCCAACCCTTAGAGCCACAGTCTATCCACAACACCTCGGATTGGTTGGTGGTTGGGCTCCTTTGTCCGCCTGGCTAGCTCCCACAATTTTATGCTGATATGTTGCCATAACATCAATGTTTGTAGCACTATTTTGTTACGGCAGCTGGAGTTAAGATAGCCCAGTGTCTCAGTCGTTGAGGATTCCGTTAGTAGTGCGCTGCCACCTCAGCCTTGTCATCACTTAACATCAGGTGAGATGAAGTAAGTACTTACCGGTAAGGAATAAAAAAAAAGAAGTGTGATAGCGATTTTCGTTTAACCCGCGCTCTGGCACTGTGGCATGAAGCAGAAGAAATGTGCTTTTTGTAGAGAGCTGCATTGCATAGCAAATTAGAGAACAAGTTGGTTAAGAAATGAAAGATGAAGGGTTTGATGGTCTGGTAGCCTTGTACGGTGAATATGCAATATAAGTATTATGTCGTACTCTCTTGTTCTCGTTCTCAATATTAAATAATACAAAAATTAGAATTCGAGTGTGAAATAAAAAAAATAATAAATAACTTTTGAAGTTTGGTTTTTGAAATTTTGAATACGATAAACAGTTTTGGGACAAATATTAATAACTTGAAATCCCGTGCCGTTTCGCTGTGGTTTTGATAGTATCCAATATTTGTACGGTTTGGCCACTTCGTTTGCAGTTGTTTGGAGGGCACTTTGAGAGCTTTTGAATTCAAAGAGTGATTAAACCATTAAATATTGCAGCTTCGAAAGAGCGCAGTTGTTTCAGAGAGGTAATCTAACAAGGTTTTATAATAATAAAGTTATGTAAGAAAGAAAAGCATTAACCTTTGGTTGCAAACACAACAGTTAAAATGAACATACATACAGATTTATGCCTATAACATGTTATAACAAAACAAGAAAAGAGATAATAATCGCTGTATTATTAGATTATTGAGATATTTACAGTCACTTGATCGTACATAACCTAACTGTTCAGCAAGTTAGCTCGATTAGCAATAACTTAAAAGTAGTTTCAGTGGTACCGTCCTAAAACAGATAATCTGTTTAGTTATGAAATACGGATAGCGAAGCGTTTAATTCTCATATTTTTAGGGATTTTAATAATTTCATTTGGAAAACGATTACTAAGCAGATATTTCTTATTTTTTAAGATATATGCGACTAAGGATAATTGTTATGATATTATTTTATAGAAAAGATTGAAATATAATAGAATAGGATAGAATAAAATAAATTTAAGTAACAATAAGACTTAAGAATTTTAATGAAAATGAAAATTGCGAAAGGATTTCGAAAAAACCTACACGATCAGGGTTTGAACAAACCGCACCTTCTGACAATCCGGGTCATACGCCGCGCCTTGCCGCGCCGTTCCTATTTAAACTACTACTTCTTTGATTTACAAAGTAATGGTAAAATGAAATGAAATGGTCTGAGATCGGTCGTCGAAATACAATATTTAATATTTGATAATGTAGCTCAAATCTAACTAAGCATGATTGTTGTTCTTCCATCGGAATGTATTTGCTGGCGTTACAAGTGTGGAGACGCGGTCGCACTTACACCACACTCAAAGTTTGTACGCGTCAACTCGTAAAATGTTTGTCTCAACTTATTTCGCACTAAACTTGGAAGCATCCTTGTTATTCTTATTCGAATGCATCTGAAGCTTGGCGTACTCCAATTAATATAATTATGGTAGATATTCGTTTTATTATTTTCGGACTGCTATTTAAATCTTTTCGTGCTTTGGAACGCACATTTAGCCGTTGGTCACGTTGGTTGTCGTAAGACAGCCGTTGTGAAGTAGTGGAGGCCGTTTAGATACATTGATGCTGATGAATTCGATCTTCAGATATAGTTTTTTTTGTTTATAAATAAGACGTGTAAATAAATAAGACCGGGGACAACTAGTGTCAAATGCAACATCAGATTGAGCAAGTCTCAAAACGTAGGGCCGGATCAATGATAATGAGAGATATATCCACAGCTTGATTATACTGACTCAAATGGGTTTGGCGACATATTATTTGTAGTAGTAACGTACTATGTAGTACGTCGTAAAGCTATGGTGTAGCAATAATAAAGGTGAACAGTCGTACAGCTGATGAATGACAAACCGACCCTTAGACGACTGAAATATTTTCATATTATATGTCACCGTGTGTAATTCTAATTCTCGCAGCAGCAAACCAAGTAATCAATGTAATGGACGTACACTAACATATACGGCATCGCGTCCATCCTTTGCCGTTGTACCAACAATGGCGCGTATTCGCTCTGGCCGAGAGTCCTTAAATCGGCCCAAACGGAATCACTGGACCAACTGCAAATGAAGGGAGCTCGCAGCTCGCTGTCCGGACTCTGGACTAGCATTAGGATATTAACGCGAACGCTTTCACGTTACGTGATCGATTTTAACAGCAACGTTGTACGGGTCCCGCCACAGATCTACGTTTGATCTGAGGGACCAGCTGAGCGTGGGAATAGTCACTTTGTGATTCTTGATACTAAAAATTCAATATTACAGAGAAAATCAAAACGCGAACACTTATACCACTGTGAATATATCCATATATATTCACAGTGGTATAAGTGGAAATGTATTTTTTATATACCAGTTTTCGTCGCCAAAAAATAACATTGAATTTCATTGAAATTTTCTGGATGACAGCTAGGAAGTCGCTAAAGTCACAAATCAGTTACTGACCCCTATTTCTAGTGACTAAAGCAAATAGTGTCGATTAATGGTACCCTATATTTCGTGGATTAATAACTATATTCGGCGTTACTGAACTCGGCGTTTCCCAAGTCTATTATCTTATATATATATATCTGCATCAGCCTTATTCTACGTAAAACTAAGTTTTTCAAAAAAACGTTTTATGTAACATTTCTATATACGATAGTAAAGGGTAAAATAGGTACGAGATTCCCCAGTGGATAGGGTGAAGTGCGATTTCAACTTCGGCCCTATTGTCACCCCTAGTCGGTTGAGATGAAAGACAAGAGCTTCCTAGTTGTAAGATAATAAAAAAGTCATGGTTGTAAGATGTTGCAAGTCTAGGTATTTCAACACGAATGAATGAACGAATTAATGATGTATGATGCAAATGTATTCTTTGTTGATTCAATTGCAACACTAGCATGATACGACGTTTAATATAATGATTTGTAACTTATTTACCTATATTGTTATATAATAATACCAGCTCAAGGTTATTATAAGTGAAAAGTTGTGATTTTAAACTCTTGCATACTTTTCCTTTCAGTGATTTGAACTTTTATTAAAATTAGTATCAATAATAAAAGAAAAGATAAAGAAAAAGGGAAACTTTCAAAGAAGTTTCTACTACTTTTACATGAACTGTTTCTAAACAATTTTTCAAACTACTAACAAAAAACTTAATAAAGGCAAAACGTTGAGAACATAATCACAAGAATTATTAATAAAATCGGGCAAAGCCACCTCTTCGTTCTTCGTAGGAAAAGAAAATCGAATGCAAGCAATAAATGCGAAACAATGTTGAGCGAAACCAAGAATTTTGGTTTGAGGTTTCCGAGTTCTCTCGCTGTAAGGAAATTCTTCGACAACATTGTTTCTAAATTAAAACAATCTCATAATTGCACATTCTCAAACTTCTTTGATGCAGCGTAGGTATTTCTGAAGATGGGGCGCGGTAGGATCGGAACGAAATACGTAGGTACGTAGTAGGGGAGATCGTTCACTGTAAGTTTTGGGGCGAAGTTAAGCTGATTAAGTGTCATTTCCGCCGCAGAACTAGCACTGTTCATTAAATATTTCAAGTCACTTAATTGCTTGTCGCTGCGAAGGTCGGTCGTCGGCTAAGTTGTGAAATTCAAACAGATTTGTCCCTCCTATTATGTCCCGTGAAGTTTGTGTCCGGAAAGTTTAATGTAACAAGATTTTATTATCTACAGTGAGGATAAAAACAACATCATCAGTTAATAAGCGTCCCAGTGCTCTTGCTATGGGGACTTAACCCACCAAGCTGTCTAAATGCGGGTAAGTGGGTTATAACGATCTCGTCGCCCACTTACTATAATACCGGGACCACCCCGGCTTAACGCTCGTTCCGGAGTACGAAGAAGCTCGAGATATTTTAATCATCCATACGGGAATATGGCATTGCTGGGTGCTTAGAGCGAGTTACATTCACCATTCAATCACGTTAACGAAAACGACAATTTATATGGCAAAATTTTAACTCCTCTCGCATGTCGCTAGGAGGCGCTGCTTCAATGCCATACTAATTTTCATTTTCGTAAACGTAATCGAATGAATACAGATAGTAAACAAAACTCACACTAGGCACCCTGAAAATAGCTTGACTTGGTCGCAACAAGAGCACGACAACCGTTGCAAAAATTACAAAAATCTTTCATTGATTTAAAAGCCAAGGCCAAAAAAATATGCACGTCTTTGCACGTTTTATTACCGTCCCATACCCGTAACTTTAGTCTTGTGCAAAGTAATGTAGCGCATTTTAAATAAACAACTTGTCCACTATCTAGAAGAACACTTCATAATTCACGATCGCCAATACGGGTTTCGGCCGAAACGGTCAACGGGTGATCTTCTCGCGTACGTTGCACATCTATGGAGTGAGGCTATTGACAAGCGTGGTGAGTCGGTGGCTGTAAGCCTTGACATAGCAAGGCTTTTGATCAGGTCTGGCACAAAGCTCTTCTCTCCAAGCTTCCAGCATACGGTCTGCCTGCTCAGTTCTGCAACTGGGTCGCTGGCTTCCTGCATGAGCGCAGGATCCGTGTTCTATCTGTCAGTGAACGCTGGTGTCCCTCAAGGCTCCGTTCTGTCCCCCACGCTGTTCCTTCTGCTGCTTTCACTTGGAAATATTCATTGCTATGCAGATGATAGCACAGTGCATGGGGTATAACGGTCACTCAGCGGCAGGGCGGGTTGAAACCGAAGTGAATCGAGTGAATCTTGTCATTAAGCTCAATCGGGTATTGGACCTCATATCTAATCGGGGCTTCAATAATCTGGATGAGTTCAATGCCATGAAAACACAGGTATGAGTGTACATGGCAAAAAAGTCACCATTCCTTCCCCTTCCAACAGAGTAAATTTCTAAGCCTGCAGAGAGTATCAACATGCTCGGTACGACGATTCGCTGCGATCTGAACCAAAGGGACTAGGACAAGGGACATCGAAGCCGTTATCAAAACAGCCTCACAAAAACTCGGTATTCTGAGCAGAGTGCGGCGATTCTTTACGTTGGATCAGTTGTGCCTTTTGTACAATACACAAACAAGTACGGTCTTGCGTGGAGTATTGCTCGCACATCTGGGACGGTTCCGCAAAGTACCTTCTCGATGCCTTGGAGATTGCAACGTCGCGCTGAACGCATTATCGGCAATGCAGAAGTCGCAAATACTCTCGAATCTTTGCAATTGCGTAGAGATGTTGCGTCACTCAGCGTGTTTTACCGCTTATACCATGGCGAGTGCTTTGAAGAGCTCTTTGACCTCATCCCACCTTCTTCCTTCCTTCATAGGAGTACACGTGCTGCTTTTCGGAGTCACCACTTCACTGTCTCAAATATCCCATCACGCACAAAGAAATTTGATGACTCGTTTCTTTGTCGCTCCTCCAAAAGATAGAATAGTCTACCAGCACATGTTTTCCCTCCTTCCTATGATATGAGGTCCTTCAAAAGAGGCGTAAAGAAGCACCTTGTGGGCCGGCAGAGTGAGGTTAACTGATGCTACGTTTGTTTTCACGCTGTACTAGTTATTTTCGCGTCTGGGCTCCATTTCATTTGTCATTTGCCGTGCTATCTATAAAAAAAAAATAAAAAAACACACTTAAAATAGTTTTCATAACTATTTTCATTATGTTTGTGTTTTATAGCTGTGTACAGCTACAGCAACAGAATCGTAACAAAATTCCTCAAAAGTTGAGGGTCTGGGTGAAGTGCGCTTACATTTTTGGCCTTATCATTAGATACTTTACATCGGATTAGATTAGATAAGTGCTTATCCATAGGGAATAAAAAATGTTTTATTATTTAGTCAGAATTTTAGTATTCACGATCGTCAATCGTGTCTACAAGCTACTGCATATACAAATTCTTTACCAAAAACCAATTCATTCACGACATACCAATGCCGTCCACTACCTTCCATCAGGTAGTGGACGGCATTGGTACTTATCACTGCTGTCCGATCCCAAGATTAAATCGCAGGGCTACCTTGAGCTACCTTGAGCCACACACGCACTTAACTCATTCCTACATACATGCACTCCACATCTGCGCATTGCACCGTCCAATAATTAATAAATCTATGATTTGTTATTGTCAGAATCATGCTGTTAATCATAATTGTTTGTAATGAATAGCCACATTGTTACCCTTGCTAACCCTAGAGAATTGACCCCCACGAGCCAGGCCTAGCCTAGTGTGGGAGTCATTGTACACTCCTGTAACACCGCTTACTATTATTTTTGGTAAATAAACATTTTCATTTTCATTTTTCATTTTCACTTCATAAGGACCGTTAATAAGTTTTTCATACATTTGAAAACTGTACATAACACTCTTCCCCGTCTTAAAGTTTCTGTAAATATAACTTGATATCGCATTTTTTTAGATACTGTACACGTTTCATGCGTAAAGACGAGTTATTATTACCCCCTCTTATATATTAAAGCAATTAACGATTCCACAACAGTTGGCAAAACAAATATTTCCCTATAATGAACTTGAGGAAGTGATGGTCCAGAATACATCGGTCACGAAATCCATTACATTTAATACGTCTACACACGGTACGTGTCGGAGCCATTCTCACGGGTAAACGAATTACCTGCGCTAGATAAATAAAGGAGAGTCGGGGTAAAACAGAATAGCAATTAAAGAGAGAAATAAAAATGGCGATGTAAGTAGTTGGGCAGTGTTGAACGCGGGTTTCTGTACAGGAGTCGCAACGTAACTTTTTTAAATACTCTACTAAATTAAGTTACTGTTTAAGTTTTATGTTGATGTACATAAAAAAGATGGAGGGTGCTGAGACACCGGCTAGAGCAAAGCTAATAAACAAATCAATCAGTTTATTTGTCAGAAACACAAATAATGCTCTTAAGTGTATGGGTCAAAAAAGGTTTCATTAAAATTATTTATGTTTCTATAGAAGATCAAAAGAATAAAATTAAAACAATTTTTTTTAACGGGGTTTCATTAAAATTGCTTAGGTTATTGGTTATATGGGACGTTGATGCGTTGGTAATAATCCATAAATAAATAAATAATTAATAATAAACCTTTCGGGCGAAATGCACCGGCCGTGTCCGTCACTACTGTGGCGGTGTTATGCCTCAGTCTGAGAGGCAATTTTGAGCCACCGATTTTTATCCGACACATTATTCAACTAACACCACACGTGTGAGTGGTACTTATTGTTTAAAATCAAAATCAAATCGTTTGTTACAATTTTAAGGCCATCCTAGTATGCCTTCTAAAATGTTTCAGGAGGCCCCGCTTCAACAAAACATTAGATAGACAGTATATAAATAATTGTATAATAATTATAGAGCTAAGTTAACCCGGCACTATACCGAAGATATCCCGGACATCAGCCTGTACAAGATTAGTATGGCTTTCAAACAGCTCAAGAACGGCAGGGCACCAGGTGCTGACGGAATTACGGCCGAGCTTCTGAAAGCAGGCGGAAGAACGGTACTCGTAGCTCTTCAGAAGCTATTTAATTCCGTCGTACTTGGGGGCAGAATGCCAGAGACGTGGCACGAAGGTATGGTGGTACTGTTCTCAAAAAGGGCGACAAAACCCTGCTGAAGAACTACAGGCCCATCTCACTTCTAAGCCACGTCTACAAGCTGTTTTCGAGTCATAACGAATTGTCTCGCACGCAGTTTTGATGACTTCCAGCCTAACGAATAAGCAGGTTTCCGAAAAGGCTTCAGCACCATAGACCACATACATACGCTGCGGCAGGTTATACAGACGACCGAAGAGTATAACCAGTCTTTTTGCTTAGCGTTTGTGGACTACGAAAAAGCCTTCGATTCGATTGAAACATGGGTCGTGCTACGGTGCCAAATTGACTTCCGATGATGACCACTAGGTCATGGCTGAGACCCTGGAAGACCTCGGCACAATGCTCGGTGACCTCAACAGAGTCTCTCAACAAGTGGGTCTTAAAATGAACATGGAGAAGACAAAAGTTATGTCGAACTCACGTGTTGTACCCACTCCTCTGAAGGTTGAGGACTCTGCCCTTGAAGTTGTGGATGATTCAGCTAGCTGAACCTGGGACAAACGGTTCAGCTAGGTAGGTCCAACTTCAGCAAAGAGGTCAATCGTTGAATCCAATTAAGCTGGGCAGCGTTCGGTAAGCTACGAAATATCTTTTCGTCCGATATACCGCAGTGTCTCAAGGCGAAAGTCTTTGACCAGTGTGTGTTGCCAGTGATGACATACGGGACTGAGATGTGGTCACTCACTATGGACCTTATCAGAAGGCTCAAGGTCACTCAAAGAGCAATGGAGAGGGCTATGCTCAAGGTTTCTCTGCAAGATCGAATCAGAAATGAGGAGATCCGCAGAAAAACAAAGGTAACCAACATAGCCCGTTTAGTTGCCAAGCTCTAGTGGCAGTAGGCAGGGCACATTGCTCGCAGGAGTGATGGCCGCTGGGGCGGAATAGTCCTTGAGTAGCGACCGCGTACCGGAAAGCGCAGTGTGCGATCTTGTGAAGGTCGCGGGAAGCCGCTGGATGCGAGCAGCACAAAACCGGTCAATGTGGAGATTTTTGGGGAAGCCTTTGTCCAGCAGTGGACGTCTTTTGGCTGAGATGATGGTGATGGTGTTATCGTCACATATTATATATATATCGTCAAGGAATAGTATATTTTTTAAAAGAAAGCAATATCCAAAAGAAATCTTGTTAAAGGCCTAAATAACTATATTAGAACACCTTGACATCAGTTCAATCTTGTTGTAAAACACTGATAAAAAGGAAAAACAATAAAATCGAAAACTTGAAACTTAATTGCTTTGTTATTATTGTCCTAGCGTTACCTATTTCGCAATTAATAACGAGTGGTTCGGAGTAGCGACCTGCGTAGTAAGCAGCTACGTGATTTCTGTTTGTACATATTTGGCGTTATCAAAGCAATTTGCCGAGGGTTATTGTATTAAGTGTTTGGGGAGACTGTTGGTATAACTTCTTTCGCAACAATTAGATGGCAGTGAAATCACTTTCACGAAAAGTTATGTTCTCTGTAGATGTGAGCTGTGGATAGACAGCTCTTTCTTGGAATTGTTCTTTCGAAAAGATGGAGGTACAAGGTATTTATAAGAAACTTTGGTCCTTTAAAAATAGGGTCAGCATGTCACAATTAATTGTTTTTCTATGATGTGAAAATAATAATGTAAATATACTTATGGGTCCATATTTGATTGCCAAACACTACCATACGTAAAATTAAAATTCTATAGCTTATATGTAAAACAAAAAGTTCTATTAATGTCTCAAAAACTTAAAATAACAATGTTCATTTTATCTATGTATCGAATACCTAATTAGGTATTTGAATACCGCTACAATGTTGAAATCTCAAATGATGATATAAATATAATAAAGTAGATATAAATATTAATAGCCAAAATGATTGAATCAAAATTTTAATAAGTACCGAATACCTTGTATTAAATTACATGTTATTATCCACTAATGTGTGACATGTGTTTGTTGCAGCTCTTACCTCTTCCGTTTCTATTCCCTTTCTGTGGATGGGTCATATTTTTTTTCAATAATATCATATTCGCTTTAGAAACTGCCGGGATTGAGTAAAAACGGTCACTAAGAAAGAGGAAACTGAGTAAATAAGGTTGAACTAAAATTACGACCACATCACGACTCGAGCTGAGCGAGCGAAGCGAGCGTGTCGCAGTAGCCGCCGGCAAAACGGAACATTTTAAGCTTCGCTATTCCAAACCGGGTATAGCTATTTATATACGCGATATTTAGTATTACAATCTCTAAAATAGTGGTTATTAAATATTATGGTTTCGGTACTTTGAACATTGTACTCGTAGTATTTAAATACTAGCATATTTATGTTTTTTTCGTATAAAAACACTACCAAGAGAAACCAGAACATATTTATTACTACATACGGGCAACGGTCGGCTCACTTTTTCAATATCCCGGACCTAATGGCCACCAGATGGCAAGTTGGGCAAAGTGATGCTATCAAAAAGCGATAGGCCGCGGTTTCGACGGTTATCGGAGCACTTTGCGCGTCTGACGGGGGTCAACTTACAGCGTGTTGTACACGAGTTTGGACAGATACGTTACGGTCTCCCCCTTTTTTTTTACTTTCTTTTTATCGCAACAGCTGTTTTATCGGGAGACTAGGGTAGAATTCTTTTGTTTATAAAAACCATGGTTTAAGGCATAAGCCATAGTTTTTCTTAAAACTATGGCTTATGCCTATTGCCTATTAAAACTATTTTGTCTCGTTTCGCTGCTAAGTAAGAAAATTTTCTTTTTCAAATAGGTTACAAACTAGATTTAAATGAGATATTAGAACAGTCAGGAAAAAAATAAGCGTGTGCTTTGTCTTAATGTTACAGAAGTAAGCATTTTGTAATATTAACCTGTATTCTTAGATCAATATAAAACATGATGTCTATACTAATATTATAAAGAGGAAACCTTTGTATTTTTGTATGTATGTATGTATGTATGTTTGCAACGAATAAACTCAAAAACTACTGGACCGATTTAAAAAATTCTTTTACCATTAGAATGCTACATTAGCGCTGAGTAACATAGGCTATATTTAAAACATATACAATTAAATTAAATACTATAAACGACAATTTAATTTTCCAATACAAAATGATTGATGTTGAAACTGGCAAAGCGGTACGTAGTCCGCCGGGTCAGCTAATTTATTAATTATGTGGCCGTCTCAGGAGCTAGAATTCAGTTTGTGTGCTTCAATGCCCTGTGATTTTACAGGATTTAGTGCCCTTCAAGAGTAACACAGCTATGCAGAATATTGCTGTTTACCTGCAGAAAGATGTATTAGGGTAGCTGTAAACCTGTCTGATTCTGTAAAAAAGCCTAATTGAAATTTAATTGAATTTAATTGAAATTAAAAACTTCTCAAACAACCAACAAAATTTTACATTCCACCGTCAATACAAACTTGTGAATGAGCACAAAATTCTTCATTATTCCGCAGATTGCGGTTGTACACTCGTGTTTAATAACAGAACCCTTTTAATTTGAGTTAATTGTATTTGCCACGGCGCGTTATTACAAAGCCCTGTCTTTGTTTTTCAAGTCAGGTAAAATTAGAGATATCACGCCTGAGTATCAGGCTTTGTCTCAAATCTTTTGTCTCCTTTTATTTCAGCAGAAATGTAATCTGTTTCGACGAATTTTAAAGTGTGTTAGTTTAGAGATTTACTTACTTAGATAGACATTTTTAATTAAATTACTTACGATATTTTGTGATCGTGTTTTGTTATTCTTTATTAAGTTAGGACAAGATCTTAGTTAAGGTACAGATAAATTAATACACATAATATGGTAGATATTGTTAAATTGCAAAACATGCTTTAATACTTATGTATTTACAAATTTTACACTTAGTATACAAAAAAAAGGTAAAAAACACAGTTTAAATTACAAAATTATTTTTTTTATGTCTAAATGCTGGCAAATATACTACTTACAATAATATATTAGTAAGCAAAAATTGCAAATGTTAGTTAGTTTAGACTATTTAATATTTGAATTACTTAGCAGCACAGCTGGAATCTTGACCTGCCTTATGTGTGACCGCACTTTTCACGCAAAAATTGACTATATTAGTCACCTCCGTGACGGCAGCCCATAAAAGCTGTCGCTGTAGCCGGAATCGGCTAGGAGAGTATATAAATATATACTTAGTAGCAAATTAAAATAACTTAATCCTTGCTGATTATATTTAAACGTCTGCGAATTACCATTTATTTCACAAATTGAATATTCCAAATAGTCTAACACTAATTCGCATCGTTGGCAAGATGCGAGAAATGAAGTGGAACGCATAATTAATTTAGTAGACTAAGTCTGCATATTACTCTTATCTAGTATTAAATGGATTAGAAATGGCGAAATACGGCCATAGCTATTCATTGCGCGCAACTCTTTTAAATGCAACAGCTAAACTGCACCTCGAATAAAGGATTAAATTACATTTCAGCTCGTACAGCTCGTCTCTTACTGCGGAGTTGCCAACGAGCCACTTTCTAGAGTGCAGCTTAATTTCATTATGCGTCTATCCATCATAGCTAGATAGGTACCTATGCCTTTCTTTTTTCTATGTAATTTTATTGAAGTGAAGCTTTTTTACGCATTTCTATAATATTGTTTTATCCTGACGTTTCGAAACCTTTACAGGGTTTTGACTTTTATTTATTTATTTATTCAATTACATGCTGGCTTACAGAGTTTCGTCCAATACACCAACAAGTTAAAACGATAAAATAAGTGGATACTACACAATTAAATTAAATAATGTCAACATGTAAAATATAGAAGTAAAAATATAACATATAACAAATAATTAATCGATACAACTTAAAAAAATGTCGTGTAACATCTGCTAACTTTACAATGTCGTGAAAAATAGGTCGGATTTCTCATTCCGAGCAAGAATGTCCCCGAACAAGCGTAGTGCACGCACTATGGGAACTTGCGCGGCGTGCTCAGTTCGCGTGATCGGCCGGGCCAGCAGCCGCGGCTGCCGGCGTAACGCCACCAGGCCCTCACCATCACCCGAGATGCGCGGCACAGTTTACGCATAGTTTAACCATACCCGACACCAACAGAGAACTTTTTATCAGTACTGTATGACGCTGTAGAAATTTAAATTGGTACCGAATGTAAATTTGTAACAAACCTATCTTTTTGTTTTTTTATATCTTACGTGTATATTATATGTTATGTTATACTCAACTACTGAGGCACTGCTAACATTTTTATTGAACATTTCAATTAGTTTTGATTTAGAGTAGCTTGGGTGTGTCATGCTCGTTTTATTGTCTCTGCGGTGCACAGTGTCCGGCGTAGAACAAGCCAGGTGGACAAAAGTCATTATCAAATTACCGGAAATAGGTACTTTCTACCTGTAAACAACACCCCTAAATTCCTGATTCCAAGAATTGTTTACGTCTAACATTCCATACTGATGAGTCATCGCTTATCAAAGTAAGCTATAAAGGTAAGTGCAATTAAAGAAATGGGTCAGTTGCATTTTAGCGACACTTGCACTAACATCTCATGGTGGCAGTTCCTAATTTTGTGGAAAGTTTAGTGATGGATTTTACTTCTGAAGGTATGTATAATATATTTTTCTTATTACAATCTTTTAATGTGTCATAAATATTCATTAAGTAGACTATCTATGAATACACAAAAAAATACAATGTTTTTCTTTGTTTTCGAACTTATCGAGCTTGGAAAAGCCATGTATCCTCTTGTATCCAGGCTAAATTTTTGATATGCTTTAGCTGCATGGCTATTAATGATTATGACATATATTTTATGTAGCACACTTGAGTACAACCATTTTTTTTTTTTTTTGCAGAAAAGTGTTACTCGGTTAACAAAATAGAGTTTTTCGAAGAGTGGCTTAAGCACGAAAAAGACGTAAGAAATGAACGTCTATTTGAGTTTCTTTCGTCTAAATTTGATTTCTCTGACATCACTGAAGACTGTCAAAGGGAAATTAAGGTGAAATTGGCCAGCATTTCATCGAAAATTGCTACCAAATGGGTGTCCTCGGGAAAGTCGAAAGAGCGTTTCCTTGATAAGAATAAGTTGTGGCTGGAAGGCGAAGATATACAATTCTGCATACGATCGACTCAACCGCAACCTTCTACCTCATCCGCTGACTTTTCTCGACCCGGAAGACCTAAAAAAGTCTTCGAAGAATCGTCTTTTAAAACTAAGAAACGTAGAGTTGAAGATCTAGTTCAATCGCGGAGTGTTGGGGAATTAATGACTGCTGCAGAGGTAGCTGCACGGTCAACTGGGCATAAGAACGTTGCCAGAGTTATAAAAGACATTGCCGAAAATCCAGCTTCTGCAAATGCATGCATTAGCTTCCAACAAGCAAGTGCTGTGCAAAGTGATAGACCGCTAAGTAGTGACGAGGCATTAGCGTATTATATAGATTCAAAATCAACAACTCACACATACAAACAGACTAGGAAGTGGACTATGAAAGTTGGACATCACGTGTTTCCATCATATGAATGCGTTGTAAAATCAAAAAAAGCATGTTATCCATCCGAGGAGCATATTGTTGTGACACAATCTCGAGTAGAAATTGAGCTACAAGCTATTTTAAATAAAACAACAGAACGTTTAGTGGAAGCTCAGAGAGATGTTGTCACAAGTGTGCTACCCAATTCATCGTTTACTCTTGTAAGTAAATGGGGGTGTGATGGAAGTTCCGGCCATAGCACTTACAAACAGAGATTTGAGAATAGCGAAGACACTGATGAGTTCCTTTTTGTTTATTCGTTTGTTCCTCTTAGGTTAATCGACGAAGGTAATAACATTATCTGGCAAAATCCTCGACCATCATCGACGATGTTTTGCCGTCCAATTAAATTCATTTTTGCCAAAGAAACTACGGAGTTGACAAAAATCGAGACGAATAAGGTTTTGGAACAAATAAACAACTTGGAGCCTACATCTTGTGATCTTGGTGGTTCTGAAATTTCTGTTAAGCACAAGTTACTACTGACAATGACCGATGGAAAAGTATGCAATGCTTTGACAGAGACACATTCATCGCAGAAATGCTATATTTGTGGGGCTACTCCCAGAATGATGAATGATGAAGGAAGGCATGTTGATAGCAACCAGGATAATTTTGGCTTTGGTTTGTCAACATTACATGCTTGGATTCGTTCGTTTGAGTGCTTTTTACACATTAGTTATAAGTTAGATATTAAGAAATGGCAAGCTAGGTCTTCAGAGGAAAAAGAAAGTGTAAAACAACGATCAGACGAAATCAAACAACGATTCAAGAATCAAATGGGATTAATTGTGGACAAGCCAAAGCCAGGATTTGGTTCCACAAATGATGGAAACACAGCTCGACGTTTTTTCGGGAACCCCGAAGTGAGTGCTCAGATCACAGGATTGGATGTTACAATCATCAAAAACTTTGATACATTATTGAGGACATTGTCTTCTGGTTTCGAGATAAATCTTGTTGAATTCAACAAGCTTTGTCTCGAGACAAGAAGACTTTATTTAAGTCTTTACTCGTGGTACTACATGCCTGCTACTGTGCATAAATTGCTTGTTCATAGTACAGAGGTAATTAAGACAGCAATAGTTCCAATAGGGCAGCTTTCAGAGGAAGCGCAAGAAGCGAGAAACAAAGATTGCCGGAGGTTTAGAGAGCACAACACCAGAAAGTGCTCTCGTCTTGCCACGAATAGAGACTTGCTCAATATGTTGATTATAACTTCTGATCCTCTGATCAACAGCCTCCGGGAAGTACCAAAAAAAAAGTCGAATAAATTGAGCGCGGAGGTCTTAAAGCTCATCATAGCTCCCACTATAGAGCCTCGACTCCAACTCCAACCAAGACCTCCACAAGCTCGGGAAGACTATCTTCTATCGGAATCATCGGATTCTGCATCCGATGATTCTGATATTGAGAATTAGTTTAAATGTAAATAGATACCTACCTCTAGCGTTAGATTTATAATTTTTGTATATAATATATTAGTCTAAGGTTGTGTATATATAATTAGCGTCGATATTTGTAGCGATTAAGATAATTATTTTATTCTTATTTTTTTCCTGTACCTTTCATTTCTAATAGAAATCGTGTTTACATGAAATAAAATATTTGTATACAATTTCTTTGCATTTTATTTATAAAAATATATTATAGTACTTTATAATTAACTAATTCATAGATATAGTTCCAAAACCATGAAAATATATTTTTGTCCACCTGGCTTGTTCTACGCCGGACACTGTGCGGTGGTGGCATGTGCGTCAGGTCGCTAAATTCCCTAAAATATGGTTGAGTGAAGCGATGGCTGATTCATATGTCATACTCGTGAACGGGTGCCGCCTGTGGAGGCTGGTCTGCTCTTGCATACTTGTCTTATTTTTATTATTATTAACTATACCTTGTTAAACTTTGTTTTTTCTTAGACAGGTTTTGACTTTTACTAGTACTGTGTGACATTGTAAAAAAATATACTGGTAAATCATTTGTTTGCAAACTTAAATAAGTATTTTATTTTTAAAATTTGCGTTAAAAATTAGTTTAATATTTATAAGTATTTTATTTATTCATTTTATCTTTTTTGTGTTTTTTTTTTACATGTGTTTTCCTTACGTATTCATATAAAGTTCACTGCAATAAAAAAAAACGGTAGATCTGTATTAAGTCATCATCTCATTTTGTGTTCCCACTGCTGGGGTTCAAGCTTTAGATAATATAGATGAATACTAAGTAATACACGCAGGCCAGGTGTGGTTTGGTGGTTGTTAACGACCAACGGCTTTACGTGCCTTCCGAAACACGGAGGATCGCGAAGTGATATTTTTGGTCACCCATCCGATGACCAGCTTTTGCGAAGGTTGATATAACCTTAGCAATCGCAGACAACAATAACTAAATTATTGTTCTGAGTATTTAACTCAATGATGGAAACTGTCAAAGCGGTACGAAGTCCGCCGGGTTAGCTAGTAATTAATATATCTATAATTGATGCACATTCAAACAAGTAAAAGACAAATACAAATGCGTTGCTTATTTCAGAATGAAATTTCATCTAGCAGGCCTCAAAAGGAAAGTACACAAAGAAAGTCTCCCAGACCAAGAATAAAACAAACATACAAAATAATTAGATCTTTCACAACAAACACATACTTAGTCACTAAAATGTCGCATCTGTGCTAGTACTTCGTTCAAACGCGTCTTGTTCGAAAGCATTTCTTTCCTCTTCCCTCAGCATCTTGCCTTCAAATAATTGTAAAACATGAAAGCGTCGTTTTAGCGGTTCCTGGCCATTGTTATTCAGAGGGCGCAGTCGGAGGCGCTCACGCCCCACAGCTTATCGCCAGCACCCAGCCGTTGTAAATTAAATAAATATACAGCTAATGAGCGGAAATACAATGCATGAGTAAGCCAAATAACTGCTTCATCTCCTCTAGCAAATTTACTTTATCTGGCAACGATCTAGCTCGCTTGTTTTACATGCGAATGGACTGCGACATTGACGAAGATCTCTTCCGTTGTTGGCACTGTTCAGGCCTTTAATTAGTTATTACTCGGTTTGTATAACCTTGTAAATTAAGCGTTGTTCGTAATGGAAAATGGTAATTCGGAGTACCGTGGAACGGGGTACTTTTGAATTAACTGGTACGTTGTACATACATACTTACTCTCACGTCTTTTCAACCAAGGGGTAGATGGAGCATTGAAATCTCGATTTTAAGTATATCCACATAGGCACATTTAGCATGAACAAAGTTAGGGCTAAGGGGCTCCGAGGTAGAATAGATTAATAAATAATAAATAATTAAATAACATTTGACCTAACCCGGAATGTCAGAAGGGTGCAGGTTCAAATCCTGCTCGTGGGAATTTTTAGGGTAGTAGGGCCCTACCCTACGTAGTGGGAAGTGATAACATCAGTGATAACATCAGTGATAACATCAGTGATAACATCAGTGATAACATTAGTGATAACATCAGTGATAACATCAGTGATAACATCAGTGATAACATCAGTGATAACATTAGTGATAACATCAGTGATAACATCAGTGATAACATCAGTGATGGGCTGCAGCCGATCGCCTGCTGTGCAAGTATCTTGGGACCTTTGTCCCTTAGTCCCCTTTTATGACATACACGGGAAGTTAGGCACTGATACATTATTTTCAAGTCCCAGAAAATTGCATTGGTATATGATACATAGATTTATCTATATATTAATACTTGAAGCAAAAACTTTATACCCGTTTTTACCGAAAATTGCGCGGACGGAGGAGTACGAAATTTCGCACACTAATAGTTTATATAGAGAAGATTACCGGAATGTTAATATTTTTTTTAAATTATGCATAAAAAATACATTAAATCAACAAAAACAACATTACACACACTACCATGTATTTGACACACACGCATAAATTTTATTGTTTGTCTTTAATGCGGCCGACATCTGTCAATGCCAATCCAAAGTGACATTCTATCTTTTTTAATTTTTAATGGCTTAGGATACAATCCGTGCAGCCTTAATACAATAACGGTCGAATTTCGACCACTGCTGGGCGACCACTAGTAGCTATAGATCCGTAAGAAGCCGCTAAAATGGATATTTATAGCGTTCAAGGAGTCTCTTACGTCCTCGGGTATTGCTTATGGCGATCCAGGACCCTGGCGGCACTGTAGGGGAAGTAAAGGAGCTGTGATCAATGTTTCGGTCTATTGGTTAGAACACCGGTCTTAGCTTTGGGCTTGTATTATGTTCGCCTGGCTAGCTACCACCATCTTCTCTTAGTCTGTCGCCACAACACCAATGTTAGTGGTATTGTTGTATCTCGGGATATATGGGATAAATCGGGATGAGATAGCTAGTTCTGACTAACTTAAATTGAAGTGCGTTTACATTTGCTAGCTTATTGTAACTCACCATCAGACTCGCATGATGATAAGCTCACACTCATTCAGTAAAAGCCAAGCGCTACGCGTTGGACAATAAAAAACTTATTTCCATTCCATGACTAGAAACGTCACACAGAGTTTGCAAAATAAAAAACAACGCGCCATTTCAGTTGAAAGATAGTCCTTACAGTTGACTGTTTAAAGAAATGAATTCATTCATAAATAAAGAGGAAATGTATTCGAACGAGTGGAGCTCCATAATTTATTATTGGATTCACCAATTTTTAACTTTATCCAAGCTAAATATGTATGAGGAATTTATTATTTATTACTTTCCTTTATGCAGTGTCTATCTTAATTTTATTCAGACACTGCATCACCCCGAGACGGCATGAGACGGTATTTAAAATCGATTTATTTTGTAAAGGTAGGTTTTAGTGTTTTATTATTATATTATGTGTTTTAATGGGATATACACTTAAAATAAAGGGACTGTCTCAATTATTGGGATTCAGACATATGAACTAAGTTCAATGGAAAGAGATTAAACATATAATTTAAATGTATAGTAAAGTAAAGTAAAGTAAAGTAAAGTAAAGTAAAGTAAAGTAAAGTAAAGTAAAGTAAAGTAAAGTAAAGTAAAGTAAAGTAAAGTAAAGTAAAGTAAAGTAAAGTAAAGTAAAGTAAAGTAAAGTAAAGTAAAGTATAGTAAAGTAAAGTAAAGTAAAGTAAATAGCCTAAATACTGTCCCACTGCTGGGTAAAGGCCTTTATCATTGAAATCAAGTCATCACTACAATTGATGAGTATTGGCTTAATCACCACGCTTGCCAAATGCGGGTTGATGATCACAAACAATGCATCGAACAATCCTAAACACACTTTGCCCGACCTGGGAATTGAACTCGGGACCTTCGGATATCGGGCCGAATGCTTTGCCACTCAACCACCAAGGCGTTGTAATTTTTTTTTTTTTTTTTTTAATAATTTGTTAATTCTGTACAATAGGATAGGATAGTCATGCCCGTCTGTATGTCTGTTTCTCAGTTTGTAAATCATCTTAAAGTTGATGGCCTAAATAGCAGAAACTTTATTACTATTTATTATGCATACACTAAAACATATTTATGTACTTACTCATACATTTTTTTCAAACCTACTAATATGAAAATGTTGGGGAGCTAATCCACCCCGTTCGAACAGAACAAAGTTATGATAGAGGGTGAGTTTATACGATTTGACTAGTTGCTTGCTTTTAGAAGGATTACCGGACCCCTCCATAGGAGAAAACAAGATAAACAAGATATGAGAAACTTTCCAAGATTCGCGTGCGAAATTACACAGCGCACGATATTGCCCAGCTCCTATATTATATCCTATAAACAACAAACCACAACAGCAAAAAAATATAACTTCAAGACAGTAATAGTAAAAAGTTTGTATTTAGTTTTACAACCAGCTACTATTTTTTAGTGAACTTATGCTCGTATCCATTTTTATAAATATCCCTTTGATATTTTTTGAAAATAATAATTTAATTTGAAAATGATAACTGTAGAAGATTTCCTACGAACAACCCGAGCGTATCTGCCTGCTACGCGCTCCAACCGTAGCTGACCGCTACGCGCTCCAACCGTAGCCGACCGCTACGCGCCCCACCATAGGCGACCGCTACATGTTCCCACCGTACTCGCCCGCCCGAGCGGTCGTGGCGTGCTATAAAAGGCCACCGCGGCGTCCGATCGACCCAGTTCGTCGAGTGCGCTTGGGTCGCTTCCACACCTGTTGGGACGGTGCTAAGCCATTCGCTTTAGGGAACATATACGCACCGGCGCACTTCGAGTATTCGGATACGCTTGTAGTATATGGAAGTTCGTTGTATTACCCCTTTGTATTTTTACCTTACTATTGAAATAAAAATCAAAGTAACAAGTAAACCGCTGTTTCCATCAATCGCCCTGCATAGTAGTGTTACAGTGGCGCACAACGTTCGGGCAAATAATATTAGCACTGCTCTGCAGAGGCTAAGGTCCAAACCACACCGAGAAATGGCGATTACTAACGAGCAACTACAGCTTCTCATATCAGCACTGACAGATGGAAAAAGAAGATCTTTCGCATCGTGCCACAATACATATGAAGGTGAAAAGGATGCTAGCAAGGTTGAAGCATTTCTGTCGGCCACTAATATTTTCAAAACATTAGAAAAAATCCCTGATAATGAAGCTCTCATGGGACTTCCACTGATTTTAAAGAGTGAAGCTGGAACTTGGTGGCAAGGAGTCAAAGGTGTCGTGACAACTTGGGCTGAATTTGAACAGAGGTTGCGTCATACTTTCGCTCCACGAAAACCAGCATATTTGCTGTACCAAGAAATAATAGGAGAGAAACAAGATGAGAACGAGTCTACAGATTCATATGTTGCAAAAAAGAGATCCCTGTTGTCGTTACTCCCTCCACCTACTCCATCGGAAGAGCAACAGATAGATATGATTTTTGGGCAAATCAAGTTAGAGATCAGGTCTCGTATATCACGTGAGTCTGTGAAAACATTTGATAATCTATTGACAGCAGCGCGAGGAGTCGAACACATTCTTTCAGAAATGCATTTTCCATCTACCTCCACATCAATGTGTGCACAAATGAAACTAAAACCAAAGACACGTTGTCACTTCTGTAAGAACATTGGGCACACAGCTGAGGTTTGTCGAAAGAAAAAGAAGATGGAGAGTATGAAGACTGAAGACAACCAGCTAAAATCGGTCAATATTATGACACAAGCACCGTCTCCTTCACAACCTAAATTCCACTGTTACGGCTGTGGTGCTCCTGGAGTATTTAGAAGCAATTGCACGACATGTTCTAACACCAAAACAAAGAAGGAAGATTTGAGTTTCTGCGCTATTGATGTACAAATCGAAACAGGAGCCAGACCAATTGTCTTCATCAAAATAGGCGAGGACAGAGGCACGGCACATATTGACACTGGAGCGAAGACCAACGTAGCTTCTTCCCACGCCAAATAATTTAAAACAAGCCGATTTACCCACACAAGCATCGCCAACATGCTATAAGTTAATGCCATTGGCTACTTCTCCCCATACACCACCCAATGCAAAGCGCCGAAGGGACGGAACACTGTTTGACGGATATTCTCCAAGGTTGAATTTCATGTTGCGAGATGCACAATTATCCATCCACAGAGAAGAGATTACATTGTCTCCTAATTCTATAGGGCTGTTCAATAGAGTAGAGAATGATAGCGATGATGACATTGGAATATTTTCAGTTGATATTCATCCAACTGTAACTGAACAGCTAGAAACTCTGCTTTCGGAATTTGGAGACGTGTTCCAGTCAAATGGGTCACCTATAAGCGAAGTTCAACATTGTATTGACACAGGAGAGAATACCCCCATATCAGTACCACCCTATCGTTTGTCGCCACCTCGAAAGGCTGTATTAAAGGTGGAGATAGATAAGATGCTAAAGGAGGGGATTATTGAACCCTGTTCATCACCATGGGCTGCTCCTGTTGTCATGGTTCCCAAACCCAACGGTGACATCCGTGTGTGCATAGACTATCGGAGGCTTAATGCTATAACTGTGCCAGATAACTACCCAATCCCAAGAATGGATGATCTCCTTCATGAAGCGAAGCCTACTCCCGTTATGAGCACGTTGGATTTAAAATCAGGCTATTGGCAAGTTAAGGTTCGGGAGCAAGACCAAGACAAGACAGCGTTTATCACCCCATTCGGAATCTACAAGTTCATCAGAATGCCTTTCGGTTTGCGTAATGCGCCGTCCACCTTTCAAAGGTTGATTGATAGATTCCGCATAAGCCTGGGACAAATCAAAATGCTGGCATATTTGGATGATTTAGTTATTTTCTCATCCAGCAACGAGTCTCATTTCAAAGATTTGAGAGATGTTTTCCAGAAAATGAGGCAATGTAACATGACTGTTAACCAACCAAAATGCCATTTCTTGTGTTCTTCGATAAAGTATTTAGGGCATTACATTACGCCCAATGGACTACAAGTAGATCCAGATAAAACGGCTGCTATAGCAAACATGTCATCGCCTGCTAACTTGAAGCATCTTTTATCATTCCTGCAGACATGTTCGTGGTATAGACGATTTGTAAAGGATTTCTCGAAGGTGGCAGAACCTCTAACCAAGCTTACGAAAAAGGGCGTTGAGTGGAATTGGGGCAAAGAGCAAGAAGAAGCCTACACAAAACTTAAGCACCACCTAACAACGGCACCAACCCTGCGACAAGCTGATGACACTAAGCCTTACATAATTAAAAGTGATGCAAGTAGCTATGCAATTGGGGCTGTTTTGACACAGGGGGAGGGAGACACCGAACACCCTGTAGAGTACGCAAGTAGACTTTTGACACAGTCGGAGAAGAATTACACCACAACAGAGAGGGAAGCGCTTGCCATAGTTTGGGCAGTAGCTAAGTTTCGAGGATATATTGAGGGTTCACCAGTCACAATAATTACAGATCACCAAGCATTAAAATGGCTAATGTCAATAAAATCTCCCACTGGTAGACTCGCAAGGTGGGCTCTCCAACTCCAGTCGTACGACTTGACCATCAAATACGTTCCTGGAAGAATAAATGTAGTGGCTGATACGCTGTCAAGACCACCCTGCGCAGATAATTCTTCTAACGACTGTGAACTTTGTGGTGTTTCTATAGACATGCCTGTACGCAGCCCAGCTGAAATACGCGAAGAGCAAGGAAAGGATAGCAGGATAGTTAGGATATTACATGCTCTTGAAACCACAGATAATGACGAAAATGCTTTATACTGGAGCAATAAGGGATACTTAGTTAATAATGGACTTCTGTATCGATACAACCCAGCTACTGAAGTTGATGAAGCCCAGCTGGTGGCCCCGGAACATGAATGGGCTAACATATTGTCCGCCTATCACGATGACCCACTGGCTGGCCACTATGGCGCAGAAAAAACATTCCAAAGGATATCCAAAAGATACTTTTGGACTGGTATGAGGAAGTACATAGAAAGCTACACCAAGAATTGCCTTCTATGCCAGCGTTACAAGCCTTCAAATATGAAGCCTGCGGGATTGATCCAAACTACTGCGCTATCCCAACGATTTGAAGTTATATCATTCGACTTGTTTGGACCATTACCAGCTTCTCTAAATGGTAAAACGTGGATTCTAATCGCAGAAGATGTGGCCACACGATGGGTGGAACTGTTCGCCTTGGAAGATGCTACCGCAGAAAGATGCGCTACGGTACTGCTTAATGAACTATTTCTTCGTTACGGAGTTCCCCGCCGATTGATAAGTGACAACGGATCACAATTCGTCAGTGCTGTTATGCAACACGTTACTTTTTGCCTCAAGATTAAGCATTCCTTTACTCCGGTGTACCATCCCGAAAGTAACCCAGTTGAACGACGAAACAGGGACTTAAAAACGCAGTTAGCCATGTTCCTAGAAAATAATCACCGTGATTGGCCCCAACAATTGCCAAGTATAAGATTTGCTATGAATAGTGTTACTTGTTCATCAACAAATTACACTCCAGCTTATTTAACTTTCGGGCGCGAAATGAGGACTCCAGATGATAATACCCACGATTTTCGACAAATTATCCTGTCAGAAAATTTTATCCCCGAAATTACTCCAAAACTGTTGTTAATAGCCAAGAATATGGTAAAAGCGAGAGAGATTCAAGAAAATAAAGAAGAGACTCGAAAACAATACATCGATAATAAAAGGCGTGAGAGCCCTATTTACAACCCAGGGGACTTAGTCTTAGCAACTGTGCATCCGATCAGTGTCGCAAGTAAGGGGATAAGCGCGAAATTCTCTCCCAAACGAGATGGACCTTACGTGGTAACGAAACGTAATGGCCCAGCTTCATATGCCCTCGCGAATCCAGATAAGCCTGACATCACTCTTGGTATTTATCATTCGTCCGCATTGATTCCTTTTAGGAGTGTCACCGGCGATCTACCCAAGCCCGTACATCCATTACGAAAAAGAGGACGACCCAGGAAAGCAACGACTGCGACCGTACCACTATCCAATGCAGTAAAGAGACGTGGACGACCACGTAAGAACACTGAAACCACCGCTTGAAGCTGCCTCATCGTCGGGACGTCATCTGAGGCAGAGGGGGAGACTGTAGAAGATTTCCTACGAACAACCCGAGCGTATCTGCCTGCTACGCGCTCCAACCGTAGCTGACCGCTACGCGCTCCAACCGTAGCCGACCGCTACGCGCCCCACCATAGGCGACCGCTACATGTTCCCACCGTACTCGCCCGCCCGAGCGGTCGTGGCGTGCTTTAAAAGGCCACCGCGGCGTCCGATCGACCCAGTTCGTCGAGTGCGCTTGGGTCGCTTCCACACCTGTTGGGACGGTGCTAAGCCATTCGCTTTAGGGAACATATACGCACCGGCGCACTTCGAGTATTCGGATACGCTTGTAGTATATGGAAGTTCGTTGTATTACCCCTTTGTATTTTTACCTTACTATTGAAATAAAAATCAAAGTAACAAGTAAACCGCTGTTTCCATCAATCGCCCTGCATAGTAGTGTTACATAACTAATTTATTTTCTATTTTTACCCATCAACAAATTTATTTAATTTACCCTTAAATTGAATTAGAACTTTTATTGGAATTTTATTTATTCCTTTTTCATTTTGATTAATTCCTAATCGCCATTATTTTTTTGAAATTTTATCTTAAATAAACTTCATATTGAATTTAAAACATTATTAGAAAGAAATAAAAATTATCACGGATCAACTTTTATTTTTATTTCAATATTTTCATTTATTATGTTTAATAATTTTTTAGGATTCATGGCAATGTAAATATTTACAATATTATTAGAATAAAGTCATATAAATGGAGGCATTCATAAATAATTTGAAGTAGGTTATCCTACATTAATAATTTACTTAATATCAAGATTAGCCTACTACAGCGACAGACAAAAGTAGTGGAAAGAAGGAAGGGTGAAAAAGACTGATTAAAATAAACTGCAGTGAAAAAAAATATATGATAATAAATAATACCTACAACTTCTAAAAATAATTAAGTCAACGAAGACACATTTGACCAAAATCAGCTACGACCGGAGTGGAATAAGCCCTATAAATAAGTTAAGCTAACTTTTAGCACCTTGTACTCATTGTTTCGTAGCCAAATCATTATAATATAAAAAAAAATATATATTAAAAAAAAACATATAATTTTTATATGTAACTATATCCACAAATCACCACCGACGGTCATCGTGGCTTCGCAGCAAATAGGATAGCCAACAACAATGAAAAACGTTGTATTCCTTAAAATCTTGGTTCAAAAATTTAGCGCCAAGTACGAGAGATGGGAGCGTTCAGCATCGTTTCGAAGTGAGCCGGGCCATGCAGTATGTTTCGCTCGCGTCCTTTGAAGCGGTCGGACCGGCCTTTGAAGGTATACGGGTGCATTTTGATAGCGCTATCGATTTGACCACTGAATAGATTTTTACTTTATTTCGCGATTGCTCGTGTGCGTAACGTAAAGAGTAGTGTGGGTATAATGCAACTAATGGAATGGGGGAATGCGGCGAATGAAACGCAGGGGAGGTTTTGAGTTGCCGCACCAACGAATATTGCTGAAAGTACCGTTAATTAAAATTATATTAGTTTTTCGTAAGCCAATGTTGTATGTGTACAAAGAGGTTTGGAGGCACTTCAGTTAAATAATTTAGAAAGAAACTGAGAACGTTCACGTGACTGTTTACTGCCGGCTTATAAGGTTTTAGTGTTTCGGTTGTTTATTTTACAGACTACCTTAAAATAATAACGCCGACTACATAGAAAATTATTTTAAGTGTAAGGCTGTACACAAAATTATATAAACTAGTGGTCGAAAGTCGACCGTAATTTTATTAAGGCTGCACGGATTGTATCCTAAGCAATGAAAATTTAAAAAAGATAAGAATGTGAGTTTGGATTGGCATTGACAGAACTCGGCCGCTCCTCTTCCATTTTTGAAATTTTTGAAAAGAGTATAAATGCGTGTGTGTCAAATAAATGGTAGTGTGTGTAATGTTTGTTTTATTGATTTAATGTATTTTTATGCATAATATAAAAAAAAAAATTAACATTCTGCAATCCTTCTCTATATAAACTACTAGCTGACCCAGCGGCGGCGGCGGACTTCGTACCGCTTTGACAGTTTCCATCATTGAGTTAAATATATGTATATCAATGGTTTCCATGACAACAAAACAAACAAATCATTGTATTGGAAATAGTTATTTGTGCAACAAGAGAGCAAAGTCGTTTTTTGCTGCGAGTGCTGATTTTGAATCCTGAGCAAGCGAAGGATTCAAAGATTGAATCACGAGCGTAGCGAGTGATTCTAAAGTTGAATCCTGAGTGTGGCGAGGGATTTAAAGGCACGAGATGAAAAAACTTTGCTCTCGTGTAACACACATAACTTTTTACTTCAGCAGCGAGAACACTTTAGTAGATAAAATATATTACGTAACATTATTGAAACTAGAAATAAATATTTACAGGTTAAATATCAGTTTGATTTGCAGTATGTACTTATTTTCATTTAAATACAATTCAATAAGTTACATTAAAAGACATAATTATCTTTTTTTTTTAATAGTTTGTTCCCTAAGAATTCGGCTAAGGTCATAGACCATGCTGCCACGTCATTAGTTTCATAATTTCATTAGTATTATAATCCTAAAGATGATGATGAATGATAATAGAAATGAGAAATGATATACCCCCCACCCCTCGAGTATCTCAGTAAAGATGTGGGGCTTTACTAAGTCCTCGGGTGGACTTCTTGAGAGAATTTGAAAAGTAACGTTGCACTGTTTTGTTTCATTTGCCAACACTCATGGACACTCACGAACACTTAACGGATAATAATCCACCATTATTTCACATTAATATTCGACATAACACAAATTTTAGAAAATAAAACAAAACCGCAGACATGACTCTTCACTTTCCCGCCAAGAAGTCCCATAATTATTTTTTGCAAATTTTTTTTTCTTTTTGTTGATGGCTTTGTGCGATTAGCACATTTAGCCAGTGTCAAAGTAATTTTTCTAACAAGTAATACATAAATAAACAATATTTCTTTTCTGTATGATGTTATGAATGATAATAAAAATGAGAAGTGAGAAATGATATACCCCCCAACCCCTCGAGTATCTCAGTAAAGATATGGGGCTTTACTAAGTCCTCGGGCGGACTTCTTGAGAGAGTTTGAAAAGTGACGTTGCACTGTTTTGTTTCATTTGCCAACACTCATGCACACTCACGAACACTTAACGGTTAATAATCCACCATTATTTCACATTAATATTCGATATAACACAAATTTTCGAAAATAAAACAAAACCGTAGACATGACTCTTCACTTTCTCGCCAAGAAGTCTTTGCAAAATTTCTTTAGTTAGTACGAGATTCCGAACGTGTTTGTCTTTGAGGTCGAATTCAAAATTGGAACTTCGAAAGGGCTGGTTTTTGTCTCTCTCTCTCTTTCTAATAGCGGGAAAGAGATAGAGTGTGAATGTTTCGAATTGTATGATTAACCCAAGGCTGAATAAGATATTCGCGGCTTTCTGAAAAAAAAATATTAAAAAGTTACTTTGTCTCACTCAGTGAGCAAAATCGCATTTTGCTCACTGATTTCAGGCAGCAAAACCTACATGTTTGAGCTACTGAAGTGAAAATTAAATTGTCGTTTTTAGCATTTTTTTTTAATATGGCCTATGTTATTCAGCGCTAATGTAGCATTCTAATGGTGAAAGAATTTTTAAAACCGGTCCAGTAGTTTTTGAGTTTATTTGTTGCAAACATACATACGTACAAAAATACAAAGGTTTCCTCTTTATAATATTAGTATAGATAAGTGTGCGAAATTTCATACTCCTCCGTCCGCGCAATTTTCGTAAAAAGGGGTACAAAGGTTTTAATTAATTAATAAAAATTAATAAAATTATAATTGATAAATTTATATATAGATTCAAATTTAATCTTTAAGATCCGCTGTTAATGATTTTTTAAGTTAACTTACACGAACGCCTTGGTTGGCCAAGTGGCAAAGCGTTCGGCCTGATACCCCCAAGGCTCCGGGTTGAATTCCCAGGTCGGGCAGTGTGTTTCGGATTTTTCGCATCATATATGAGGAGCTCGATGGCGCAGTAGTTAACGCGCCCGGTCTGCGAGTGCTGAGGTTAAGCAACTTTCGCAAAGGCCGGTCATCGGATGGGTGACCAAAAATGTATCATCTCGAGCTCCTCCGTGCTTCGGAAGGCACGTAAAGCCGTTGGTCCCGGCTGCATTAGCAGTCGTTAACAACCACCAATCCGCACTGGGCCCGCGTGGTGGTTAATGGCCCGTCCTCCCTATCCATCCATCGGGAAGGCTCGTGCCCCAGCAGTGGAGGCATAAAATGAGCTGATGATGATATATAGCCTGGGGTTTGCGATCACCATTTGGCAAGCGTGACGATTAAGCCGGTGCCCATTAATTGTAGTGATGACTTGATTTCAATGATGGGGGCCTTTGCCCAGCAGTGGGACAGTTATAGACTTTTTACTTACACGATCACTCACATAAAGAGGAGAGAGGATCATGAGTGAACCAATTGAAGTATGCTCTACCTTGTCGTGTTCGTTTGGTCTCGGTTGTTGAAGTGAATTGCAGTCATCAAAACCCAAACCCGTCTTGGGCCAGATTAGTGTATTATTAATTGAAAAAAGACATAGTGTTGAAAAAATTCCACGAGCGGGATTCGAACCCGCACCCCATGACATGCCGGGTCAGGTGCACTACCAACTATACTATCGTGGCTCAATCCAACATGTATTATAGCCTGATCTCCTCATGCTACTATGGTAGGAAGGTTATAAGCTTTGATAATCATTTTCATCTGATTTTTTTTATTATAAAGACGAACAGTGTTACATAATAAAATACACATGTTTTAATAACACGTTCGTTGTCAAACAATAAATTCCATATGAAAATTAGACAGCACTCGTGTTTCTTAATAAAAAAGGTACTTTCGATTCGATCGCATTAATCGAATATTGTTTTTGTCTTTTGGCTCGAGACTCCGTCCGCGCGCGGGGGAGACCGTTCGAGAATTTCAATTTAAGAGAAGAATGCGCCAACATAACGTGTGGGCCGAGATATTTTGATAGGACATGTTCTTGGTGAATAAATTTCTTTCCACATATTAAAAAGTTTTAAACGGTTTTATTTATTGCCGGCATTATGAAGCCGGCGTGGGCTGCGGTGGAAATTAAAAGTTCGAATGTAATTTTTAATCTATTATAGATTGCAAACTTTCTACTTTTTAACGATTTATGCGCAATTAGCACGCAGTTTTTAAGTGATATAGTGTTTGCACAATCTTAATTATAAATTCCCATAATTATACCAACGAATAGAGGCAAAGGTATGGTTACAACAATTACATAATTATGCAAAGTACAACATTAAATATCTATCAGATTTTTTTTGTGAGGCCCATTATCGAAACCATGTTTTATTTACTTTACATGTAGAAAGGCCTAGACCCAGTAGTGGGGCAATTATAGGCTAATGATGATGAAGTGGTGCTCTTATTGTTTTATGAGACGTCCTTTAGTAAGGAAAATTGTAATTAATACAAATAATAATCATATTTAAAATGAGTTCACGTTCACTATAATTTCAACATAACAAACATCACGGCTATCACGTTATATTCCATAATACACACATAAGGTCCACATATAATAGTTCCCAACAATTTGGGTAACAATTTAATTTCATGTGTCCACACATACTCACTCATGCTCCATAGATAACCCTTCGGAATTTTCAATTTGATCAGGGAATGTGGCGCACAAGGGAAGAAAGGCTGAGATCAGAATCTGCATGTCGAGCAACGGCGACTGGGTTAGTTCCCAATTTATTGTATCAATTTCGTTTAAAGACACCTAGGTGAATCGGCAAGGAAGCGCCGGATATTTCTGCGCTCTTTGCAAGCGCAATGCAAAATATTAGCCTTTGCGAAAGAGGAACGTTGGTACGTAGGGAATTCAGTGAGCCTTAGCGCAAGTTTTAAGACAAGTTTTAACTACTTTTAAGTAATATTTATTAACATTTTCTTTAGGAACTGTGCGTCTGTTTAACAAAAAAAAACTTAAATGTTATGAATTTTTAGAAAGCTGTCGATTAACATTTTAAAATTATTTTTACGTTTAGGAGCCACGATAGCATAGTTGGTAGTGCACCTGACCTGGCATGTAGTGGATTGCGGGTTCGAATCCCGCTCGTGGATTTTTTTTAATACTTTGTCTTTTTTCAAATTGTAATTTGTTCGCAACAATATTTGCGTAAAATTATATGAAAATAGGCGAGGAGCTTGATGGCGCAGTGGTTAATGCGCCCGGTCTGTGAGTGCTGAGGTTAAGCAACTTTCGCAAAGGCCGGTCATCGGATGGGTCACCAAAACTTTATCATCTCGAGCTCCTCCGTGCTTTGGAAGGCACGTAAAGCCGTTAGTCCCGGCTGCATTAGCAGTCGTTAACAACCACAAAGCCGCACTGGGCCCGCGTGGTGGTTTACGGCTCGTTCTCCCTATCCATCCATAGAGAAGACTCGTGCCCCAGCAGTGGGGACATATAAATGAGCTGATGATGATGATGATGATGATATGTAAATAATTATGGTTAATACGTGTCAAAGTCCGGTGACGCTGAAAATGCCGTTTGAGGCTTAAAGCATTAAACCCAAGTTTGAGGGAATCAGCAAACGCTTTCCAAA